>OU343217.1:138836047-139190131 GCA_910596185.1 Chrysanthemum makinoi
TTTATACTCTACAATTTGATATGTAGTCTACTTGATATAAATAAAAAATGTGTTGAACACATACACAACTCTTAAACTGACCACTTTTTCTTCCTACCACCTAGGCTTAGGAGGTTGCACAGTTAGATGGTAGCTCAGCCTATCCTCAAGAAAAGAAAGCAGCAACGGGTATAATTCTTAAAGTCAAGATAATGGTTTCGGGCCAACGTCCATCTATCAGTCCAAAGGGGAAGGTTGCACCTATGTGGCAACAAAAGAAATGCCCGAGTGACTACACAAGAACCTGAAGAGAACAAAGTATGGTTTCTTGGTGTGAGCAATGAGCGACCTGTACAAAAATCTTCATAGGCCCCACCTCAGACACCTCCAATAGCAATGGAAAAGTAACAATTGCTATTAGGGAACCCAAAATGTCACCGTATGATCTTAATTGTAAAATGTCCATCACCAGTTGATATGACAATTAGATACCTCTCGAGTTGATGCATTCCATCATTGTGCTTTGTAGGTGGGAGAAAGTATGACTATATAGCAAATATTTCTCTGCATAAGGTAGCTTCTTAATTTAATTATAGTTCAGTATTGGTTGCAACCTGGTTGATTGTTTTGGTCTGGTTTTGCAGGTGATGACTGCAAAGCTATTTTGTATGGTGTATCATGAATATGTCTGTGCAGATTCAGCAGGAGGTCAGTTCATATATGGTTTAACTTATGGATTGAGTTGTTGGTAATTGGTAACTTCTGAGAAACTTATTTTGATAATACACTGGTTGTTTCGACAGCAGTGTGGTATTAAGGTTTTGTAGGTACAACAAATTGGGGCTGGGTAACTCACTTTAGGGGTAATTTCTCATTGTCAATAATGTTTCTCCGATCAGTGCAATTGAGGTAAAACTCTTTTTTTTTCCTGGACCATGTTCATATGTGTAGTCGAAGTCATTGCATAGTGGTTGAATGACTTTATATGAATCTTGATTGAGTTTGATTAATTATATAGCTTTTTTCACAATTATAATGTTTGTTGGGTGTAATATGTATGCAGTTTTAGGGGGTGTTTGGATTTACATTGTTAAAATGAATATGTGATTTGAATAGGAAAATCTGATACTAGGTTGAAATGAAGCACGATGCTATAGATACTATATATTGTTTAGATGTGTTTCTATGGCTTGAAGTTGTAATAATCATATATGATTGAGAAATGTTTAAGAAATATCTATTATTTCTTAAAGCAACACGAAAATGACTATCCAGTGTGTCTGTGATCTGTCTTAATAAGTTGTGAACTTTTTTGCTGCAACTGAAGTACAAAAAAGTGCTCAACACAGAAGCTAATGTTTGGTTAGATGAATTTAATAGTGTTCCATTGCAGGATCGTTATAGCCAGACACTCTTTATTCACGTTGCGCGATATTAGCTAATCTATTTCTTTTTCCTTTTTCAGGGGATCTGTGATCCGGGTCATGGTTGTAGCCAAGGTTGGTGTTTGGTCGCATAATTTACCGAGGACAATTTCTTTATGCAGCCTTTAGGCCAGGCATATTATGATGTCCAAGCTAATAACCAACAACTTTTGCAGCAAGTAACTGAGAGAGACAATTATAAAATCAAGTTAATTATCTTTAGCTAAAGGCATTTCTTTGTACTTCGACTATGGATTCCCATTGTATACTTCAACCTGGATACAGGAGCTTTCACAGATTCAGTGATAATGGAAAAGTGTAAGTTAACAAAAATCTAAAGTTTTATTTGTACTGTTTATGGGCCATTGGTTTAAACATGTGTGCTTCGACACGTTATGATCGTTGTTTTTTTCTTAAAATTTTGCAGGCCAACGGGTGTTAGAAGTAGCGGTGGCGATGTCAATAGGTTGATCCCTCTCTGATTAACTGTTTAACAAACTTTCCATTATTGTTGGGAAGTTTTGTCATTTGTTTCTACAATCCTCTAGTTCTGAAATTTTTAAAGATATGGAAACTGGAACTTAACATAGTTAAATTCCATTTTAGGGGAGGATTGTTGGGAATTCTGTGAAACCGTGATTCTACTGATCGAGAAACAATGGATTCTGTTGAAGAAGAGTTTCTGCTGAAGTAATATAAACGTACAAGGTAGGAATTATGCTAAAGATTTTCTTCTGAAGTAGTGAAGATATAAGTCTGCTGAAGTACTGAAGCAGTGATTCTGCTGAAGTACTGAAGCAGTGAGTATGCTGAAGTAAAGAAGCCGTGAGTATGCTGAAGTAAGGTTTCCACTGAAATTATATTGGTTTCCACTGAAGACTTGGTTTCCGCTGAAGTTATATCTCTGCTGAATTTGTGTGCATGAGTTGTATTATTTATATAGTAGCCCATCTTTATTGTTGTACTGCCCGAGGTTAGTATTATTGTACTGCCCAAGGTTAGCATGGGCTTGTTTAGAGTTTACCCATAATTATTCTATGTATGGGTTAAAACAATATTTAGTTGCATGCTTGCATGCTTAGTCGTTTCCCAAGAAACATATTAGGGTTCCTAGTCTATAAAAGGAACTTAGGTCTTTTGTATTATGGGGGAAAAAAAAGACTAAAGTTACCAACAAGGTTTTTCTATTAAGACAATGATCCTCTATGGATCTTTGTTTACACTCTCTAAAGAGATTTTGAATATTTTTCTTGAAGTCTTTTTTTTTTTTTTTTTTTTACCAACAAGGTTTTTCTATTAAGACAATGATCCTCTATGGATCTTTGTTTACACTCTCTAAAGAGATTTTGAATATTTTTTCTTGAAGTCTTTTTTTTTTCCCCATAATACAAAAGACCTAAGTTCCTTTTATAGACTAGGAACCCTAATATGTTTCTTGGGAAACGACTAAGCATGCAAGCATGCAACTAAATATTGTTTTAACCCATACATAGAATAATTATGGGTAAACTCTAAACAAGCCCATGCTAACCTTGGGCAGTACAATAATACTAACCTCAGGCAGTACAACAATAAAGATGGGCTACTATATAAATAATACAACTCATGCACACAAATTCAGCAGAGATATAACTTCAGCGGAAACCAAGTCTTCAGCGGAAACCAATATAATTTCAGCGGAAACCTTACTTCAGCATACTCACGGCTTCTCTACTTCAACAGACTCACTGCTTCATTACTTCAAGAGAATCACCGCTTCAGACTTGCAGACTTATATCTTCACTACTTCAGAAGAAAATCTTTAGCATAATTCCTACCTTGTACGTTTATATTACTTCAGCAGAAACTCTTCTTCAACAGAATCCATTGTTTCTCGATCAGTAGAATCACGGTTTCACAGAATTCCCAACAATCCTCCCCTAAACTGGAATTTAACTATGTTAAGTTCCAGTTTCCAGATCTTTAAAAATTTCAGAACTAGAGGATAGTAGAAACAAATGACAAAACTTCCCAACAATCTTTAACACTTCAGAACTTGAGGATTGTACTCGAACATCAGTAGCAAAGAACCAATAATAATCTCATCTTTATGATGACCAAACTTTGAAACGCCAGGTCTTTGCAGCAACAAATGACATAGTGTACATCAAAACATATCAGTTTCAAACTATTCTCATCACATCCAGGTGTGTTAACTCCTGTGAGAGGTGAATCATTGAAAATAATGGATTTGATGTCTCTTTACCAATAGCCATCACTACTGGAGTAGCCAAATGTTTAAGTTCGAAAACCATGGTACACTGATAACCATCTAATTTATTGGCAAACCAGCAACCATAAACGGATTTGACATGTCTTTACCTGGAGCCGTTTGCTCAGGACTAGCCAACTCTTTGATGGAATGCCGTCATCATCATGGTGAGTTGATTACCATTTATGGATTTCCGCAGCCTTTACCACAAGCCATAATCTTGTGGGCTAGTCAACTCTTGTGTCAGAAAGACATGGTGAGATGAAAACCATGAGTGGTGTAGTAATGAACCAACACCAAAACCTGCAAGCAAGAGAGAGTAGAAACTGAACACATACAGGTTAGAGTTTTTTTAATAAAATTAAGAAAGAATAAAAATAACCAAAACATGTACAAGATACCATCAAGAAGCAGCAGAAACCAAAGACAGTTGTAGTGTCAGCAGAAACACTAATCCTCTCCTTAGACGTATGAGGATCCAACAGCTGCAAAAATGGTTAGAATACAAAAATACAACAAAAAGCCTCCCCTTAGGCTTATGCCTCCCCTCAATCAATGCACCTGACACAGACTTTTGTTCTTGGGTACCCAGAATGAACCTTTCCTTTGAGTTTTCCAAGAATAACATGTTGAGGGCTTAACAACATTTGCCACACTAACTCCACCATGTGCCTTAGTCATATGAGATACATAAGGTGTATATGACTTAAAATAAGAACTTTTAGGTTTATATGGCATAAGCCTAGCATTACTGTTCCACCAACCAGTAGTAACTGGTGAAGAATATCCTCCACCAGAGGGAACTGGTAAAGGCCTATTAAGCCTGTCAGCAGAAACAGATCCATACACCTTTGGTTTACCAGAAGGAACTGGTTTACCTGCTTTCACATGAGCAACTTTGGGAACAAATGGAGGAATACTAGAAACATTAGTCCATGTGGGTCTAGAAGTCTTATGGCCAGAGGAAACACCCATCTTTTTCTCATGATAATCACAGTCTATAATAAGATGGAGTTTACTACCACACACAAAACAAGATTTCTTCTTAAAAGGCTTATTCTTAACACAACTTTGTTTATTACATTTAAACTTATCAGGAACAAAACTAGAAGTAAACTTGTGTTTAACAGAATAAATGTGCTTTGTTTTGGGCTCATCATCAACTACTTTGGACTTGGGTGTAGTCTTGGGTGTGTGCCTAGGTGAGTCAGACTTTTCACTTGAATCACATGAGGCATAGACAGTGGACTTAAGGTCTGACGACTTGTCACTTTTAGAGCAAGAGACAGAGTCATTAGTTTGGCCACTAAGGTCTGGCAAGTCACTTGACTTTTTGCCATATAAATGGTGTGATCCATCAAAGTCAACTGGAATGGACAGGTCAACGGGCATGAATTCACCTCTAATTGGTCCACGAACAACATGTAAATCACCTTCTTTAACAAAATTAGCTAATCCTGCTGGTGTAGATTTACGAGTGTCATCCCTAGCTTCTATTCCTACATACTTCTTAAAGCCTAAACCTATAGGAGTATTAGGATTTTGACTAGCATAGATGTGACTAGCTAACTTATTTCCATTCAATAACCATTCCTTATGCCTAGCAACTTCCTCATCTAGTTTCTCTTTTAGCACTTTGTTTTCAGACACTACAGTAGCTTTTTCTTTCTCAGTGCGCTTTAAATCAATTCTAGAAAATTCTAGATCACTTTCTAGCATCCTAATTTTTTCATCATAAGCCACTTGATTTTTTTGAAACCAAACTTTTTGTCTTTCTAATGTTTTTAAAGCATGTTTATAAGCTTCATTGTCAACATAGCATGCATTATATTTAGGTTTCATTTCATCATAGGCTTCCTTAAGTTCATTATATCTCTCCTTACAACCAAAAACACAAGTATGTACCTGAGAGATGCCCATGAGAGCAATTGGCGGACTGGCAAATTCTTCAGCATAACCTTTAGCATTATCTTCCTTGCTCATCTTCTTGAATTCTACCTTTCCTCCATACCTTGCTTTGAGAGCATTCCATATAAGACTTGCATCATGCATATAGCGAAAATCTGCTACATGATCAGCAGGAATAGATTTAAGCAAGATATTTCTAGCCTTTGACTCTCTTTGTACAGCAATGTGTTCATCTGCAGTCGTTGGAGGAAGAATAATGATTGTTCCATCACGATCACTTTTAATCCTTTTCAAACTGTTGCCATTTTGGATCACCTTCCAGATATTCACATCATTATTCATGATCCAGTGTTCCATCTTCTAAGCCCAGACTTCGTACTCATCATCCATTAAATAAGGAAACATAACTTCATCCCTATTATTATCAAATTCTGCCATTCTAAAAGTACCAAGATAGAAACCAAACAGCAGTAAAGTTATGTGATAGCACGAATGTCAGCAGTAAAGTTCCAGCAAAAACCTTATGAGCTTCAGCAGAAACAATAAAATAGTGGGGACCAAAATTTCGTTGACATGTATTCCTCGGACCAAAATAATACCATGTGTGCACCAATAAATAGCCCCTCGTGAACTTCAGCAGCAACAAGTAATCAGCAGAATGGGAGTACAAAAGAAAAGGACCAGCGTGTACCAATTAAATGCACCAAATAAAGTACCATATATCAAGAATAGCCCCACATCGTTGACAAGCAATTTGCTTGAGACAGTTCTTGTCGTCACGATTGGAACCAATAAATGTGCACTAACTGCTCACCTCCTCGTTTGACCAATCAAAGAAGAATTCACACGTGAACATCAATACCACTCACATATGAATTATAAAATGTCCCCACTTTAGTCAATCAATTTGAATGACCAATCTCGATCAATATTCCTACTTTACAATTCAATTTGTTGACCAATCAAAATAAAGAGAACACCATAACAATTATATGTCGCCCCACATCAAATCTCATCCCAAGTGACCAACTTATAATATACTAATATTGACCCAACTTTTGCAACTTATGAGTTATTACTAACAAGTGTTATGACATTTAAGTAGGGACCAACTAACAAAAATAATAGCTCTTCGTACAATACCTAGTGTTCCACCAATTAATTACTTTATCTCATACCAATCAAACACATGGGGGACCAATACACTTTCTCAAAAGAATCATCTCATGCTTATAATATCAATAAAATAGTACCTTTGAATGAGAATAATTCTGACACAAGCACCCTACTGAACAAATCTCGTTCACCCTCATTGTTCAAATCTGCTCTATCATCAAAACTGCTTCCAGCTTCCTCTTATGATGTCTCTTTCAAAGTGTGTCTGCTGCAGTTTTCTAGCACTTATAACTTTCTGTCAGAGACTCAGATCAACGATCCCTCCGGTGGAAACCTTCCTTGATATACCAAGAACTTCCAGTCCAAAATTTATGCCGATCCAATGGTTAACGAAAAAGTTATGACTGTTTCAAAACAGTGCTGTAGTAACCTTACGGAACTTTTTCAGTTTCTGCAGCAGACTTTGACAGCTTATAACTTTTGATTGAAAGCTCTGATTGACAATCCCTCCAGTGAAACGTTAGAATATAATATAGAAATGCACCAGAAAAATTTGGAGCTCGATCCAACGGTTCAAGAAAAAGTTATCGCTGTTTTAAAACAGCCCAGCAGAAACAATACGAAAACTATTAACAGCTTCGAATTTTGTATCTTTTCTTCGAAAAACCTTGTAAACTCAAGATCGAGAGCCACCCGCTCTGAAACCAATTGTGAAATCCTAGATCCGGACTCAACTAGAGTATATGATAACAATGATTGAATATGCACAGCGGAATAATAAGAACACAATCAAAGTTACCAACAAGGTTTTTCTATTAAGACAATGATCCTCTATAGATCTTTGTTTACACTCTCTAAAGAGATTTTGAATATTTTTCTTGAAGTCTTTTTTTTTTCCCATAAATCAAAAGACCTAAGTTCCTTTTATAGACTAGGAACCCTAATATGTTTCTTGGGAAACGACTAAGCATGCAAGCATGCAACTAAATATTGTTTTAACCCATACATAGAATAATTATGGGTAAACTCTAAACAAGCCCATGCTAACCTTGGGCAGTACAATAATACTAACCTCGGGCAGTACAACAATAAAGATGGGCTACTATATAAATAATACAACTCATGCACACAAATTCAGCAGAGATATAACTTCAGCGGAAACCAAGTCTTCAGCGGAAACCAATATAATTTCAGCGGAAACCTTACTTCAGCATACTCACGGCTTCTCTACTTCAACAGACTCACTGCTTCAGTACTTTAGCAGAATCACTGCTTCAGTACTTCAGCAGACTTATATCTTCACTACTTCAGAAGAAAATCTTTAGCATAATTCCTACCTTGTACGTTTATATTACTTCAGCAGAAACTCTTCTTCAACAGAATCCATTGTTTCTCGATCAGTAGAATCACGGTTTCATAGAATTCCCAACAATTATTTTAACTGGTTTGTTAGGCGATAAACATGTACATATAATTTTTTTTCACAGACTCACAAAGTTAGAAGCATCAGTTGAAGATGAAGCTCAATACAACCAGTCAGGTATGATGGTTATCTCTGAACCATAATTTACAATCAATTGAGGTGTAACTAACCTTATTGTATCTGCCACTTACCCTTTCTTCATGATTTATCTTGTCCATATATGTGAGAATACCTTTACTTGCAATGGATTGCGTTAGCATCAAACCGAATTGGATGGCTGTTATTGTAACTTGCAGAGCTCTTGCATTATTTCGTCTTCCACTCCCAAGAGTTTTAGGTCCCATGCTTAAAATATGTAATCTTACCAGGTTGTAGGCTTACGAGTCCTTTGTTTTATTCCGAGTTATATTATTTCAGAGAGATATTGGAGTGCTTTTTATTGTAAACATACATAGGGTATATGAACGAATGCTCAAGTAGATGCTGTTAATACAAATAAGCCGTAAAAATATTTATTTATATTTTACTATCTTCTAATGTTTTGTCGATAACAAACATAAATTCATTTTAACGAAACAAATAAAATACGTAAATAGTTTGAGTCAATAGTTTATCAACAGACTTACGATTTCACATAAAACACTAAACAAGTAATAGTGATTTTATGATTTAGTAATACATATGTACAACAACTAGTGTTTACATATTGGGTAGATATATACATAATTAGTATGTATTATAATAGGTAATATAACGGGTAGAAGTTTAAGTATTTGACCCATTGACCAAATACATTGAATGTAGTTGGGTAAAACCCAAAGTCCATGACCCATACCCATGGAGCATAACCCATAACCCATTGCATGACATCATGCATAAGTCATAAATGGATATTATTCATGACCTATGGTTTTAACCCATGACCCATGGACTAGATGCATTGCATCTTGTAGATACATTGTATCTACTTGGATACCCATGGTCCAAAGTCTAGGACCCATGACCCATAACCCATGACCCATGACCCAAAACCCATGGGCAAAGAGGAGAGTCCCACGGATCCCCAGGAATACACTGGACGGGTCCCTCAAGTAAGGGATCCGTGGGATCCGTGGAACAGTAGCATTTTTTCCTCTATAAATAGTGAGCCATTTCTTCATTGCAACCTACCCCTTTCACATATATTTTCTCTTTGAGTTATGAACTCTCTAACCACATATCCAAGTGATCGTTGTATGTAGTTTGTGTTTGTGTGATTCTCTAGGTTCCTCTTAAAGGCGAGATCACTACCTCTTGAAGTCAAGCAAGATCAAGTCCATGAGTTGCCATGCTTCATCATCATCAAGATTACGGAGGTTCTCTTGTTGATAGTTCTCTTCTTTCTCATTAGAAGTGTAGTGTCGAAGATATAAGTGAAAGATGTCTAAAGGGTCAAGACGAGGAATTAGTGAAAGATGTCGAAGAGTCAAAGTAAAGGCATTAGCGAAAGGTGCCGAATGTCCATATTAAAAGCACTAGTGAAGGGTGCTTAGAAGTCCTGTCTAAAGGCATAAGTGAAGGGTTCCTAGAAGTCGAGTCAAAGGCATTAGTGAAAGGTGCCTAAGGTGTACATTCGATATGGTGTGTTCGATGTACAAGATAGATTTGTATTGGGTCAAAGGATATTGATATCCTTGTTGATGTTGTCATAAGGAGTGGATCTCCTTAGGGATAGGATTTGTGTAGTAGTTCCTCCATTATAATGGAACTCGGTATCTAGCCTAGTACCAGATAAAGGGTAGGCGACGTTGTGATAGGTTTGGTTCTACCTCGTGGAAGAACCCGATATCTAGCCTTGTACCGGATAAAGAGTAGGCAACGTTGTGAAGGTTTCTCCGCCACAAGGAGTTGGTGTTATGTAGTGATTACGAACTCTCGAGTAGGTGACTTGGGGAGTGGAGTAGGGCAAGGAAGGTGTCCTTGAAGCCGAACCACTATAAATACTCGCATTGTGGTTTTGTGCTTCTTACTCTTTATCTTAGCTTTTTACTTATCTATATGCTTGTCTATCAACATCCAACACACACGTTCAAATAGATTGACATAAGTTAATCTAAATAGTTTAAAACCAAGTTTTAATCGGTAAAACTATTCAACCCCCCCTTCTAGTTTTCCACAATTGGTATCAGAGCTTCGTTACCAAGCTTCTTAGAGTATGTTGTACTTTAAAAACTTGATTCGATCCATGGTTAACTGAAAACTACAAAAAAGGTCTTTTACAAAAATAAACACCATGTCTTATAAACACTTTTGTAGGATGTTGATTAGATAACAACAATTCTTTTTCTTTCTTTTATTTTTCTTATTTTATCTTACTTAATGGCACTAACCTTCCTTGTCATTTTTGCTTAGTTAAAGCTCATCTTTATCAAGCCATAGGAATTGCTTGGTAACAAGATTACCTTCCCTAAGAAGGTATCTTAATCACGAAGGAACCGGAATTGTCTATTGACATTCTTTCTCATAAGTGCATTAGAGGTATGATTTTCTACTTATCTTTAGATAACATTAGCTTAAAAAAATAAGTATGCTTACATAGGAATTTATATGATTATCTTTTCACATACTCATTTATTACACGTAGCTTTGTTAGGAAACTTCTCTTGCATACGTGTTACTCTTCCGTCTATAGTCTAGGTTTATAAATTTGTATGTTATTCTACCTAATCCAAAAATCAAATCTTTCTATTAATAAAACAAAACACAAATCTCAAAAATTCCTCCTTCCCCATAAATATCCTCTCCGACGTCCACTCCACCAAACCCTCATTTTTCAAATCTTCCACTTTCAAAAATTACCTCTCATTCAAACTTCATCTTCCTTCTCATCTCATTTCATCTCAAACCGAAACCAAGAAAGATCTTCATCATGGTTTACATCGCCTTCGTACTCATCATCTTGACACTCATCGCTCTCGTGTTCCCCATGATTAAGTTTTCTTATGGATACAAGTACTTTGTGTTGTTAATCTACATTGGTGTTATATACCTAATCCTTTATATCGTTCTTAGCATTGAAATGAAATATTACTAATGTTCTAGCTTATCTATTTTATTTTTCATAATGTGTTTTTCATTTCTTTTACTTTTTATCTTTCGTATTTTTGGTCTTGAGATACTTTAGAAACCGACAATGCATGCTAAAGAAAATGGTGGCTAAAATACATATCTTTGTATAAAACTATAAGATGCAAAAATCTATTTTTAATCGGAATCCTTTTTCTGTCACTACAGATCCACGGATCCCTGTAGTTCTACTAGCCGGATCCCTCTTGGAAGGGAACCGTGAGAACCGTCCTTCTGGAAAACAGTTTCTCATGCAATATAAAAACCGTTTTCTTCCTAAAAGAAATATTCCACTAGAATGTTATACACTAAGTGAGTTAATTGTCATTGTTAATAAATATCTAGTAAAAACGTTAGGTGTTCATCTTTTTGTTTTAATACGACTCATCTTATTCTTTTTACTTCCATAGGTCACATCATGTCTCATGAGTATGAGTTCGACTTTTCACTTACTTATGTCTACATCCCTAACATCTCTCTTGAGCCCAACACACCTGGCAATCATGTCCGTGGGTTCAATAATCTCGAAACTCGTCACTTCCATGAAGGACGTATTGTCGACACTCCTCTACAATACGAAGAAGGTATCAATACCTCTTTCCAAACCATAGGACTAGAATGCCTTCTCGAAATTAATGAGAAAATCTGTCCGAGGTTTGTATTGGAATTCTTCCGTCAAGTTGACAATGTGCCTTCATTGAAGATTGGGCAATTTTCTCACATCCTCTGAATTCCAAATCATGGACAATGTGCCTTCACTGAAGACTGGACTCTTGATTCTCTCTTCAACCATCGTGAAGAAAATAGTCCATATTGCTCACACATACCTTCCCCTCAAGACTTGACTCGCATGTTATGGAAACCTCGACCCTATTACTCTGATCCAAAAATTATCTATACACGGGATATCCGACAAGAGTACAAACCTCTCGCACTCATCCTACGTGAAAATGTTTGGAGTCTTAGGGGAAATCGAGAAATTCTTTCCGCTTGTTGTGCTCACATAATGTATTGTTTGCTAACACAACAACCATACAATCTCGCCTATGTCTTTGCAAGGCGAATTGTAAACCTTCAAGGCAACAAGAACAAACTAATCCCTTATGCAATGTTCTTGACACGCCCATCACATCATGTACTTCCACCCTTAATTTCAAAGTCCGTTGTACGTACTTGTGAATAAGATGATGGAACCTCTAAACACATCTCTCATGAAGTCCTTCTTAATTCCTGAATCGGCAAATATTCATCAACCATTTGGCGATCCATCTAGCGAAAACGCTCAAGAAACTTAGTTTCTTCTCAAAATAAGGTCAATCCTTAGTATTCATGCTTTATCATTGTAATGTAATTTCTCACATGAAATAAAACATTTAACATTTGATGTCTCAACTATACTATTGTTCAAGCTTCTTAGAAAACACTAGCTTTGAATATGATGCCTTGTGCAACCCTTGCATACCTTTTGTAAAGGTACTGTTTAGCAGGAGACGGATCCCTCAGTTTGTGCTAGACGGATCCCTCCACTTAGGGAACAGTGGGATCCAGGTAAAGAGAAATGTAGTTGCAGTCTTTATACTTAAAACCATGTCCTTAGATCAATTCACACTAGCTAAACATAGTGCCTTAGGACTAATTAAGTCTTTCTCAAGCTTAGTAAAGTTTCATACTCACTCATAACTCACTTAGGATAACACTCAAGGTGCTTATCGATTTATCGTTTCACCAAAACTCATTACTCTTCCGCTATTATACTCACACATCATATCTCACATATCAATACATCTAGTTTTATAAATCTCTCAATTTTAGCAAATTGATTATTAGTCATCCTTACCTCAAAATGGGTCAAATTCTAGTTTTTCCATTTCCTATAACTTTTAAGATATTTTCCAAAATTATCTTAAGTTACTATCTGGTCTTTAGGATCATTTAGCTCCACTTAACACTTCAAAATTTTCTAGTGTCATCTTTGGTCATTCATTGGTACTCATAAAAGTTCCATAAAAGGTAATCATTAGCTACATCAGTCATTGCCCTTGATCATTTAAGTACTCTTTCATTTAAGATACTTAGGAAGACTGAAACACTCAAGAGATATAGGTATTATACTTCAAAAACATCATTTTTCTCTTCTCTTAGCTGCTGAGAGCCGGATCCCTAGGATTAGCCTAGACGGATCCCTCATTAAAGGGAACCGTAGGATCCGGGTGACAGATTCATCTTAACTCTAGCTAAAACAATCATTTCAAGCTCATCTTGCTAACTTGAACACTCCATCTCATCTTAATTAAGTTCCTAGATCAGTGCAACTCTGAAGTTGACTCTTGTGCATGTCAATCATCACATTCCAAAGGATCTTAGTGGCTTAAGTCTTGAATGCACTTGCCAAATCTCCTTCTTTATAAACCACCTTGCTAAGACTTCTAAAGTCATCATCTACATCCTCATTCTCAACACTTAGAAACTTTCAAAAACCTCTTTTAATCATCTCATCATGAGAAAAGCTCCTAGTGGTAACTCATCCACCAAATGACCACCCAAGAAACTTGCTCGTGTTGTTCACGAAATTTCTTCAACCGAATCATCTCCCGTTAAATCCACAAATGGTTGGATCTCCCCTCCACCTATCAAACCAATCCCCATAAGGATTGTTCCCACAAAACTACCAATGTCAAACACCACCATATCTCCTAAACCAAACAACCCCATTTCTACTAAACCATCACCCTTAGTGCCTAGAGCCATATCATTCACCACCCCACTCTCATCACCACACCTTTACAATCAAGAGGACTTGCCTCCTAGGCCATCCAATCCTCCACCGCCCCAACATTCTCATCTTTAGGAGGAATACCGGAACAAAATCAAGGTGTTGAGTCAACACTAGCTCCGGCTTCTTTTTCTCCTTCAACCTCAAATAATCCCTTTTGGATTATGAGAAATCATCAAAGTCAACCACCCGACCACATGGAAGTTGACACCTCTCTACCGCCACCATCATTCTTAGTTGAGCCATATTCGAATGCGCCTCCGTCAATCCTTCTTTCTTTTGAGGCTCCTCAACCCTCTTTACTTGATCCTTCACATCAAGCCATTTCCTTTCTTCCATCACCAGTACCGAGCCATGACAAAGATTGTTATCATTGTCAACATGTTGAAAGTTTGATACATGAAGTACGTGAAGATCAACGTTTCATGTTTTATCACCTCCTCGAACGTTTCGACGAGATCAAACCTAAACAAACTTGAGCTAGAGGATTCAAGTGGTTTCCTAGTATCAAGCGCGACTTAGATAGTCTAGTAATCCAAAGTCATGTATTGTTAATTTTATTAGTTTTTAGAGTCATGTGCATCATATCTCTAGTTTTATTAAATGAAATTACATGATATTTGCCATATTGTTCTGAGTATATGCTTGTTGTTCTAATACATATCTCACTTTGATGTTAACATTATTTGTTACATCACATTTGACAGACGGGTCCCTACGTTTTGCCTAGACGGATCCCTCCAAGGAGGAAACTGTGGGATCCGTGCAATAGAAGACTAGTTTTCTACTAACTTGAGTCTTATTTGCAGGAAATTATGCATTATATACTTGTTTTCTAACATTTGTTTTGTAAATTTTCAATATACACATGAAGACTTTGACACCCTAAGCTAGGGGAGCTTTGTGTCAAAGCAATACATTGCAAAATTATTTGCAATATAATTCTTATTAGGATTACATTTCATGACGTCCCTTTGCAAAGTTGCAATCATCAAGGGGGAGCATATTCATCACATAGACGAAATCTCTTGCTAACATAGCTGCTAATGAACTAGTTTAGTATTTCTTCTTGCTTGACGCCCTCACAAAGGGATGGACTCGTCAAGGGGGAGTTAAGACGAAAACACTTCTCGTCACTTGCTCTCTACTTTTTCACATTATCTTTTTCCTTTACATGTTTTTCTTAAAACATTGTGTTGGTTTCTTTCTGAAGCTCTTTTTGTTTCGACAAAAAGGGGGAGAAGAAACTAAAAACTACAATTCAAACTTTTACGAATTTTAGTTTTTCCTTAAAATAATTTTATGTTTTTTCATCAACAAAAGGAGGAGATTGTTAATACAAATAATCCCTAAAAACGTTTATTTATATTTTATGATCTTCTAATGTTTTGTCGATAACAAACATAAAATCATTTTAACGAAAATAATAAAATACGTAAATAGTTTGAGTCAATAGTTTACCAACACACTTACGATTTCACATAAAACACTAAACAAGTAATAGTGATTTTATGATTTAGTAATACATATGTACAACGACTAGTGTTTACATATTGGGTAGATATATACATAATTAGTATGTATTATAATGGGTAATATAGCGGGTAGAAGTTTAAGTATTTGACCCATTGACCAAATACATTGAATGTAGTTGGGTAAAACCCAAAGTCCATGACCTATACCCATGGAGCATAACCCATAACCCATTGCAAGACATCATGTATAAGTCATAAATGGATATTAATCATGACCCATGGACTAGATGCATTGCATCTTGTAGATACATTGTATCTACTTGGATACCCATGGTCCAAAGTATAGGACCCATGACCCATAACCCATGACCCATGACCCAAAACCCATAGGCAAAGAGGAGCGTCCCACGGATCCCCAGGAATACACTGGACGGATCCCTCAAGTGAGGGATCCGTGGGATCCCTGGAACAGTAGCATTTTTTCCTCTATAAATAGTGAGCCATTTCTTCATTATAACCTACCCCTTTCACATATATTTTCTCTTTGAGTTATAAACTCTCTAACCACAGATCCAAGTGATCGTTGTATGTAGTTTGTGTTTGTGTGATTCTCTAGGTTCCTCTTAAAGGCGAGATCACTAGCTCTTGAAATCAAGCAAGCTCAAGTCCATGAGTTGCCATGCTTCGTCATCATCAAGATTACTGAGGTTCTCGTGTTGATAGTTATCTTCTTTCTCATTAGAAGTTTAGTGTCGAAGACATAAGTAAAAGATGTCTAAAGGGTCAAGACGAAGACATTATTGAAAGATGTCGAAGATTCAAAGTAAAGGCATTAGCGAAAGGTGCCGAATGTCCATATTAAAAGCACTAGTGAAGGGTGCTTAGAAGTCAAGTCTAAAGGCATTTGTGAAGGGTGCCTAGAAGTCGAGTCAAAGGCATTAGTGAAAGGTGCCTAAGGTTTACATTCGATATGGTGTGTTCGATGTACAAGATAGATTTGTATTGGGTCAAAGGATATTGTTATCCTTGTTGATGTTGTCATAAGGAGTGGATCTCCTTAGGGATAGGATTTGTGTAGTGTTGGGTAGTAGTTCCTCCATTATAATGGAACTCGGTATCTAGCCTAGTACCGGATAAAGGGTAGGCGACGTTGTGATAGGTTTGGTTCTACCTCGTGGAAGAACCCGATATCTAGTCTTGTACCGGATAAAGAGTAGGCAACGTTGTGAAGGTTTCTCCGGCACAAGGAGTTGGTGTTGTGTAGTGATTACGAACTCTCGAGTAGGTGACTCGAGGAGTGGAGTAGGGCAAGGAAGGTATCCTTGTAGCCGAACCACTATAAATACTCGCGTTGTGGTTTTGTGCTTCTTACTCTTTATCTTAGCTTTTTACTTATTTATATGCTTGTCTATCAACATCTAACACACACGTTCAAATAGATTGACATAGGTTAATCTAAATAGTTAAAACCAAGTTTTAATCGGTAAAACTATTCAATCCCCCCTTCTAGTTTTCCACAGATGCGAGTTAGTAACTTTAAGGAACCGACAGAAATCATGGTGCATTTGAACGACAACTTAAGGAGACAAACCCATTGGACTTATTCATGTATTAGCTAATATTATTTGACCCATTGAAAAGAGCAACCTAAATTGACCCATTTGTAAGTAAATGGGTTAAAGTTGCCACCACTCCTCCAGGGACATGGTGCGAGTCGATTTTTAGTTAACAAAACAGATCACCTCTTGTATATAATAGTAGCGTTATTGACCTTGAATTCATGGATCCCACAAATTAGGAAACTGGTGGAAGACCTCCTAATGGACTCAGTATTCCAGGGCTAGACATGACATCAAACTTCCCTTCACATCATACTTCTTTTGAAAATGATAACAGACTTCGACTATTGATGCAAAGATCTTTTCACACAACAAAACCAGAGATATACCGACCTAGGAGATTATTTAGCCCTTCCCCAAAGAACAGATTCCTATGGACTTTCTTCTAGAATTATAGAACATACTCTGCCCAACAATTGATCTCCTTACCATGGGTAATTTCCAATAGCCAAGGATGTCTAATAATGGCCATTGGGATAGTTGGAATGGAGTTCATAATGGAAATGATATTGCAATGGCAGAGCTGCTAAGAAACGAGAGACTGGGGTTTAATAAATATTATTTAGGTTATGAAGATACAAACTACCGAATGCCAAGCTCAGGTGATTTATATAATCGATCATTCAGAATTTGATCTTGATAGAATCCAAGTTGCTAGCCTGGTTGGTAATTCTGAGAATGATTGTGTATTGTGGGACTTTTCACCCTGAAATAAATGGTATGCGTGTCTCTCGATTCATCTTCTCTCTCGATTCATCTTCACTCGAAGATGCAAGATTGGTGAACTACTTGAACCTTCTGAAGCAAGGGCTTCCAGAAACCAGTAGGTTACCGTTACGCTTTCTCTTTTGTTTTCTATTTTGTGTTACTCCCTTTATAGCAATAGTTGACTTGGCATAAAGCTTAGCAATAATATTTTACTATCAAATTTTTTAAATACCGACCCATAATTGAAACCAATACCATTAGTACATTGATATGCCTACTTTTATGACATCACCAGATGAGGTTTGTTGCTCAACTCATCTGAAGCATCCGGTATCATGAATTATAATCCCATATGATTTCCACCAGGTAATGACTTGTCTATTGTTGTTCGTAATTTATAGTGATTTTTACCAATATTATTGTTTCATTGTCCAATTAAAGCTTATTACAAATTTCGATTCAAATATTATTTATACCTATAAAGTAACTAATAACATAATTATTTCACAGTTACACATGAACCATTTTGTAATATAGGTTCAAAACAAAATAAAAAAGATGGAGCTTTCGACAAGAAATTAAAAAAACATCAAGGAAAGGTTATCGAAAAACAGTGAGGTATATGTTAGTAGCAGGTAATGATGATAAGTATTTACATGTATCTGCAGCTATGGACTTTGGAACAACAGTTGATGCAGGTTTTACTGACCAGGTTTTAATATTTATAAAGTCTCGTTATACCTATGGTCTACCCTAATGTACTAACTGGCAGTGTACCCGGTCGTGTGTAGTGTAGTATTTGGTAAAACCGATGTCGTCCCAAGAGCTATGTGTGTTGGATTAATACTAAGTCTAGGTGTCACATTTTTTAATATGATTACGAAAAGGAATTAATTAATTAACTACTAAAGCAAATAAAATGCAAAGGTTCAATCAATAGAGGAGAGTGGTGCTAACCTAGTTAATCATCCTAGCTAGTAATGTCTACGTCTAATTACTTCCAATTACTTCAGGTGGGGTCAAAGTCGAGAGGACAGCATTTGGTCAATTCGCCCTAACCTATCAGCAAAGATGCCACCACTGGAGAAGTCAGGTGTCCCCTCATAAGTCCAGTTGTTCCTGGTCCCCTAAGCCAAGTCATTAAGTACCGCTACATGCTAGATTTATAATAGTGAGTGCCCGGGCGTTAGCAACTTAAACACTCACCCCCTAATTCTTAAGTTCATCCAACGGTAGGTGATCAGTTGGTCAAATCGCACAAGTAGAAAGGGTCTTCAGTTGGTCACATCTTACCCTTCCCGTCTCAGTCTACTCACTTAGGGTCAGTTGGTCATATCTCCTAAGAAACTAGCCTCTACCGCCATTCAAAACTACTGAAACAAGGGTAGCTACCAATAAACTATGCATGCATACACTTAGAAATAATTATGCAGAAGTAATATAAATGCAAACAAAATAATTAAGGAATCATAACTAGGCCAGCACCAAGAGGTGCTTAGCCGCTCATATTAACCATACAAATCAATTCAATAATTAATGTTACGCAATACATGAATCGAAAGTAAAGAAAAGATTAAATGCTAATGCTTATCGTATGGGAGTGATTTCTCCCTTGGAGACAGCTCCGTATGCTCCTCTAGACCTGCCTTTGGCTTCTTCCCACGTTCTTTGGTTGTGGTGTGTGAAATGGGATGCCTTGAAATGCTGGAAATCGTGGGGTATTTATAGGCCAGATCTGGGTTACGGCATAACTAATAGAATAGTTACGCCGTAATCTTCTATTTCTTTGTAATTTGCACTAGATCTGCTGGTTACGGCGTAACCTTAGAAGTAGTTACGCCGTATCTTCAATATTTCATGGTTACGCCGGAGTTTATTCAATAGTTACGGCGTAGTTATCAGCGGCGTGGAACCTCATTTGACCTAATTTAGTTACGTCGTAATCTTTTGGGAGAGTTACGCCGTAATCTTCTGATGAGTTGGCTTTCTGAGTCACACTTTAGTTACGGCGTAATGTGAGAGACGAGTTACGCCGTAACTTCCTCAAAGTGAGCATACTGTGATAAATCTTTGATAATAATCCAATTCTGCGTCTCTTTAGCTCTAATGCTCGTAATTTACCTAAAAGTGGAAAACAATGGAAAACAAGCGTAAATCCATATAAATGATATAAATTGCAAGCATTATCGGGGGAAATTGACACTTAATATTCAGGATTATTTGATGTTATCAGCAGTTGTTGATCTTGCAGGTGTTGTCATTGTAGATACGCCCGCATCGTATTCTGAAACTGTTCCGCATCACACGGATGAAGCAATATTAGTTGCCAATACTAACAGTTATAAAACAAAACTGAACAGTAAATTGTCAGCTGACATATGTGACTTACTTATCTATAAATTGGTATATGGAACCAGTTTTTATGCTAATTTTTGTTTGGATCTTAGTTGAGATATGCCAAATAGCTTCTGTCGTTCCATCCAAAATCCACAAGTTGCCGCGTCCTGCAAGGAAAAGTAATACATACATTTGATTATTCTAGGTTCACACTGATTACTATATGTTACATTTGTTACCATTAACGTTTCACCTATCGGTTCGCGGCAAGAGAATTGCGGATAGCATCTCTAGTTCGGATACATAATATCCCTAAAAATTGTCGTCTGGTGAGTTGTTTGTATCATCTTCAGCTTTTATATCTAATAGAAGAGCGACCATAGCTTGGAACTGATTATGTTACGAATGATTCTCATTCACAGTCGTTTGGCTATAGTAAGTGGTTGATGTTGTTACAACATTGTTAACAACATTTTTATTTGATTTCATTTCTTATAACATCCACATTGAACTGCTTTTGACTTTTCATCCAGCTCACTTCCAAATAGCCCAAAGTGAACCCGGCCCCTCGACTGCACACCATGTTCGTCCTAGGCATTTAACAGGCGGTAAGTCACGTTTCTAGATGCATAATCAGTGATGGAACCTGTTATTCGTGTCCGTATCTTATATATATACTCTAAATATTGCAGGACCACCATCAGATTATAAATTCATGAGTGACTGTACGTGTGTCTGTTCTCATTGTCACGCCAGATTTTGGTTTGCAAAAAGATTAAGTCACTCTTACAGTGGGTCTGGACTAAAGTATCATCAATGTTGCTTGGGTGGTCATGTTGCACTAACGACGCCTTGCAAGTATGGTGACAGATTGTGTTTCAAGACATTTTATAGAAAGGGATATGTATATTTCACAATATACAAGATATTAGCTGTCAAGTTTACCAATACTGAATTACAACTTGTCAATGAGAGAGACATTAATAAATGACCAGCACAATGGCCTTTTTTCCTAGTTTCGGCAGAAAAAAACAGAGCCGCTAACTATTTTCACTCAATCAGTGAGCCAAAGCTCAAAGCGAAAGTGCAAATTGAATTGTTAGTCAACTATAGTAATCAGTTGCTTGAAAAAAAGAATTTTGGATGCCGTACCTTGCTTCGTGATGATAAGGTAGATGATCTTACGAGGATGTATAAGCTCTTCTCTCAAATTCCCAAAGGACTGGATCCTGTTGCTAATATGTTCAAGCATCATGTTACTGCTGAAGGAGCAACTTTAGTCCAACAAGCTCCATCAGAAAGAAATACCTTCATCAACAATACATTTGGGTTTATGCTATGTCAAACTATGAACCAAGATTAAATTTGATATCTATTTTTACTTTTGTGTATGATGTAAGAGACAGATACTGTGAGATATGTTTTTACATATGTCTATGATGATTAGAAGGATACCTTTAGCTTTCTTAAAAACAATTTATAAACTACACCCAAAACTATCAACAATACAATACAAATGACATATGTTATTTAAAACAAAATTTACCCAAACAATTTAGTAAATAAGGAAAAAGCTTTATTTATTATAATTTATGTTTTTTTATAAAAAACAAATTAATTATTGCATAATAAGGAAGATTTAGATTCTTTGAAATATATATTTTCCTAGTAAATGTTGTGTGTTTAACCCAATGTTGCAAAAATCGGTCAACTCGGCCGATTAATCGCCGATTAATCGTTAATCGGCCGAGTACCTTGTCGATTTTTGAAAATCGGTTGAAAAATCGGCCTAGGAAAAAAATCGACACTAAGCAGTCAAAAAATCGGCCGAATCGGTCAAAATCGGCCGAATCGGTAAAAAATCGGTCGAATCGGGCAAATCGGTCATTTTAAAAATAATAATAATTTAGACATTATACTTAATTTGGGAATCGTATATTTCACTTATAACGCACAATGGGCATCATAATCAGAATTGGAGCATTTTATTGAGGTTTGGAAACATAGCAGGCTTGGAATCGGTTAAAAATTTTAGTCTGGTCTCCAGAAATACCAAAAAATTGCAGGAAATGCCAATCCGATTAATCACCGATTAATCCCGACTTGACCGATTACTCGCTGCAGGGTGGTCGACCGCCCGACTACCGATTCACGATTTT
This sequence comes from Chrysanthemum makinoi, assembly GCA_910596185.1. NCBI lineage: Eukaryota > Viridiplantae > Streptophyta > Magnoliopsida > Asterales > Asteraceae > Chrysanthemum > Chrysanthemum makinoi. The sequence goes on from OU343217.1 coordinate 138,858,325, forward strand.
TGCAACATTGGTTTAACCAGAATCACAATTAAGGGTTTTGCTTTAATAACTCACCAAAGCTAGGATTTAAAAATTTTATTAAAAAAACATCGTAAGTTTACGAGAATTCTAAAAACACATACTCGAGCTATCTTAATCGTGTATCTTGGTTTATAAAATTTCGTTTAAAGACTTACTGAAAATAAAACCTTATATAACTACTAACTACGTCATCAACAAAATAATTAAAACACGTAACACACTAGAATATAATTATAATTTAAACTAACAAATTAATGAAATCAAATTTAAACAATAAAATTTAAAAAGTCTGAACAAAAACACTAACACCTCAGTAAATGGTAGTTGGAGCCTCCTTAAAAAAAGCCGCCCTTTTGAAAACCATCTCTGTAAAGATTCTACCATCATTATCAAAAGCATATAACCACAACATTTTTCCCCTATTCCTGCTAAACACACAAACATCACTACTTAACAAACAAAGGGTATCAACAACAAAACTCCACTTGTCACCCGACAATACATACATATTCTTATCACAACGAACATCAAACCAAACCATAAATCCATTCACAGATATTTCAAATTCGTCAACATCATCTAAATTTGGTATAAAAAAATCACATGGAAGCACCTATATACAATAAGTAAATAAACATAATTAACAAAAACAAAATAATAATAATAATAATAATAATAATAATAATAATAATAATAATAGATGTTAATAATATTATCAAATGTAAAAAATGTTCATGATTAATATTGTTCAGAACAAAATGTTAGAAAGTAGTTACCTCCTTATAGCCGTTTTATGGATTATGGTAACATCAATTATAGTTCTTAACCGTTTAATTTAACTTTCAATAACTTTTTAGTATATATTTGTTCTACTAAATCCTAAAAATAAAAACCACAAAGCAAAGTACTTACCTGTTTTCAGCCGTTTTATGGATTATGGTAACATCAATTATAGTTCTTAACCGTTTTATTTAACTTTTAATTACTTTTTGGTATATAATTGTTCAACTAAACCCTAAAAATAAAAATCAAAATACTTTCCTGCTTTTAGCCGTTTTATGGATTATAATAACATCAATTATAGATCTTAACCGTTTCATTTACCTTTTAATTACTTTTTAGTATATATTTGTTCAACTAAATCTTAAAAATAAAAACCACAAGTTATACTCGTCCATCGGACGGGTTTTGCCACTAGTGTGTGTGTGTGTGTGTGTGTGTGTGTGTGTGTGTGTGTGTGTGTGTGTATCTATATATATATATGGGGTAAATTTAGAAGGGTCCTTATAAAGAAAAGTCTAAAAAGAAATGTGGAGGTGACATGTGTCCCCTTTTGCCACGTCACAATGCCATATCACCACCCCCACCCACCAACAACCAAAAAACAATTTGAGGAGAAAAAAAAAAAAAAAAAAAAAGTCGACCAAAATAAGTGCATCAACTTTAATGAAGTAACTTATAACCTTAATGCACTAATAAGTTAAGTGCATCAACTATAATGCAATAACTTATAACCTTAATTATAAGTTACTGCATCATAGTTAATAGTTAAATGCATCAACTATAATGCAGTAACTTATAACCTTAATGCACTAAAATCATATTTGTGATGCAATAACTTATAACCTTAATGCACTAATAAGTTAAGTGCATCAACTATAATGCAGTAACTTATAACCTTAATTATAAGTTACTGCATCATAGTTAATAGTTAAGTGCATCAACTATAATGCAGTAACTTATAACCTTAATGCACTAAAATCAAAATTGTGATGCAGTAACTTATAACCTTAATGCACTAAAATCATGATTGTGATGCAGAAATAAATTTTGACGGGAATTTTTTGGCATGATTTTTTTTTGCCCAAAAAAAATTTTTCTTGGCGGGAAAATTTTCTTTCAGGCGCGCGCGCGTGGGGGGTGTATGATGTGGCAAGCTGACACATGTCACCTCCACATTCCTTCCTACCCTTCTCATTATAAGAAATTTTTCATTGTATCCCTACCCTATATATATATATATATATATATATATATATATATATATATATATATATATATATATATATATATATATATATATATATATATATATATATATATATACACTAGTGGCAAAACCCGTCCGATGGACGGGTATGACTTGTGATTTTTATTTTTAGGATTTAGTGGAACAAATATATACTAAAAAGTAATTAAAAGTTAAATGAAACGGTTAACATCTATAATTGATGTTAGCATAATCCATAAAACGGCTAAAAGCAGGTAAGTATTTTGGTATTTGGTTTTTTTTAGGATTTAGTAGAACAATTATATACTAAAAAGTAATTAAAAGTTAAATGAAACGGTTAAAATCTATAATTAATGTTACCATAATACATAAAACGGCTAAAAGCAGGTAAGTACTTTGATTTGTGGTTTTTATTTTTAGGATTTAGTAGAACAAATATATACTAAAAAGTTATTAAAAGTTAAATTAAACGGTTAAGAACTATAATTGATGTTACCATAATCCATAAAACGGCTAAAAGGAGGTAACTACTTTATAACATTTTGTTCTAAACAATATTAATGATGGACATCTTTTACATTTGAAAATATTATTAACATTTATTATTATTATTTTGTTTTTGTTAATTATGTTTTTTTAGTTATTGTATATATGTGCTTCTAGCTGATTTTTTTTACCAAATTTAGATGATGTTGACGAATTTGAAATATCTGTAAATGGATTTATGGTTTGGTGTGATGTTTGTTGTGATGAGAATATGTATGTATTGTCGGCTTACAAGTGGAGTTTGTTGTTGACACCCTTTGTTTGTTAAGTAGTGATGTTTGTATGTTTACCAGGAATAGGGGAAAAAGGTTGTGGTTATATGCTTTTGATAATGATGGTAGAATTCTTACAGAGGTGTTTTTCAAAATGGTGGCTTCTTTAAGGAGACTCGAAGTACCATTTACTAAGTTAGAGCAGTGTTAGTGTTTTTGTTCAGACTTTTTAAATTTTATTGTTTAAATTTGATTTCATTATTTTGTTAGTTTACATTATAATTATATTCTGGTGTGTTACGTGTTTTAATTATTTTTTTATGACGTTGTTAGTAGTTATACAAGGTTTTATTTTCAGTAAGTTTTTAAACGAAATTTAATAACCCAAGATACACGATTAAGATAGCTCGAGTATGTGTTTTTAGAATTCTCGTAAACTTACGATGTTTTTTTAATAATGTTTTTAAATCCTAGCTATTAAAACTACATATATCAAGTATAAGAGTTACTCTATTGTAAAACTACTGATATCAAGGCCACTCATATGGAAAGAAACGATTTCTTGAAACTCGGGTCATTCATACAAGGTGTAAAGAACCATCCTTGTTTGCAGGTGATGCCAAATAGACATGTCATGCAGGGCAGGTTGGTTAACAGATCAAACGGGTAATATTTATTAGCAGGTCAAAACGGGTAGATTCAGGCTTCGCCAATCTACCAACAAACTTTTTTTTTAGTATTTTGTAAATAGATGATGTATTCAATAATGTTAAACACAGAAAGTGCTAACTATAGCCCTATACCAACTTTTCAATACCACATTTAATATGTTGGTGAGTGGTAGTTAAGAAAATACATTATGCAGTTTAGTGAAGAAAAATCCATGTTCTTAAGAAGTTGCACTCTTGCACATTTGTCCTGTCCCCACAAACATTTTCACATAATAGATTAACTAATCTACTATTCTTAATACAAATATTTGTTTCTCGTTTGATTGATGCAGTAATTAAAGATTTTGTACATAAGGTTGAGGGATTGGAATTTTATCTTTACCTTGATCATCTTGACTAATAATATACAAACACCTTCGTTCAATCTCTTTAACCATATCTTCTATTTTCTTCATTTTCTATTTACAAAACAATATTTATACATTCTTATATATGAATATCACGACCAGAAAGAAACTATATAGTTAAACACCTTAGCAATTATACACAAACCTCTCACTGGGGACTTATTTTTCCAACAGAACACTCCGGAGCAGCAATCATGGAAGAGGAAACACGTGAATGTCTGACCTCAGGATCTTTAAATTTCCTCAAGTGCAGTTCAAAATCATTAACTTTGATTTTACTCTTGCAATCTGAGTTGCATTCGAGAAGTCCAAGCCTAAATTTATTTATTGTTATATCCTTTTGGATCACGACTACTACGGTGATAAGCAGCTTGTACTTGGTGACATGGCCAGTTGATTGCAATATTCGAAACACGTCAAGCTTAACTCACTCAAGCTAGCCACTTGTGAATGACTAACCGTAAGAAACTTAAAACGGTTCGGACACTGATCAATAATAAAGAAGTGTAGTATACGGGTAACTCAAACGTGTTAGGTTTGAGCACCGAGATCGTTCCGAACGAGGGTTGAATGGAATTTCCAACTCACGTCTCGATTATCGGGATTCGAATGAGAAAAGGGGATAATATGGTATTATCTAAACTACGGGATAAGGAAAACATAAAGGATTAAAATCTATGGGGAAAACCTAGGAATTAAGGCAAACTAGCAATTCTACACTAAAACGCAAAAACGGAATTTAAACGAAACGCGAATAAAAAGCAAGTACGACTAATCTAACTCCTAGAAATAACCTAAAACTACTTTTATACTAAAAATGATATGAGAAAACTATTTATGAATTAAAACTAATTTTTAGGAATTTTCTTGAATTTATTTAAATTAAAAACTAATTATTAACTTTAAAAATAAAACTATTTATCTAGAAATTATGAAAGAGAGAGGGAAAAATATGAAATTACTTTTCAAAAATCTAAAATATCACAAAAGACTTTTCAAAACTATTTTTGTATTTTTCAGATTAATTTCCTATTTTCTATGAATTTAATACTATTTAAATCTAATTTAAATTGTTAAAAATACCAAATAAAAGGAGAAAAATAAGGAAAAATATTTTTTATGCTTTTTATATTTATCTTAAACTGAGAAAATTGAAAAATTAATTTTTGGAACTTTTTCTGAATTAGTTGCTATAAAAGCTATTTTAAAATGATTAAAAACTGATTTAAATCTAGAAAAATAATGAACAGTAGCCAAAAATCATGAAAATTGCAGGGAAATTCTAAAATGATATCCTAAAGCTATAAAAAATATAAAAACATGAGCTTATGTGGAAGAAACAAGGGCTGTAATGCAACTGAACCTAAATAAGCTACCTATTAATAAGCAAATAAGCACCAAACTACACCAATTCAATACAGAAGCTAAATAATGCTAAGACTAACTTCTAGTAACTAACTACTGCTACTCCTAAACCCTATTAAGCAATCTACCAAGGATCAAGCTAACTGTCACTATATGCCAAACATGTTCTGACCCCACTGATTAAGTAGTTGCAACTGCTTATCCAATAAGCTAGAGTGAAAACAAAAAGCATGGTTCTCAAGCCCACCTAGCAGAGATCATTTGTACCAATTTTCAGCTAATAAGGACTTAAGATGAATAAGTTACTGATCAAAGCAAAAGGGGATAAATGGACAGTGGCTGCTGATGTGCAGCAAGTCAGTGGACAGATACCTACTTTAAGCTATTCTATAAGCTAATTCAATGAGCTAATGCTAAAACCAGATATGTAGACTTAAAGATCACCTAGCAAACTACAATTGAGCCAAACATGAAACCATGAAAAGCTGAATTAAACTCTATGCACCTGCTGCAAGTTTTGAAGAAAACTGATTTTTTGACCTTGTTTGACTTCTGAAAACAGTGAAGAAATTTGACTTATTTGAGATTTGAGATCAAATACTGGACTGATTAAGATGAAAGATGTTGTAATAAGACTTTAACAAGCTTGCTTATCAAATCTTAAACCTATATCAACTGATTTCAGAAACTGGATTCCACAGATATGAGAGTAAGGGCAGTCTAAATGAATTGTTGACTAATGATGAAAACTGAGACAAGGTTGTGACAGAGATGAATGAAACTAAGTATAACAAACCTCAAGCAACTGTTCTATTACTATGTTTCAACCTCTAACACAGATTAAACAAGCAATCCAAACACTCCTTTATTGAACCAAGATGCATTTAAACTCTAAAACTAAGATGAACTTTGATTGAATCTGAATCACAACCAACAAAATAACATTATCCTCAACTTTTTAACTCATTAAAGCTAAGAATTAACCAGAAATCGATTTTTGACTTAGAACTTTGACCATTGTTGACTTTTTGCAAAATTTGGAGTTAAAGACAATTAAGACACCATGAATCTCATATAAGCTTTGTAAAGCTTATATGAGCTTAATCAAACAGTAAAAACACAACTTGAGAATGAATTTAACAACAATCAAGAGATTTGAATTGAAATTGAGACAAATCATAAATTCATAACATAAGATGTTTATAAAAGAAGACAGAGATTACGACTAAATTTAACTAATAAAAACAGTAAATGACATGTAAATAAAATGGCCAAAACTCCTCTAATGCCTAAGGAAATGGACCATTTACATTGTGAGCTTAGGGGCCCTTAAATAGCAGATGAGAGGTCTTGGATCCTTTTCAGAAGATACTAGAGGCTATTCTGAGCCACACAATCAATCCCATGTCACTACAACCAATCAGAGAGCACCATTTCCTTGGATGAGGTGTCTAAGCCAATGGGAGAGCTTGGTTTGTCCACGTGGGCATCAATCCTGACAAGTCAGAGCTTCTAGAAGGAAATGAAAGATCCTTAGTACCAAGACTGGTGTTTGGGTGTGGTGGTGAATGGTGGTTAACTGGGTGTTTGGGGAAGAAGGAGATGGGTGAAAGAGTGCGTTTGGTTTGTTTATTTTATATTAACTTGAATGTTTTGACCGGGTTCCTTGGGTTGACTCGGGTAAATGTAGCGGGTCAAGAGTGTTATTCGGGTAAGTGAAATTTGGACGGGTTTTGTTAGTTTGGAGATTGGGCCGGGGTTTAGTGTTTTTGGACTATGGATTTGTGATAATAATGGATTAGTAGTATATGTGATCCAAGTTGAATATAGGGACCATTCTTGTCATTTGTAAAATTCCAAGGACCAAAGGCGACATTTTGTGAAAGTGAAGGTGTAATGTGAAAAACTCCCAAATTATGTCCATAGCTCCGTATTTTGCACTTTTGAGCATCAAAGTCCATAAAACTGCATCCCGGCATCGGCTTTTGCACACTTCTCTCTCTCGTGCTCGGTTTTTGGCAGATTTGGTTCCTTTTTGTGTGTTTTAACATATCCGTACCTGCACAAGCACAAACTCAAGAAAACCACAAATATTAGCAATAAACGGCTCTTTCTTGGTTATTTTGGGTCTATTTTGATAAAGAAAAGGTATGTGTTTTAGCACATACCACCAGTCCTTTTTTAAAATTTGACATCCACATATTACTGTAACGTGTTATAAAGAAAGAATAATAACTCATATAGGATAGTGAAACAAATAACTAATAAGAACTATGGAATTTACCATTTGATATGGTAAAACAAATATCTAAGAAGAACTATTGAATTACCATTAGATATGATAAACTATTTGTTCCTTCTTCTCAATCTATGTTTTTTTTAACTTTTTTGACAATTTGACTCCATTGCCAGAGCAATCTACGTATAAAACTAATACAGTTACATATTTATTTTTAAAAGAAGGAAAAAAGCTATAAATTCATAACGTACTTTACAAAAAAAAACTCATTATGCTCTATCTACTTCACTTATTGTCATAATACATAACCATTTTCATTTTATTCGGTTATTTTCTGTCCGTTTTTATCCGTTTTCGTAAATCGTCCATTTTTATCCATTTTCATTTTAATATGTCCGGATAAAAACGGATAAAAACCGTTTTTATTATCCAGGTCAAAACGGTTTTTATCCGTTTTTATCTGGACAGATTAAAATGAAAACGAATAAAAATGGACGATTTACAAAGCGATAAAACAGATAGAAAATAACCGAATAAAATGAAAACGGTTATGTATTATGACAATAAGTGAAGTAGATAGAGCATAATGAGTTTTTATGTAAAGTACGTTATGAATTTATTGCTTTTTTCCTTAAAAGAAAGTTTCAATATATGAATTAAAACTGTTGCAAATTCATATAGCTCCTCAAAATCTTAGAAAAAACTTCTAATTTTCTAAATATCAGATATCAATATGCATAATCCAGATTCTTATTCCGTTGTATTCACAAGATAGTATTTATGACATATTAACCGTCACGGATCATGCCTTCAAAGCATGATTTAATAACCAATGTAATTGCCAATTAGTCTCCCTAACAGATGTACAAATGTTCACAGAAAATGACAAATGTTCAGATATTCATATAGTCGTAGGGGGTGTTTGTCTTAGCTTATAATATTGGTTTATTAGCTTAATATATCTACATGAGCTTATGAACCTGTATAATCTATAAGTTCATAAGCCCTTTGTATAAGTTAGGACAACCACCCCCGTAATCCAAAAATCATGTGTTGTTATATCATTTTATGAGCAAAACTTTCAAATATCCATATATTACAAATCTTAGAATCTAACCTATCATAAATCAAAACTAATAGTTACCTAGCCAATATGATCATAAAACTCTTATAGAGTGGAAAGTAATCACTAATTTATGTGAAAACAAATTTAAAAATGCCCGATGGGCGGGTTCGCTTCATCATATTGTTTGACAAATTATATGCACGTAAAATAAATAATTAATAACGGCAAATATGTTAAACAAAAAATCTGAAAGAAAAAAATAGTTCTCATGTATTATATGTAAAAAATGATGGAGATATGATGGCGCACGATAGAAACTACACAGATAATGAAAGAAAATCATATAAACAATGATAAGAACACATCGGAAAACATAAGAAGCATCCAATTATATATGTACGTAAACTCTACGTGATACAATATACTTTCGAGAAGTTAAGCCAACTCTTTTCGATGTTACTCAAGTAAATGCTAAATAAAGTTATGAAATCAAGCATAACAGCTCTCATAGTCCCTATCTATATAAGTCCACAACTAAGAATTATAACTTGATAAAAGTTAACAACATAGCTGAAATATTAGAAGCATAAATAAATATGAGAGTTGTAGGAGTTGATATTTTCCATGTTTACAGCAAGCTTATCTTGTAATAGAAATACATGAGAAACAGAGAGAAGATGACTTATCAAGCAAATTTTACTATCCGTTTAGACAATATATTTTGTGGCGTTTTGGTCATATTTGTTTCCTACAAAGTTGAAGTCAAAAGTGATGATCTAAGTGAAAACCGTCAAACCGTAGACATGTTGACTTGCATGGAAACAAATGGATATATCTTAAAATTCCAATGAATATATTGAAATAAAAGAAATTTACCTGTCAGGTATCCCTCTTTGTAAGCATGGTGTCAAGAAATACAGGAACCATTGCAGCACAAACATGTTTAAGAGTGTGTCCACTGACAATATGATGAGTCCAATTGTAAATTGTAGCTTCCGTAGCTTCTTCTACCTTAGCTTAAAGATAAAATCCTAAAAACTGTATATTGTAGCTTAAAATTCCATAAAGTGTGAAAACATTTTCAAGTATATGCAAAAGACTTCATGATACCAAACCTGCAGCCCATATGTAGAGTGCGTTTACATTAGAGGTAGCATGATGGCCATCACATGAATGGCAATGCAAGGCACAAACTGAACAACGACATATGATCCGAGATCATCAAAAACCTATCAGAAAAAGAAAGTAATCCGTGATGAGATGCAATGGAAGGACCACAAGTTATTATTATGCAGTTTACAGTAAAAATTAAAACACAGGAGAAAAATGTATATATCATCTAGAGCAATATTAGTCCTCACGATAAAATCCGAACCGGAAAACCGGATATCAGGTTATCGGGTCAACCCAATGCGACCCAAAAACTTTTATATAAAATGTTTTTTTTTTAAATTAAAACTCCAATACTTTAGTTGTTTAGTTGTTTAAGATCATGTGTTCAATGTGTTCGTGTTCAGTGTGTTCGTGTGCTCCCCTTATGTTTATTTAGCGTGTGTTCATTCAGCAACCGTGTCATCAATTTTCTTGCAACTTCGGACATGGCAACTGAATTTCCTTTTGTTTACTTGCGTTGCTTTATTCAATTTTCTTACCAATTTTTTTAATGTTTATGTGAATACGGGTTTTAATTCTTTACGTGTTTCTCATGTATTATTATCTCTTTGTTTAGGAAACGGATCATCTAAATATGCAACCTGATTCAATAAAGTATCAAAACTTGATAGGAGATTAGAAACTCGCCGATACTTGAGAGCCCCTCTGAGAATTAAGATCCACGGCTTCTCAATTCTTGATGTCTTCCATCGATGAGCCACATTCTTTTTACAAACAACCCCTTTAACCACCATCTTTGAAAAACCAATAAACATTACAAGAAGAAAAAAGAGCTGAAAAAGATTGTACAAAAGGATGAAGAATAAAATAAAGAACCGACATAGATGTTGTGTTCAGATGTACATGTCGATAAAAATATTAGTTATACAACTACAGTTAGCTTAAAACTTCTATGCCTATTAGCATTTCCCAATCCGACTAAGGCAAACTATAAGGTGCTCAAAAGCACAATGAGCTGATGACTGAAGATTTATTGGGTTATCTACTTTGTCTAATAAGACGATGTTCGAGAGTGCTTATTCTTTTATTGAGCATGTAAGGAACCCATCATGTTTATTTTCATTTTTTTACAATAAAGTTGCTATTAAAAACAGTCCCAAACACCTATGTATTAAGCTATTAAGACAATTCCAAATCATGGAATGTATAAAATCCCAATAATACTCCCTACCAAAGTTTACCATACGCAAATTAAAGAAAATCAACATTAGAGCTTCCAGCAGCAACGACACTAGCGTTTCAAGAAGAGATACACATGTACAGTTTATAGTAACTGATCAACAAATATCTTAAAATAGATGCTTATTTTCATTCTAATGTAGCTCAAAAGCTGCATTTTCGACTAAAAACAATCAAGCATTTCAACTGAAACCAAATATCTTCTTCTCACAGTTACATATTACAAACAACACAAGATCACATACACTTATGACGTGCAGGATCAGAAGTTAAAATTTTCACTTAATATTACAAACACATGAACAAATTTCACATTCACCATTTTCCTATTAAAACACTTTATAGCTTGCATTACATCCATATCCTTATTCCATACAAACAAAAAAGAAACATGTACAGACGCCACAATTCGAATAACCAACACCCTAAACAGGAGGTATATTAGAGAAGGAAAAACCTGTATACCCTTTATAAGCATAATACGCAAGCCTCGTATAATAAAACCCTGGTATAAACAACACCGCTCCCAACACCGCAAAAAGAAAAACTACAAACACACAATTACAATTCAACAATCAAGGTATAGAATAAGGTGTTGTTTGTTTGGTTAATTTTTAACACACTCAGCCCATGCCTAAATCACCCTACAAATCTTCAATATATAGTTATATACTAACCTAACCAATATCATTATTTTGGCAAGCAAAGGCTGTGACATGTAGAGTTATTATACTTACAGTAGACATTAAGCTGTCGGTATAGTTTTACTTCTGTTGTTTGCCATTCGGTGACGACTTCCGGTAGTAACACACCGAAGCTAAAGACATCAGCCTTTTCAGTTAACTGGCCATGTGCTAGGTACTCTGGAGCCATATATCCTTTATAATATTGAAAAAAATAACAAATTTAGCAAGAAAAATATCTAACAATGTAAGGTCGAAAAGGCTAAAACAAAGAGATAGTTACTGTGTTCCTGCAATGGCGGTGCTGATATGACTCCCATCATCTTGAAACGTACAGACTCTGTACAATTGTAAGGAAAACATACCTTTTCCTGATGTCTATGTGTTCCCGATCCCTTAGCCTGACATGAGACCGCTCATGAGACTTTTCCTGTTCTATGTGCTTTACTCTTTGACAAGACTTCTCCATGTTTCTGAATTATTATACATATAATACATACACGTTAAATAACTCTAACACAATGATGTATACTAACCTCCATAAAAACATGAAAAAGCAATATAATAGTTCCACTTACTATAACCAAATGGCTGTGAATGAGAATCATTCGTAACATAATCAGTTTCAAGTATGGTCGCTCTTCTATTGGATATAATGACAGGTTAAAGATACATATAAGTAAATTATATAAACGCTGAGGATGATAAAAAAACTCACCAGACGACAATTGTTAGGGATGTTCTGTATCCGAACTGGAGATGCTATCCGCAATTCTCTCGCTGCGAATCGATTGGTGAAACGTTAATGGTAACAAATGTAACATATAGTAATCAGTGTGAACCTAGAATAATCAAATGTATGTATTACTTTTCCTTGCAGGACGCGGCAGCTTGGGTGGATTTCGAATGGAACGACAGAAGCTATTTGGCATATCTCAACTAAAATCCAAACAAAAATTAGCATAAACAATGGTTCCATATACCAATTTCTGAGATAAGTAAGTTACATATGTCAGCTGACAATTTACCGTTCAGTTTTGTTTTATAACTGTTAGTATTGGCAAAAGATATTGCTTCATCCGTGTAATGCGGAACAGTTTCAAAATACGATGCGGGCATATCTTCAATGACAACACCTGCAAGATCAACCGCTGCTGTTCCAAAGTCCATAGCTGCAGATACACGTAAATACTTATCATCATAACCTGCTACTAACATATACCTCATTGTTTTTCGATAACCTTTCCTTGATGGTTTTTTAATTTCTTCTCGAAAGCTCCATCTTTTTTATTTTGTTTTGAACCTGTATTACAAAGATGGTTCATGTGTAACTGTGAAATAATTATGTTATTAGTTACTTTATAGATATAAATAATCTTTGAATCGAAATTTGTAATAAGCTTTAATTGGACCATGAAACAATAATATTGGCAAAAATCACTATAAATTGCAAACAACAATAGACAAGTCATTACCTGGTGGAAATCATATGGGATTATAATTCACTATAAATTGCTTCAGATGAGTTGAGCAACAAACCTCATCTGGTGACGTCATAAAAGTAGGCATATCAATGTACTAATGGTATTGGTTTCGGTTATGGGTCGGTATTTAAAATATTTGACAGTAAAATATTGTTGCTAAGCTTTATGCCAAGTCAACTATTGCTATAAAGGGAGTAACACAAAATAGAAAACAAAAGAGAAAGCGTAACGGTAACCTCTTGGTTTCGGAAGCCCTTGCTTGAAGGTTCAAGTAGTTCACCAATCTTGCATCTTCGAGTGAAGATGAATCGAGAGAGAAGATGAATCGAGAGACACGCATACCATTTCTTTCAGGGTGAAAAGTCCCACAATACACAATCATTCTCAGAATTACCAACCAGGCTAGCAACTTGGATTCTATCAAGATCAAATTCTGAATGATCGATTATATAAATCACCTGAGCTTGGCATTCGGTAGTTTGTATCTTCATAACCTAAATAATATTTATTAAACCCCAGTCTCTCGTTTCTTAGCAGCTCTGCCATTGCAATATCATTTCCATTATGAACTCCATTCCAACTATCCCAATGGCCATTATTAGACATCCTTGGCTATTGGAAATTACCCATGGTAAGGAGATCATCTGTTGGGCAGAGTATGTTCTATAATTCTAGAAGAAAGTCCATAGGAATCTGTTCTTTGGGGAAAGGCTAAATGATCTCCTAGGTCGGTATATCTCTAGTTTTGCTGTGTGAAAAGATCTTTCCATCAATAGTCGAATCCTGTTATCATTTTCAAAAGAAGTATGATGTGAAGGGAAGTTTGATGTCATGTCTAGCCCTGGACTACTGAGTCCATTAGGAAGTCTACCACCAATTGCCTAATTTGCGGGATCCATGAATTCAAGGTCAATAACGCTACTGTTATATACAGGAGGTGATCTATTTTGTTAACTAAAAATCGACTCGCCTCAGTTACTTCTTTGTAAAAGTTGTTGATTATGAGCTTGGACATCATAATATGCCCGGCCAATAGGCTACATAAAAGAATTGTCCTTGGTAAATTGCGCGACCAAACACCAACCTTGGCTACAACCATGACCCGGATCACAGATCCCCTAAAAAAGGAAAAAGAAATAGATTAGCTAATATCGCGCAATGTGAATAAAGAGTGCCTGGTTATTACGATCCTGCAATGGAACACCATTAACTTCTTTCAGTGTAATACAACCTCAATTGTTGAAAGCCAAAGTCTATACATACCTTTTTATATAACAATATCAAAAAAACGTAGGAGTAATAATAGGCTGCTTGTCTACATTTCTTTGGGCACACTTGTTCTCGACCACATGTGCATTTCTCTTCCAGATGCTACAACAAAAAGGACACACTGTGGGAAATAAGTATGACGTAGAGTAAGCACGTAAAAAATGGAATACAAATACGCGTAACTTACTTGGTTGTCCTGAGCACACGCCATTGTTTACTGTATTACGACAATGTGGTTTATTGTTTGTGGACGCAGCCGATCCGCGTGCCCGCCTTCTTGTGTCTATATGAAAAAACAAACATAATCACATATTCATCCCTAGAATATAGTTACCAATTACCATACATAAGAATATTCAAAAAAAGTGTGACAACACATTATGCGGATTGGTATTGTTGAAAGGGATAGAAGTAGTTCCTAGTGTTCGGTCACTAACTGCAGCAGCACCAAAGTCCAACTTTTTTGAAATGCCACTACACCCTGCAAGAAGCTGGTTCTCTCCAGGCACAGTAACTGGAGAAACATGTTGGGTCAACACAGACCCATTTACTTATACAATGGTCATTTTAGGCGTCTCTTATCCCAAACAATCAAATGTGGGACAAAAAAGAAAACGCATCTAAAAGGGAAATGGATCGTTAGGATTGAAAGTCGCCCAACGTCTGTAAATTATTAATGTATTGTAACTGTTAATACAAAATTGACAAAGAAGTGTAGTGATTCAACCCAACCAAGTCCAATATGTACATAAAATGCCCATTTTGACCAAACTAATTGTAATCTTTACTATATTTTGGTTTCAGCTTCTATAAATGTAACTGTGTATGTATGTGCGATACTGGAAGCCAACACTTTTGCAGTATTTAAGCGGCAGAATAAATTGAAACGACAAAACTCGGTTTAGATTGAAAATTTACATGAACATTTTCTGAGAAAAACTTTGTTCATTGTGCTGTCAAAAAGCTAATTTAATGAAATAGAGAAGTACTAACCCGTGGCAAGTTCCACTGTGGTGCTCAAACACCCTCCTTGGGCGTTCACCTTCAGCGGCATCTCCATTGTAATAGTCACCTCGCCTAACGGTATCCACCACGTCTTTCAGGCTTCTCAGAGTCACCAATCTCCAAAGGTTGTCTGTACCCTCCAGTAAACCCATTGTTGCTTCCATTGATATTCTGGTTATAAAAAGAATGGCAATTAGAGGTACGCCCACCATGACCATCTTTCCCTGTTCCACGTTCACCAGAGCGCCCTCCTCCACACTGCCCGTTAGCTTCTCGCACTGCAAGTTGATCTGTGCCAAACAGTCAAGCTAAATCACTCAAGCCTGCCACTTGTGAATGGCCGACCGTAAGAAGCTTAAAACTGCTTAAAACACAAATACAATGAAGATCAGAGAATATAGGGGATTCCCGGGTCGTTATGTCCCACGGAGACTCAATGGTGTGCAAAACACAAACTCAGATGATAGAGTGATCACTAAGGATAGTGATCAATAAAGGTTTTGGATTAAGAAATTACACTACTGATTGCTTGGAATGGAATTGGGAACAGAATTGGAAAGCACAACAATCAGATTAAAGAAACGTAAACGTAAGTTTTAAAAACTACGTATACTTACAAAATTAAAAAGTGAAATCTGAGAAATAAAAAACCTAAAAATATGAAAATAACATTTTTGGAATCCTAAAAATAAAAGAAAATTATTAGAAAAAGAAAATTATTTTTAACACTATTTAATTAATTATTATTAATTAAAAACTATTTTAACTATTTAATAAATACTCTAAAATAGAAGAAAATACAAAATAAGGCTAGAAAAATAAACTTATGATTGAGAAAAATCTAAAATATTATAAAACTAACTTTAAAATTAAAAATATATTTTTCACACTTTTTATCTAATTATTACTAATTAATTATTATTTAAAATACACTCAAATACTAGAAAATATAAAATAAACTTGGAAAAATAAAATTTTAACTTGGAAAAATCTAAAGTATGATAAAACTAATTTTAAAAATGAAAAGATATTTTTTTATGCTTTTTAATTATTTATTACTAATTAATTACTATTTTTAACTAATTAAAATTATAATAAATACTAAAAAGATAGAGAAAAATATGAAACTTTTTCTAAAACTACTATATGATAACAGAAAACAAAGAAAAATAGAAAAACAAAATTTTCTTATTAATAAGCTAAAAAGAAAAATCAAAAAGCTAAGAAATATTAAATAAACACTATCACTGGTTTTTAATTGGTCTTTTTCTGGATTTTATTTTTGAAAACTACTTTAATACTGATATTATGAAACTTTAACAAAGACAAAAATTTTATAAACCACAAATAAGCTGTTTTGATGGCTTAAAATCCCAACAGTGGCTTAAATGAGCTTATTTGGTGAAATAAGCTCAAACAAGGTCACCGGTGAATCGGAAGCTTAAAATAGATACAAGTGGACTAATGCTACTCAAATGAGGCTAAAACACACAGATAAGCACATTGCTAAAGTAGAAATAAGCAGATAAGCACTTATGATAAGAACAGAAATGGGACAAACTTAGGGCTTATTGCAGCCCTAGCAAACAAACTTAAAAATGAAAGACAAGTCTTGAGACTTCAAGATGACCAGTTTGGCTTCCCAAAGGACCAAAGTTCACAATATTTGGACAACTATAGAGCTCTATGCAAGCTTTTCAAAATGGACCAATTAAGCGTACACGGGCACTCTAACAGACTAGGTATCCACAATAAGCAGTAAAATAAGCACTTAAAAAGCTGAGAAACAGAGAACTATCATTTTTGTATTTTTGTTTACCAATTAGACTATAATACTCTAAGAGCTTTTAAGCTAAAACTCACTATTAAACAAACAATGAAAATATTTGTTTTAATCAAAAACGACCAAATGAGAAATTTGACTTTTGTTCAAAACCAAAAGTTTGACTTAGATGAACTTTAAGCTAATTTTAAGCACTGATTATGTTGTTTTGAGGTTAACTAAAACTGATTTAAGCAAGATTAACAACTTATGAATACAAAATCTTGCTCATGATTCAATAAAATCCAACAGTGAGCACCAAAGATTAGATCAAAAGCAATTTTGACTTTTTCAAGAACAAGAGCTTGTTTCTATGACTGATATGAGATATAAGTCACTTATGTGACACAAAGCAAGCATAAACAACAACACAAACAACACCTGATGTAGTTTAAGCAAGCAAATCCAAACAGACCTTATATGACTGTTTTGAAACTTTTCAAAGCAAATCTCAAATTTAAACCATGGACTTAATTTCAGACCTTACAATATCAATATATGAGATTAAATAGACATGATCCAACAGTGCTAACAACATAAAACACAAGACTTAAGACTATGCTACTTTAACTATTAAAATGGAATTTTCACAAAACACAAATTTAAAAGAACACCCTACTGATTTTAAAGCTTAGATATACTTGATTATGACTAGTTATCACAAAGAAACAGAAATTTAAACTAATTAACACCTATAACGATTGAAATGCCAAATTGGTTAAAAAGCTTACAAATGGGTATTCAACTGCAAACTGAGATCAAGGACCAATGAACACCCCTATTAGCTTACCACTAAGCTTCTAACCCAAGGCCATCCATGATTTACCCTGCTCCAGCTGTGTACACCTTCTCCATGTGATTTTTTATTTTTCAACTATTTAATTTGGATTTTTGGGGATTTTCTATTTTTGATTCTAAACTGATTTTTAATGTATCTAAAAGCTTGATTAAGCTTTCTAGGAGCTTAAGTGACCTATTTCAGTCCATACAAACATCTACAAACAACAATTTATCATTCATGAGATTTTTGAAAATAAGGAAAATTGCATAAGCTGAGATATAATTTGATACTTGAATTGAAGTTTCACAAAAGCTTTCTTATAACATAAGAACTTGAAATACAGAGTTTGAAGATTAAAACATACACTTAAAACTTGAAAATGCTTAAAACGACAATGAAAAACTTAAATTACTCTAGATAGATAATACATTGCATCTCTCTCTCTCTCTTTATAGACTTTTAGCACTTCACCATGTCCTCTGAATGTTTCCCACCAAATCTGAGCCATTGGATCACTCTAATTCATCAAAACCATACACTTGTGTTTTTGGCGCCAAATTCTTCAAGGCAGGTTTTTGGCATTAATTGGAGTTGTTTGAGATAATTAAAGGATTTTGGTGTTTAGAGGAGGTGGAGGGGACAAGGTATGGAGAGGGGGTTGAAAAAGTTAGAAAACCATCACTGGTTTTGGTGTTTCAGTAGCTGGAGAGGGAGAGCTACAGTGAAACTGGTTTTTGCGCGCGTATGGGTTGTTTTTGACTTCTGTTGACCGGGGTATTAATATAAAAAGGGGGGGTCACAATTGGGTTGTGACAGGGATCAAAAGGGATTTTGAGCTAGGTCAAGGGTCAAGCCAAAGGGGGTCAAGGTTCATGTGGAGTTGGGCTTGGATATTATGTTGGGCCGGATTGGATTGGATTGGATATTGGATCCGTTTGGTTTAGTATAAGCACAAGGACCAACTTTGCAATTTATCCAAACTTCAAGGACTGAACTTGACACTTTTCCAAACTTCTCACAAGGACTAAACTTGACAAACATTGATAGTGCAAGGACCCTTTTGCATTAAATCCCATTTTAAAAGGTCCAAGGACAAATTTTGCAATTTTCCAAAGTTTAGGGACCTTTTATGCCATTTGACCAAAGAATCATTCAAGGACCATTTTTAACAACTTAGAAGATTTCAGGGACCTTGAATGACAAAACTTCACATTTTTGAATTCTAGGGACTAGATTTGACAACTTTTAAAACTTGGGAGACTAAAACTGCCAATTTTGCAAACTTGGATCATTTTTCATCTGATTTTGATATTTTTGCATTTAAAACACATAAAACACTGATTTGTGATATTTTGATCATTTTGATGTGTTTCTGAGTGTTTTCAGATGATTTTGCAGTTTAGATTATACAAAAATGATGAGTATTTAGACACTCATCACAAGTGAAAAAATGTACCACAATATATCATAATTATAATAATCAAAAAAGGAGTCCGGATACCGATATATTTTGTACTTATTAGTAAATACACCGATGTGAGTGTTTCTTTAATGTAATTCAAGTTTCATAAAGGGATGTCTAAAGAAAAATTTATTATTTCAGATAAACTTTCATTCACTCCTAGCCGACATAAAAGAATTGCAAACAAAATTAAAAAATCAAAATAAAATAAATAATAAGATAAAAAATCCCTGGTTGTACCAAACAAACGATGTCTCTTTTTCATGGGGGCGTTCTAATATTCAATTTCTAGTGTTTTGGTAGTAGGTAACCTACTACTTCTGCATATGATTATCTTGTTACCATAAAAAGTGAAATTATCAATTTGATATAAGCTGCAACAAAAGTTATACTCGAATAGTAGAGTAATATCCTTAATAGGATCAAGTGTAAGTGGCATGCCCTGCTTTAGTTTGTAAGTAACCAACACCAGATTTACAATCATATCAGACATTGCATATCCACTAGAATTGTTATCTAATTCTTGACCCCTTTAAAACGCAGGATCGCAATTTATCAATGGAGCAACATTATCGTATACAATCAAACAATCGAAATTACTATAATTTAAAAATCCAAAAACTATAAATACAAACTAACAAAGTAGTTTTTTAATAATGAAATTAAGGTATCTAGTTTAAATTCCGTTTTAGTGACTTTCTACCATTTTGATATCATTTAGGCTAAGCTTGCAATTTTTTTACATTTGACCCATTGGAGATTAAATGCAGCCCAAACCAACCTATTTTACAGGTATCCAGAAGAATAATTTACATACTTCTGTGGTAAAAAGTACATATTTAAGGAATAAAATGTAATATCTGGGAGCTATATACGTAATGGTATCGACATGGGAGAACATCTGTAGCACATTGATTCTTGTATATAGTCGGCAAGTTTAATTGAATTCGTTACATAGTATTTGTATAATAGGCTAGTAGCTGCTTTAAAAAATTTAATCTATAAATAGTTATGCAAAATTTATTGCTTTAATCAATGGTATATGGTAAAAAAAAAGTATCAGTAGCACTCACATTCACATCAACGGTTTTAGTGCAATGGTAGATGACACCAAACTTGGTGAGCTAGTCCCATCTTCAAGCGACTCTGTAAGAGCCATGTCCTATGATCTCTCAACATCTTTAAAGTTACATACATGTGCATCTTATAAATCATAACAATCAAATAAAAAAATCAAAATACAAATAGAGTACCTCAAATATGATAATATATATGAAAACTCTTACCTGACTTTTGACAAAATTTAATCTGTCTCGCCATATCTCATCAGAAAACTGGATTGATTGAATTTGGTCAGTCGATTTTGATTTAGGGTTTTGATATAGTTGGTTTTCGGATACAATGTTTCCAATGATGTGGGTTGTTCAAATTTATTCTTTGTTCGTGTAAAGGTTAAGGTGATAGGGTTCTTGATCTTCATGATTCCAGAGGTTTTCATATTGTTAGTGTCGATGTTAAGGTTATGATCCATGTGATTCTCTGGTTTAATATAGGGTACTTGGCTTTTAGGGTACCTGTAACAAAAACAAAAGAAGATGTTAGGAGAAGCAGAAGTTGTTTTAGGATTTTGGGTTTTTGGAAGGGTAGCGAGATTGAACAGAGGTTACCTTTATAGATTATAAATTGCAAATAAAATTTCAAGTAATGTGTCGGTGCAGTGGTAAGCCTCCTCTTATATATAATGTATATACTAGGCGAGTACCCGTGCCTAGCGGCATCGGTTTCTAGCGGCAGACAATTAACGATATGCGATATTGTGGTAAGTGTTTCGTATAACCTTCAAAATAAAACGTGAAACGATCAAAATGTAATTAGAAACGGTAGTAACATGTGATAATTCAACTCTAGCAAAAAAATTTAACATATATCAAACGACATATAAAAATATTTAATGAAACTTAAAATAAAACATTACATCAATTATGAAATATTAACTAACAACACACAGTACCCTTTTGGCGTGAGTTCTTAACGGTAGACAATTAACGATATGCGATATTGTGGCAAGTGTTTCGTATATCATCCAAAATAGAATGTGAAAAGATCAAAATGTAATAGCAAATGGTTGTAACATGCGATAATTCAACTCTAACAATAAACTCGTTTCCGACCAAGATTGATGGGTTGACTATTTTGCATTTCCATTTTTTCTTTTCCTGTAGTGAGATACGCACCTCTCTTGGGGGTTGTTTATATAGGCAATAGGCAATGCTCAATTTGATTTTTCCCGCCTTGAACATTAGGGAAGATATTTGAAATCGAAAAGCAACATTAACTCATTAGCTCAATTAACTTGCAATATTTTCTATGTTTGTATGCTGACTTCCCATCTTTACAATAAACTCATTAACTAATTAAAATTAACTTTCAACTAAAGCGTTTCAACAATGATATATTAACCGTGGTTTTAAAATTGATACATCTAGACGCATGATTTCCGCATTCAAATTAAGTGATATATTAAAGTGTTTCAACAATGCATTAATGATATATTCAACAATTGACTTTCAACATTCAAGTTTCAAGTTTTCATTTTCACCTTTGACCCTTTTTTCATTTTATGTTGTAAAGATAAAAATATAATGATATCTACTAAAAATAAGGGTGTTCATCGGTTCGGTTATCGGGTTACTTGGTTTATTTGGTTCGGTTAGTTCGGTTAAAAAAAAATTCTAGGTATAACCAAAAACCAAACAGAACCGAACCGAATTCAAATTTGATTCAACTGAAGCGATTAATCGAAAACCGAACCCCTATAACCAAAAATCGAACCGAATAACCCGAATTACATAATTTTAATTAGTTTTTTTATTTAATTATATGTATTTTTAGCACAATTTTTTTTCTTTAAATAATGTTATATTTATATTAAGAAAGAGTTTTAGTGATTTTTTTTACATATAAATACATAGAAAGAATTATATTATTATATAATTTCGGTTTTTGGTTCGGTTTCTGGTTTTCATTATCAAAACCATATCTAACCTGATAACCGAATATTAGTTCGGTTCTGTTCCCGTTTTGACTAATTCGGTTGATTACTGAATTCGGTTTAACTTTTTTCGGTTCGATTTGATTTGATTTTCGGTTAATGTAGATATTACCCGATCCGTGAACACCCTAACTAAAAATAATAGACAAAAAAGCATTGTTTGGACTTTGGATTGTGCGGTTTTGATCGATTATTCTTCATAAATAAATAATTAGTTATAAATTTCGATTACCCCAATAAAAATGTTAAAGTTCCTTCCTTGCTCATTTTATTATCAACAAACTCATTAACTAAATAAATACAATGAAAATAAAAGTCATTTCTTCTTATTGGTATTTTCAAGTAAAACACCCATGATTGTTCAATCGACACAATTTTTAGTGTTGCGTTAATAACTTACAAGTTTATTGGCCACGCCGCAACCCTTTCGATCATAATGTTATCAATTCTGCGATACACCAATTGTCAAATTCAAAATTTTACAAACTCCTCAAAATTAAAAGGTTACCAAGATAAATTAATGCAGTAAATAAACGTGATTTGATAATTATCAAATTAAGTAATATATTAAAGTGTCTCAACAATGCATTAAATATATATTCAACAATTGACTTTCAACATTCAAGTTTCAAGTTTTCACTTTCACCTTTGACCATTTTTACATTTTATGTAGTAAAGATATATATATATATATATATATATATATATATATATATATATATATATATATATATATATATAAAGAGTAGGGATCCAGTGAGAAGTAAATTAAAATAAGAAGTGGTGAGAAGTGATCAAAACCACGCATTTGAGATGCAACGACTTGCATTGGATGCATTTCTATTCATATAGATGCAACATCTTGAGTTTCAAAAGTTAAATTGATGTATAGATTGTGCAAATTGATTTTCATGATTTTGGCACGTGCAGAGGAACAAAAAACAAGAGAAATCATGAAATGCATCTAATATACGTATATGCATCTAATTAAAAGCTAGAAAACACATTATTGTGCTTTATAATGTATCTAAGATTATAAGGAAGCATCTAATTTAGGTCGATGCATATCGGATTTGCGGTTATAGTTCTTCTTATTCCTTCTTATTTTAAGTAATCTTCTTATTTGATCCTAACTATATATATATATATATATATAGGGGGTGTTTCTTGTGAGAAGTCTAATTTTTGTGAGAACGCGAGAAGAGATCATAGCCCTCCATCTAATCCCTCCTTTTTTTTATCTAATGGCTAAGATTAGCCCACCATTTGCCCTAACCAAGGGCATTTTTGTAATTAACAAACCATATCCATACATAAGGAAAAAAACACACATTGACTACACACCGAAGGTGAAATAACACAGCTATTCTCTTCGATCCAAGTTACTTTCTCCGACACAACCACCAAAGTTCAAACCACCACTTCACCGCCAAATCGAACAACCACCACTCCTCAACAATTATCGCTTCACCTCTTCACCTTCTACAACCTTCTTCCACCTTCGTTCACCATAATACTAATCACCACCGTCGTTAACCATTGATCAACCGCCGTTCCACCATATTATGCCACCGCCGTATAACCGCTGTATATGACCGTCGATCAATCACAGTAATCAACGGAATATTAATGAAGAAGATATGCATCTAGATAACTCTCAACCAGAAGAAACTGAAATCATTGATGTCACCGGAATTTCACCAGAATACACAGAGATATCAAGTAATTATCGTAATTTATTATTGTTTAATTAATTTTTATAAATAATTGTTATGAATTGTGAAAATTATTAGAAGATTTAAGTTTATTTAGAGTATCTTCGCATGTGAACTAATTTAATTTTATTGTTGTATTAGTGTAATTAATTTTATTTAGAGCATCTTCGCATGTGAAGATTATCGGTTAGGAATGATGTTTTGATGCAATTAGCCGATTTAAGTTTGGATTACATTATCTTCACGTGTGAAAATATCAGTAAGTAATGGATCTTTGAGGTTATAAGTGCATATAAGTTTAGTTATATTATCTTCACATTTGAAGATTATCAATTAGGAATGAAGTTTTGATGCAATTAGCCGATTTAAGTTTGGATTACATTATCTTCACGTGTGAAAATATCAGTAAGTAATGGATCTTTGAGGTTATAAGTGCATATAAGTTTAGTTATATTATCTTCACATGTGAAGATTATCAATTAGGATGAAGTTTTGATGCAATTAGCCGATCTAAGTTTGGATTACATTATCTTCACGTGTGAAAATATCAGTAAGTAATGGATCTTTGAGGTTATAAGTGCATATAAGTTTAGTTATATTATCTTCACATGTGAAGATTATCAATTAGGAATGAAGTTTTGATGCAATTAGCCGATTTAAGTTTGGATTACATTATCTTCACGTGTGAAAATATCAGTAAGTAATGGATCTTTGAGGTTATAAGTGCATATAAGTTTAGTTATATTATCTTCACATGTGAAGATTATCAATTAGGATGAAGTTTTGATGCAATTAGCCGATCTAAGTTTGGATTACATTATCTTCACGTGTGAAAATATCAGTAAGTAATGGATCTTTGAGGTTATAAGTGCATATAAGTTTAGTTATATTATCTTCACATGTGAAGATTATCAATTAGGATGAAGTTTTGATGCAATTAGCCGATCTAAGTCTGGATTACATTATCTTCACGTGTGAAAATATCAGTAAGTAATGGATTTTTGAGGTTATAAGTGCATATAAGTTTAGTTATATTATCTTCACATGTGAAGATTATCAATTAGGAATGAAGTTTTGATGCAATTAGCGGTTTAAGTTTGGATTACATTATCTTCGCGTGTGAAAAATATCATAAAGTAATCGATTTTTGAGTTTGTAACACCCTAAGCCTAGAATCCATAAATGTTTCAAGTATTTTGCAACTAATGAGCATGCTAGTTCTGGTTATGTAGATGTGTTTGTGTTTTGGAGTTGTTGATGATGAGTGTCTAATTTGACACTATATATGAATCTCTTTATGCGTTTATCACTTGTGATTGTTGCTGGTAGCTTCTTAAATTCCCAGATCTTCACAATCCCAGATAGCTGGCTTGACTCTTGTTGTATATCACAGTATAATGAATCCTACGGTATCAACCCCTGTCTCGGCCTTGCAGAGGATAATAATGGAATTCGATGATTTACGTTGTAAGAGATCGAGTGGTAAACGATGGAGATGACACATATAAATCTTTTCACAAACTATTTTGTCTGGCATAGACATTGTGTGTCATCTCCACTGTTTACCGCCTGATCTCTTACAACGAAGCCGGAATTATGGCTGTAAGTATTGTTTAGTGTGAACTTCTACTTATAATGGTTGTATGAACTGGAAAAATTATTAGTGGATCATACGTGCATGTTGATATTATGGGGAAAGTAATTTGTTTATTCTTGACTCACCCGTACGAGTAGCTTCAGAATTTCGTTAATATTACAGTGAAAAACAAACGTAGTTGCGCCTCGAAAAATATTGAACTGGACCAACTTGGTAATATTACAGTAAGTTTGTTTCGTTGATTATTTTCTTTAAAGTTTGGTCTGCTCTAAAAGATGAACATTTTTTTGGCTAAAAGTAATCTGATATGTGTTTTACCCAAAACATGTATAAACTGATACGTATGTTTTAATGATTCAAAGGTTTGTTTTCATGTTTCTTTTTGTATATTTTTATAGTTGTTCTCAAAAGTTTTTGGCAGGGCAGCTTTTAACGATCGTATTTTCTTTCGTGTTTGTAGACTGAGGAAATAAAAACATAGAAGAAATTCGGGGCTAATGACGATGAGGAAAACTTGGGTTTGGTTCACTTACTACCCGATTCAAAAGACATATATGCGTAAAATTTTTTAGACAGAAAAGTGAAACCGAAAATATGAAGATCACTAGGTATACCATTAAATCTTACATTTTAAAACGTTTTACATATCTTTTAGATCAAATGGTTCTTGAAAATTGTTGGATGCTTAACATTAAAATCTGATTTCTTATTTAATTAGATTAAGGGATGTTTGGATTGCTTTGTGTTACCTGCCTCAAGGGTTGGTTGTAAAATCATAACATCCGTTTTTCTTTCAGAATTTACGAGAAAGAATACGACACGCTGGGTTACGGAGTCGGCTTTGAAGGGTGGGAGATGACGTTAACTAAGATGCCATCGGTGTGGCTGTTGGTTCAGGTATTGCGAGGGATGCTACGTCGGTTCAAGATATTGTTTTACTTAGACAGTAAGTGCTTCTGTGTGTATCATGTTTTGTTCGTTTACCAGTGTCAATTGTACCTACTATTGTCTATATATGGTTCTTGATTTTTTCTTTGGATAGTTGATGTTGTGCGAGTTGAAGATGCCTCCTAGGCGGAGAGGAGAGCATTGGATCGTCTTTACCAGGGGTCGAGGATGTCACTGAAGCTGAGGCGGTGGTATGTTGCCAACTTGCAGCCATGCTTTTCATATAGATTCCATAGATACATGGCTGCAGTCGAATTCGACGTGTCCCCTTTGTAGAAATACACTTTTTAACCATGTGTTGCCCATGTACAACCCGTGTTTTGAATTTGATGATATGATGGAGGCAGATGAGAGTAGTTTGGCTGCTGGGATTAAGACGGTTGAAAACGAACGAATGGTATCTGAAAAAGGTGTTTTCTTGGTGAGACTTGGCAAGTTTAGGAAATTGACTGAATGTGAAGAAAAAACAGAAATGGGAGAGACTAGCAGCAGTAAATTGGATGCAAGAAGATGCTATTCAATGGGTTCGTATGAGTATGTGGTTGGTGATTCTAGCCTCAAGGTGGCTCTGAATCGTAAAAGAGACCGTCAAGAAGAAAAGATTGTGGAAGGGGAAGAAGGAAATGAAAATTTGTAAGTTGACGATGACGATATGGAAGGGAAGAAGATCAGTATCGGGGTGAAAACTGATAGTTATTCAGTTTCCAAGATCTGATTATGGTCTAAAAAGGGGAAACTGGTGAGTTCTTCTGAGAATGAAATGCATAATCCATCCTCAGTTGACATGGAATTACCCTGGATGAGCAAAATGCAAGGTACATGTATAGAGGTTATTAAGTCTACTAATTATTGATTATTCATCCTATATAATGATTCTGACCAGGCCAATATTTGGTACTGATAAATGAGCAATCTACTTTTGTTTAGCGTGTTTTTTAAAACCAATAAATGAGATTCATAATTGTTATAAAATCCCTTATACAAGAACAACAAGTAGTTTATCTGTGTCAAAGTTTAGAACGTTTTAGTTAAGTGGCTTGCATCTCAATTCTATTATGACATCATGATCTCAAAGATTCAGACATGTCAGTGTAGTATTTTACTTGAGATACAATCATGTTGTTATCTACTTATCTCTAATTTTTTCAAAGCAAGGTATCGGAAAACTCCCGCCGCGGAGCGGCGGGTATTAAATACTTGTTATATTAGTAATGGAACAGAATTCCTATGAATTCTCTTCCAAACTGTTATTCAGTAGTTTCTGAATTCAAAATGTTAGAAAGCATGGTTATTCATTTTAGAGGTAGTCCTAGTGCAGCATAGGCCCACCTTTGTGATAAATATACCTGGTTATATAGATATGTTGCTTGTATTTTACTATTTATGTAACCTTTTCAGGTAACATCTATGTTGAAAACAAAACTGGGAATTGCAAACGACAAAGAATTCCCATTTGTTGATTACAAGTAATAATCTCTCTTATGTGGCCTTCATTTTTTCCAGAATATGCATGTAACACCATAGTTTGATATTAGTACTATCTAACCTCACTGTTCACCTTATGCCACTGTGTCGTTTATGGCCTTAAATTGTCATCATTTGATGATAATGCTGGTTCTCACCAGAACTAGGGGTTTTCACATGAACCCAAATTATAAATGTTTCCAGCCTATGCACACATCTTTCCACTTGAGAGTTGTATTTGTGTATGATTATTTTTTTTTCTTGGTACGCATCAACCTGATACACAATCTCTATTTATTGCTTGCACCAGATAACTTACAGATTACTTTGTTAACCTCTCTCCAGGAAATACTCGAGAGTTATGAAATGGACATTGGGGTTATCAGGTGGCAAGGATCAGATAGCGGTAATTAGAGCTTCTGGTAGCATCAGTCATGTGCGAGGGTCGATTAGCTCACCTAGTTCAGGCATCATCGCTGATCAGTTTATTGAGAAGATTTGCAAAGTAAGAGGTGTGTAAATATTATATAGTTTCATTGTTCTTAAACCCTTATACTGGAAGGGACCATGATACTAATCCGGAATGGAGAACTTGTAGCAACTTCCTTACTTTATATAGGATTATTTGTAGTTATAGAAAAATAACTTTTTTGCACCTACAACTGCAAATGAGCATATACTTTTTGTAGTTATAGAAAAATCAATAGTAAATACATGTACATTTACAAATGAACATATACTTTTTTCTTTGCGTGATAAAACACTAGTAACACGTACATCTATACATTAGCATATAATAAACTTTTTTCACTAGTAACACGTACATCTATACCTGCTTGAAAATGGTACTTGTATCCTATCCACAACATCCAATCAAAAGAAGTTTGCACGGTGCACTTTGGTCAAAATAGTCGGGTAGAGATTGACTATAAACCGGAAGCGAGAGCACAACACAAACCAGCTTTGTACCAGCCTGAAAACCAACAAAATCAGCCACTTAGGGGTTCACATGTGAAGATATCCTTGCTCAATATTTTTTATACTAGCAGTGAAAAAGTAGGATATATTGATGTTTTTTAGACGATTATTTAGTTTTTGTAAGAATATCTTCACATGTGAAAATTATGAGCAAGGATTGAAGCTTTGATTTTACTAGCATATTTTTTATACTAGAAGTGCAAAAATAGGAGATATTGATGTTTAATAGACTATTATTTAAGTTTTGTAAGTATATCTTCACATGTGAAAATTATGAGCACGGATTGAATCATTGGTCTTACTAGCATATTTTTTATAATGGAAGTGCAAAAATAGGATATATTGATGTTTTTTAGACGATTATTTAATTTTTGTAATAATATCTTCACATGTGAAAATTATGGGCAAGGATTGAAGCTTTCGTTACTAGCATATTTTTTATATTAGAACTGCAAAAATAGGAGATATTGATGTTTAATAGACGATTATCTAAGTTTTGTAAATATATCTTCACATGTGAAAATTATGAGCAAGGATGGAATGATTGGTCTTACTAGCATATTTTTTATACTAGAAGTGCAAAAATAGGATATATTGATGATTTTTAGACGATTATTTAGTTTTTGTAAGAATATTTTCACATGTGAAAATTATGAGCAATGATTGAAGCTTTTTAAGAATATATTGACTACTTGGTCACATGTGAATATATTTATGTCTTAAATTTTTAAGATGCGTACAAAACTTAGTCACATGTGAAAATATATGTCTCGTAACTTGGTCACATATGAAAATATATGGCTCATAGCTTTTTAAGATACATGAACAACTTGGTCACATGTGAAAATATACGTCTAATAGTTTGGTCACATGTGAAAGTATATGTCTCGTAGTTTTTAAAGATGAACAAGATGGTCAGTTGGTCACTTGTGAATATGTCCCGTAACTTGGTCATATGTGAAGATATATATCTCGTAGCTTTTTATGATTCGTGAACAACTTTGTCACATGTGAAAATATATGTTTATCTCATAGCTTATTAAAATGCGTAACTTGAAATTATATTTTCACATGTGAAAATATGTCTTGTATATGTCTTGTAGATTTTAATGACGCGTGAACAACTTAGTCATATATGAAAATATATGTCTCGTAACTTGGTCACATGCGAAACTATATGTCTCGTAGCTTACTAAGATGCGTGAATAATTTGGTCACATATGAAAATATGTCTCGTAGCTTACTAAGATGCGTGAATAGCTTGGTCACTTCTCCAACTTTCCTCGTGACATAATGACCTTTTTCATCAACAACAGGAAGATGCTATTACTTTTAAACTCAAACCATATCACTACTACTTATAATGCAAAAACGACTCTCTCTCCTATTTAATTTTCAGACTTTCAGACTTGCAAGTAATAAAGCATGATGTACAACACATTAAAGCACAAAATTTCAGACTTACAAGTTACAAAGCATTAGTTACAATACTTGAAGCACAACTAAAAATACAAATCAAACTACAATTAATACACAACTTAAAACACCCCTTCACAAAAGAGTACATGTCTCTAATCAGGATGTACACCCATTTGCTTCACAGAATGACCATGATACCACTGCTGTCCATTCACGTCATACAACAAACATCAAACACTCCTCTTCTCATCACACACCACTTTCAACCGACAAGAAAAAATAAATGGAAAAAAAAGAAATAGAGATCTCAGATTTAACGAACTTTTTCATAAATCTTAAAAGATTTACAAGTTTTTTACAAAGCCATCATAGATCTTTAATGACAAAAACCAAAAACAACAAGTATACGAAGATCTAGCTTTATCTTTCATGTCTAACAATAACTTCTAAGACCTTTAAAGATCAAAACACGAAAAGAAAAAATCTACATAGATCTGTAACTTTCTTTTAAATATCCGAAATTAAAGTAAGATAAAAAAACAAAAACTGTTTCACTCTTTCTTTCTTTCGGTTAAGACTTAAAACGAAAAACAAAGAACCTACCTTATATCTTTATAAGATCTTGAAGCCTTACAGTGAGCCGCGTCTAACAATAAGATACGAATTGTGTTTGTGTTTTTCGTGTGATATACTGAAAGAAAGGTTTTGTGTTTGTTATTCGTTTGTGAAAATAATATGAGAACGCACAACAAGGATATTTGGTTCGTTTATCACAAATACAAGTGGATATATTTATTGCTTTGAGAAAGAATTTTTGTGGCTGAATGATGTTTGAAAGAAAAGAGGTGTGGTAGGCGTGTGTTTAGTGTGTGAGTAATATTAGGGTATAAGTTGTTTAAAACATTAAACTAAACGGGCCAAATGGGCCCGAGCCCAAACAGGTACAGTCCAAACGGGGTCGAGCCCGAAAGGGCACGGGCCAAACGGGGTCGAGCTCGAACGAGAACGGGCCAAACGGGCTCGAGCCCGAAGAGGCACGGGCTAAACAAAATTTTTGATCTCCGCAAATTTATTGTCAAAAAAAACATAATAAACTAAAATACATGATTCATCGAAAAATTTTATTTCAGGGTACCCGCCGCCGCAACGCGCGGGTACCCTGCTAGTAGTAAACAATCAATTAGTGAAAGATGCCAACATTAGCGAAAATAGAACATAGGACCACAAATGAAGAAAAAATCAGGTATGAACTACAAAGTACAAGGCTTAACTTTTGCTTTTAAATTACACACGATTCGGGCATCGGTCCGCCGCGTTGCGGCGGGACGTCGTAGTTGGCGGTTATTTTCTTAAAATGTTATTCATAAATTAAATGTTGTTTGTAGTTGCCGGTTATTTTTACACATATAATGCTATGTGTTTTCGGTTTTATAATGTGTTGTTTCTAAGTAGAATAGATCACGTGTTTTTTACAACATTGGCTTGTCATATATGTAAGAAATTTTAATAAGTTTTGAATGTTGGTCATTTTTGTTATGTTGTCGGACAGGGAATAGCAATAGACTACAAAAGAGTACCAAAAGACATACAGTATAACTTAAGATTTTTAAGCTAATATTTTTTGATAATGGCATTCTCACACAGGCATAAAGTAGAAACCTCACTATAACCTTTTTTCTTACATGCTTTCAAGAGTCAAGACTTTGGCCAGCATTTTTCGAATGAATACTTGGCAGATCACACTCATTGCCTTTGTAAAGTTCACATTCCATTAAGCGGCGCATGTGCATGAGGTGAGCTTCTCTCGAAGTCGATCCAACACGATTGCACTGTAATTCACATCACTTGCAAATCAAGATTGGGTTTGGTAAAAATAAATGAATGAATAAAAATAAAAATTTGGGTTTTAAAGGTAGATTGTCGTTGGTTGAACATCTACTTCATCAGTGACGTAGACTAAGAAAAGCTACTTTTTGCTAGTTTGACATGATATAAAGGTATTTACCTTTAAAAAGCAAAACTTAGTTAATAAGTTAATGTATTTTTTTGGTAGTAGCTTAAGTTACATAATATTTTATGGGTCTTGTCGGGTTAACCCAACAACCCGCTAACATAAATAACTAAACCCTAACCCGACTCAATAAAAATGAAAGGTTATCGGGTTTTGGCTATGGTCATACAGTTGAGACTAAGCTCATGTCATTGTTGGTGATAAACCTAGCCAATTTAAGTTACGTCTACCATTGACCCATTGTTATAGTTTTTAGAGTTACTAAGATTCTAGTCATCGCACACCTTATAAACTAACAAAAAAAATTATTGTTAGGCGTCGTCGAACTTTTTCATTCAGCATATTTAGAGGAAACCTTACGAAAACCTTTCGGTGTACTTAAGTATTTAGAGGAAACCTTTGGTGTACTCAAGTTTTGCTTACCTTACTGAGCCTTCAATCTCATTCGAAATCACAGGATGATAAGCATATACACCTGCATAGGAACCAATGAGTCTAGTAATTTATCATGCGATAAAAAAATAATTTGAAACTAAAAAGGAAATCCATATGACCCTAAATAAGTACATTTGCAACCCACTTATCGAATATTTTTTTTTTTTTTTTTTTCTGATATAAGCAAGTTGGATGCTCAAGAACATTTCTAGAAGAAGTTGGTCTAGGAATCTTGTTCATCATTACTACCAAGTTAAAAGGAAAAAGGTACGAAAGCGACAAAGTGGAATTCAATATTGTAACTGACACAAACCCACAATTGAAGCACATGATTTCTTTTCTTCTTGGGTTGCGAGGAATCGGGTTTCCTAACCGTACTCGGATCAAATTTATTCATGTCAATATATTCACACGGAAGGTAAGTATGACTGAATTTTAGCGTAAACAAACATCCAAATTTAGTTCAACCTAAAGAGGACTGTGACGTGGAGTAAGAATAGAATAAATGTTAAAACTACATACACTAACAAACGTATACCTCATCCGGTAGCTCTCACGACATCAAAGCCTTTGATTAGTGTTTTTTAAACAGGTCAAAGAGATGCAAAGTCACCCAAGGTTTTTTTATATAGCATACTGACCTCTTAAATCAATTTATTCACATATATAGATTTAAATTGCCTTTAAAAAGGGTATATAAACTGTATGCGAGCGTAATATATTTAAGCCTTTATTGTTTTTAAAAATCTTGATAGATAGTGTTGGTGGTTCAACCCGGCATTATGACCCGTACTTGAAATTGACCCATTTTAAGGCAAAACTATTATTGTCAGTGACCCAGTTGCTCATCTTGTAATCACCAACAGGAAAAAACTAATAAGAGGGAGAACATCGAGATAAACAAAAGTACCGATCCTTATTAATAAGAGGATCCCAGTCATTCTCTTCTAACAGGTTCACGGTTTCATGGTAACTAAGAACTAATTGATAGTTTAAATCCCGTAACCAAATCGCTGCTTTGAAAAGTCATCATTGGATGATATTAGAATAAGATCTTGATATAAGTAATTCATACATACAGTTAAAACAACGAATAAAATCATGGTGCTTACTCATGGTTTAGAATTTTGTCTGGCACTTTAGTATTTGGAATTTTGCACGCCTATGGCGTGGCAATAAACATCTCGATAGTGACTCGACCTGTTTGCTCTACGAAAGGGTAACACGAATGAACTTTTCAAACTTTAGATTCTAAATAATGGCGACCCTATTCTATATACCTAAAATGTAGCAAGCGAGTAATCCACAATTACATGAAAGTCGCATTCTAAGCAGAGACACATACTGCAACTTCATTTCACAACTTGTAAAAAATGATCTTTCTATCAAATTAGGTACAAACTGCATTTTAAACAGTAGATAAACACTGTCGCTTTGTTTCATAAGTTGAAAGCTCCGTATTCAAGTATCTTCTGTTTCTCTTTCTGAATCTCAGCAAATTCTGAAGTTGTGTATCCAAGCATTTGTTTTCAATTACTTTAACATCCAATAGCGTAATAACAAACATGGTCAATTCACGCCTACAAATAGTGACCAACATAACAGAAAAAAGAAAACCAAGTTGTGTTACTTTAGTACCCTGTAACATGCTAAAAACACCAAGTGATTGATCTATATACATGACCTATCACCAAAATGTTGAAACCAAAACAAAATACCTATCAAAATGTTCCAAATTTTATAAAAAGATAAAGACTCACAAACACAAACAGGGTAAACTACTTAACTTACTAATCAAACCTTTGTCCAACTTAAAACTCAAACCAACACAAAGTAACTGTAACAAACAAACAACCACCTATTAAACGACTATAAGTAACAACGCTTTATCTTATCCTAATTATGCCTCTTTAAATTTCTATGATGACTTTACAAAACGCATATCCAAATACTTTTAAAGCGAATAAGGCCCAACTAATTGATCAAACACAATCGGGAAAAAAATATACACATCAAATAGAAGGTCGAAACATTAGGCACGAAATACTCGTGGCACACATAAAAAATGAAATCAACTTACTCTTCATTCACAATGACCACATCCCTTCATGAAATAGTTTATGATCCTTCTTCTTGACTCGGAAAACATTGCAAGACGAGGCTGCGAAGATCAGGCCAAAACTTTTCATATCAAAGCGACCGACAGTTGTCAAGGTCCTACAAATACAACATCAAATATAAAAAATCAAAATAATCAAACTTTAAAGCTATTCGTACGAAGGTATACTAAAGCTGGAACATTCTCGGTTTAAAGATCTGAGATGTTTATCTGTATTCGGTATTCGAATCAAACATACTCGGTTCGGTATTCGGTTTAGGTTTTCCCGAAATTTGGTTTCGGATTTCGGTTCGAGTTGGTTCGGGCCAAAACCAAGAAAAACCAACCAAAAACCAACAAAACCAACCGATACCGACTCGTCACGAACCGAACCGAGTAATTTCAGTTCGGTATTCGGTTTTGGTTTTCCCCGAAGTTTGGTTTCGGTATTTCTCGGTTCGGGTCGGGTCGGTATTGACCCAATGCTCACCCCTAGATCAACTCCCTTCGCTTCCACTAAATTTTCAATAGTTTGTTTTACCGAAACAGAACTCCTGTCTCCTGAAACAATTAAATAAACAATACAGTATTAAATTCCTAACACATTTTATTACAAATACAAAGAAAATATGCATAATATCTTTACATAGAGAATAATATATATATAATTGTCAAATTAGATATAAGATCTTCACATGTGAAAACTTACAATAGATTTAAATCAAACCAATACTTAAGTTGAAAATTCAACTAAAATAGAGACAACATATCTAATAATTGAACGCAATACTTAAGTTAAAATTAAAAGACAACATCAATAATACCTACTAGAATATAAGTAACAGGAAGGTTATAGAATCAAAGAACATCTTTGCATGTGAAAACTTACAGAACATCTTTGAATGTAAAAACAGGACAGATAAATTCAACTACAATAGACACAACATATATAATAGTTCAATTAAATGTAGAAACATTTAACATCTTCGCATGTGAAAACTTACGGTACATATAAATAAACAAAATAATGCCTAATATGATATAACTAACAGGACGGTTAAACTCATCTAAAATAGACAAATAAAATCGAAAGAAACATATCTAATCGTTCAATTACATATACAATCATAGAACATCTGCGCATGTGAAAACTAACAAAACATCTTCAAATGTGAAAAAATTACAATACATATCTAATCATCCAACACATATAGAATCATAGATACATCTTCATATGTGAAAACTTACGGAACATATAAATCAACACAGTAAAGCCTACTAGAATATAACTATCAGGACGTTAATCTAATCGTTCAACTACATATAGAATCATACAACACCTTCGCATGTGAAAACTGATAGTACAAATAAATCAACACAATACTTAACCTTGGGGCAAATTTCAAATGAAATATCAAATTAAACGGAAAAAGCGATAATGCATACTACATTCAAACTAAAATAGTCACAAATAACCGTAGATTACTTGAAAACTAGGCGCCACGATGAACGCCATAGATTAACGTCACAAATAAGCTGGAAAAATACATTTCAACTGAAAGCATTATCTAATCAATCAATTAACATCTTCACATGTGACTCAAATAGATATGCATAAAAACACATATTTAATAATTACAAACCCTAAAAAAAGTCATAAATAATAATAATTAGGTCAAAATAAGTAACAATATTAGCATTCAAATTGAGAGTAGAACACCGTTTCAAATGACTATGTAATGAAGCTGAATTAACACCTGTATTCATCATTAGATAGTCAACGCCGGAGACAAGCTGTTAAAAAGTTAAAAGTTGAATCAGATTCAATCGGAAACAGCAATTAGATAGTCAAAGCCGGAGTCAACGCCGGATATTATTGAGGCGGAAGAGATGACGGATATGATTGAGATGACGGTTGACGGAGATGACGGTTAGTATTCAGGTGTGGTTGCTATGTGTGTTTGCGTGTTTTTTCTGTGTTTTTATGTGTGTGTTTGAAGGAGAGAGAGAAAATCGGGATAACTTTTAGAGATGCGAAGCAAATGACGATAATTCACTTAGACCCTAGAAAATTTCGTTCAATATTTACAAAAATGCCCCTCCGCCCAAAATCATATTATGATGAGATTGATTTGATCCTACGGTTCAGATCTCTTCTCGCGTTCTCACAAAAAAAACTCTTCTCATTTGAACGCTTGTCTATATATATATATATATATATATGAGAATATATTAGCTACAATTAATTGTAGCCAATTGGCTACAATTTTGTAAATAAAAATGTGGGTCCCTGTTTATTTTTGTGGGTCCTGATTCTTTTCTGTGGGTCTCTGAATCATTGTTAGTGTATTTTTAATGAAGGATTGTAGCCAATTGGCTACAAAAATTGTAGCTAAGCTATCCCTATATATATATATATATATATATATATATATATATATATATATATATATATATATATATATATATATATATATATATATATATATATATATATATATATATATATATATATATAGACAAGCGTTCAAATGAGAAGTCTATTTTTTGTGAGAAGGCGAGAAGAGATCAGGACCGTAGGATCAAGTAAAATCAATGAACACAATAAGTGGGCGGGACTGAGTTTTTATTCGCTGTGTTCGTGTCCACTAAATTTTATGATAGGGGTCATCTCACATCACGTGATTTGCATATTTTCTATCTTAACTCAGCTCTAGTTTTCTCTCTACCACATCCATCCAACAAATCTTTCCTAAATCTCATCAACATCAAACTTAGGGTTTCATCTTTTCTTCGAATCAAAATGTGATAAAACTGGCTCTATATACCTTCATCGTCGAATCAAACATCTGTTTATTCTTCACTGGATAAAAGCTGATTTGAATCAATTGCGACAAATCTTCAACTGTAACTACTTCGAATTTGTGTTCAAATTAACTTGATCACCATAATTTAGAGCTAAATACAACTAACAGTAAGTTTCTTTTGCAACTACTTTGCGTGTTTGTTCAATCGATTATTGCTTCTTGTTTGGAATTCGTGGAAGAAATATGATACGGATATTTAGAAGTATGTTGAAGATCGTTTATTTTCAGTTTATTTGGTTCATGTTGTTATTAGAAAGCTTTGCACAAATAGATGCACTCTAGGTGTTTGATGAAATTCCTAAGTGAATTAGTCTATAAGATTTTCACATGTGACTAACATTTCACATCTGAATGTGAGCTATTAATGCTTAATTTGTTTCAATTGTTGCATAAAATCTGAATATGAGCACCTCGTTATAGAGGTGGTCTTAGAGACATTAACCTAGACTAGTTAGAGATGCACTGTTTATGTGAGTTACCGAATAAGATACATGGAATGACATATTTGATTTGGTGTAGCTAAATGGTAGGATCATAGACAATTAGAAATCTTTTCCGATTCAGATTACAATCTATAAAATATGAAACTAATAAGACATATCTGGTTACATGTGAAATTATATGTCTCGTAACTTGTCACATGTGAAAATATATGTCTCTAGATTATTAAAATAGGTGAACAACTTTGTCACATGTGAAAATATATTTCTCGTAGATTATAAAGATGTGTGAACAACTTGTTAAGAACTTCTTCACACGTGCAAATATACATCTTGTAGCTTCTTAAGAAATTCTTCACATGTGAAAATATACGTCTTGTAGCTTTTCAAGAACTTCTTCACATGTGAAAATATACGTCTTGTAGCTTGTTAATAACTTCTTCACACATGCAAATTTACGTCTTGTGGCTTGTTAAGAACTTCTTCACACGTGCAAATATACATCTTGTAGCTTGTTAAGAACTTTTTCATATGTGCAAAATATACGTCTTGTAGCTTGTTAAGAACTTCTTCACACATGCAAATATACGTCTTGTAGCTTTTTTAAGAACCTCTTCACACATGCAAATTTACGTCTTGTAGCTTGTTAAGAACTTCTTCACTACGTCTTGTAGCTTGTTAAGAACTTCTTCACATGTACAAAATATACGTCTTGTAGCTTGTTAAGAACTTCTTCGCACGTGCAAATCTACGTCCTGTAGCTTTTTTAAGAACCTCTTCACATGTGCAAATTTACGTCTTGTAGCTTTTTAAGGTGAGTGAACAACTTCGTCACATGTGAAAATATACGTCTTGTAGCTTGTTAAGAACTTCTTCACACGTGCAAATATGTAGCTTTTTTAAGAACCTCTTCACAAGTGCAAATTTTAGTTTAACGATTTGAAAGAAGAAGGCAATATTGCGAGTTATATGAAAATCGCAAACATAAACTTTTAATTTCATGTATTTTGTTCAAAGGTAGATATTGATATATTTCCCCTGCTTAAAAATCCAGTGAAGCTCATGTTATGTATGAGAAAGGTAGATATTAATATGTTTTATCTGGTTAACAGATCCAGTGAAGCTCGCGTTATGTACGAGAGGCTGCAGTCTCACCCAAATGTTGGCGTGAGCAAGAAAGCAAGGCAGTTTGTCTTTAGCTTCCAGGTAAATAACTTAAATGAGTATTAAACCCTATCATATAGATTATTACACATGTCCCAATACCCAAATATATTTGATTCTGAGTGTAAAGTGAGTCCTCTTTTTACATCAAAGTTGGTTATAAGTTTAGGTTCGTTTGGCAAGAAAGTTAGCAAGTATATTTGCATATAGAAAAACAGCATCACAACAGAAACATCTTGGACTTAAATTTAAAAATTCATAAAGGGAAACAGGTCAAAAGAGTCTCAAATCGTCCAAGGTGTATTTTTTATACATAAAACCTCTTAAATCCTTTTACACATAACTACTAGATTATTATGAAAATTTAATTAATGTTTCAATTTCCCGCACAGCAAGTTTTTATGAAAATGTAAAAAGAAAAATTGGACATAAAGAGTTATAAACCACAACCTGACCCGTACCTGAAATTACCCAATTTTAAGAGCACCCTACCTAACCATCTTGACACCTATAGTAAGGTAAAATAAATAACTCAAATAATGTGTGGCAGTAAGTTCGGTTAGATACAGTTGAGCCCCAAAAACTATTCATACACCAGTTTTTTAGTATTAACGTTTCTGGTTTCTTTAGAACAAAACTACTTGGTTATTTTCAGGCAATGGAGATGATGAAGGTTACAAGATCAAGCAGTGCTAAACGTAAAACAGGATACCAAAACTTCTTTGATGCATTTGTAGAAAACAAGAACAACTTATCAATAAATGAAACTGAAGTCGAGGAAGATGCAACAATGCAAGCTCTACCGTATGTGATTTTTCTCGTTTCTCCTATCCTAATGATACTAGTAATCGCTGTACAGAAAAGGCTAGTATGACATATAGAACATCTGCTCCAGTTTTGTATTATGCTACATAAATATAGTAAAATGTTTATGCTCAATGTAATGTTACGTGTAATCCCTACCTTCGTTATGGTCATTAAACCAAGCGAGTATATTGATACTGAAATTATTACTAAAGAAGAACAATGCAAGCTATTAAAGTCATATTGAAGCTAAGCATTGCTGGTGGAAGAAACCGGAAGGAGGATCAAGGAACGGGTTTCGGGTTCTGAAGTGAGCAAAAGTGGGATCGGTGATGAGA
Organism: Chrysanthemum makinoi; assembly: GCA_910596185.1. Classification (NCBI taxonomy): domain Eukaryota; kingdom Viridiplantae; phylum Streptophyta; class Magnoliopsida; order Asterales; family Asteraceae; genus Chrysanthemum; species Chrysanthemum makinoi. The sequence goes on from OU343217.1 coordinate 138,899,051, forward strand.
GATGAAGTGAGATTAGTGGTACATGGAATAACATTTCGATTAAAATGTCGTCGGGCGTCATTGACCGGAGAGAGTAACGGTGAATGGTAGGCAGATGATTCCGTAGGGCAGATGTTACTTTTGATCGGGGTATATCAGGGTCATGGATTGTTTACTACAAAGTGAGAATTTTAGAGCATGTTGTAACTGATTAATACATTTGTACATGTTCTTAAAAAGTGTGTTAACTATCTCAGTTCAGTTGAGTTTAACAAAAATTAGGCTCGGCTCTATTAACTATTACTCTGCTGGAGCTTGGCTCCAGCTCAGCTCTAGCTCAAATAGCTTTTAAAACTGTTCTCAAACACGAATGTTTCATTACTGCTCGAGTTTGATGCTTGATTATTTAATTTAAATTTTTTTATGAACTCGTCAAGCTCAAGTTGCTTGTTTATAAGCTCAAGCTTGATAACCTCTTCTCTTAACTCGAGCTCGACTGAGCTCGTTTTCGAACATATTTTCCTTTTTTGAAAGCTAGAGGTAGAGGTCACTCAATTTATTTTCAATACTACACAATTTAGACCCAAATAATCGGATATTCTCCAAAAATGCTAAGTAGGTGTCACCTTCATTGGATTTTTCTTTTTAAAGAGATGTCTATATATAGAGATCAGTTTCTTTTACTCATTCAATGTAGGATTGAACATCCTATTTATAAGTAACCTTTAGTATGAAATTGAGTTTGAGATATCACATGGTGCATTTGAAAATGATGAGTTTTGAAGGTGTTTGGGATCGTTTCTCAAAACTAGTTATTAATACGATTGAAGAAGCTTTCTCCACTGGAGATAGCGAACTCCCTTCATCTGTAATTGCAGTCCTGTAATTTCAGTTGTTCTATTAAAGTCCGTATCAAAGCGATGGTTGTCTCTTATTACTTCACCTAATTTCGCTTTGAGAGGGTCCCGGTTCCCTAAGATCGATCCTCCTTCTGGTCTCTTTCTCGAGCGGTGTGAAAGCAATGTTACAGGGTAGTTTGCATATGATTTTCTTTCGTTGAATTCCACAGATCCATCTAAGAGATTAACTACCTTCTCTGTTCGCTCTGAGGCAGGTTGTAAGGTTCAGATTTTGGATTCCTGCAATGGTTTGCTTATGTTTCATAGTGTTTACTATCCTCATAAGTTATATGTGTACAATCCTTCGACTAATCACTTGAAGATGATTCCCCAACCCCCGATTAATCTTAATGGTCTTAAGAAAATAGCTTTTGATCCGACCAAATCACCTCACTACAAAGTCTTTTATGTTGGAGTCATACATGATGACACCCAACTACAAATTTACTCTTCAGAAACACGCACTCGGAGTGTTTGCAGCGATCTATTTCCCCCCGATACTTTTTATTGTTTTTGCAATGGAATATATTGGAATGATGCGATTAATTGGCTAATTATTTATAGTGTGACGCCTTTTCTTGTCAAGTTAGATATTGTAGACAATACAGTTTTAACAACCAAGCTCCCTAGAACCTTGGATGAGCGGGTGAATCATGATCGCAAGTTCTTTCAGTGTCGTGGTCATTTGCTTCTTCTTTGTAAGAAGGATACTCATTCCCAGCAATTGGAAGTTTACGAGATGAAGAATTGGTATTCAGGGTGGTCTGTGAAGTACTTTATTAATGTTGATGACATTATGAATCCGTTTCCTAAATACTGGAATCTCCGTGACTGTGTCTGGTGTATTGTTTTGAGAGAAAAAGAAGAGGATCCGTTTATGGTGATTTAATTATATGGAAAGGTTGTTGAGTACAACCCCGTGCTAAAGACTTCTCGTGAGCTCTGTATATCAGAATCAATTAGTCCTCTTCGTAGCTATGAGTTCATTGCATCTTTTGCTGGTGTGTGATATGCTTTCTATTCAGGTATGAAATATATGTTCAGGGTTTACTCAAGAATGTGCTAAATTGTAGAAATAGAAACTACAATTGTACCCATATGATGTGACATGCAATTTTCCTGCAAACTTTCTGTAATATATGCATCTGAATTCTATCTTTTAACAAAAAAAAAAACCCGAAAAATAAAGAAATGATACACCTAACCAAGAAACAAAAATGTTCAAAAATCTATCTTTGAAAGAACATAAAATATCATATATGTTTCTACTAACATATATTCATACTCATATCCTTGAAACTAGAACATTCATTGATCATGAAACTAGAACATTCATAATAACATGACTACATTACTAAACATGTTACTACACCTTGTGTTTGATTAGGCGTTCATCTTGCTTCCCACTTGACTTCCATGATCCCTTAAACACTTGATAATCATTGTACTAGCATCATTAACATTAACTCATCCTTTATATGTAAACTTCATTTTTCCACACCAACTTGATCCCTTAAGGCCTTATGCCAAACATCCTTTTTACTACCATGAACTAATCATCATTGACATTATTTCATCATAACCTCATATCTTAAGTTGTACCCTTCCAACTTCACCAAAACTTAATCCCATCTTCATTAGTAAAACTTCCTAATGATTTCTTCATCATATGGTAATCTCCTCCCTTTCCCCTCGTGCCCTCCATAACCCACAAATCTATAAACCTTGTTTATCATTATGTAAATTTCCTAAAGTTTAAAACTGACCCACTTACATTCATAAAAAAAACCCGATCCCTTAAACTCAAGCAGGTCAAACAGACTTGTGACACAGATAACCATTTACAAATATGTCCATACATATAGTTCCAAATCACAACACATGATTTATCGAACATTAACTTGAATTACATCCCCATCTTTAAGCTGGGTATTGGGCAACACAACCTGACCATTTAGAGAAACCAGCTTGCCTTCGAGTCCAACCATGGTGACAGCATCTGCAGCTGTGCTATCACTTCTCAACCTCATTATATCACTATTTGGCCAGCAGACAACTGCTATTTCCCCAAAATCGTTCACATCAGCAATCTTTCCTGCCTCAAATTGCAATTGTTCCTCCCATTGGAGCATCGTCCTCAACAGGAGCACCTACATGATCAACCTTTTAGTGCCAGACACAACACATAACATACTTGTTTTAAGAGTGAACAGTTGATTTTTGGTTTGAAAAGCAAGGTCACCCGAGTTGTAAAAGCTGGCTTAAATCAACCCTGAGACCTCCTTAGGAGAATACTAACTTCCAGCATAATATATGAAATGCCCACATACCTTATTGTGGATACCAGCTTCCATGGAACCAGAGGTTTAAGGTGAACTCCAAGAGGGAGTTGAGTTTAATGACACAGAATCAAGCTGTTTCCCCTCTAACACAGAAGACACAACGTCCAAGTATTCAATTTCCTCTGCTTTACTTAAATCAATTGCTTGAATGAATGTTGGCAGCAGGCACTGAAACTGATCTTGCTGCATGTTAAGGACTGCTATTGATATCTAAATAATTACATAACAGCTTTTAAGACCATTTTTCAAGAATACAACATGTGAAGAACAAGGCAAAGAATAATGGATATGGTCTGGTAGATGAAAAAGCACCATGTTCTAAGTGAACCAACAATTCATATGGGTTGGCAAGGACCAACGTTCATGATTCTGATGCAAAGTGCACCTCACCAACATATGAGTGAACAATATCCTGAGTATACCATCGGCCAAAATATAAAGAGAATTGCACATACCTTATGGTACAAACCATCTCGACAGAGTGTGTACTTCTCCAAGTAGGTAGACCAATCCCCATGCCCTGGTTCACACCACCATTCATCTGATACCTGAAAATTATTTGGCACCAGGATATGTACTATGTTCAAACTACACCGCTGTTACGAGATAAAGATGATATTTTGGCATATACATACGAACTCTAAATCATAAATCCAGATGAAGACAGAATCGGCCACGATGAAGCATATAAAAGAACATAACATGTGTCAATAAAAAATGATACACCTAACCAAGAAACAAAAGCCATGTAAAAACTAGCAACGAAAATCATCAACATTGGAAAAGAAGCAACGCATCCAATAGCTCAAATTCCCCATCTGTCAATGTACAAAGAGGTTGCTAAGCAGCTTTTGGTGCGTTTTTTGTGATCTCAAATCTTCAGTTCTTTACTAACTAACTGAGGTTGTATGCTATAAGATTGATCAAATCCGAGAGATCTCGAGTCCATCGGTTGGTATGTGAGACAAAATATAATTAAAAGATCATATACAAACTTTAACCATGTAAGTCCACGCTCATTTGCAACTTGTGGATGACCCCTAGTCGGTGTAGGCGGTCTATTTGCATTAAGCTCCTAAAGCCCATGAAAGAAGAATATGTGAAATTAACATCGATCCCTGTATCATTAAGTAATGACTATGATGATTTCAGATAATAGATGTGTACCTGCATCCATGTATCTTCTATGTGGCATTCAGGGGAAGTTCAGGTGATGATATTGCTGGTGGAAGTGGATGAATGAGCTTCGGGACCACTACAAGATCTCTACCCAAGACTAATATTGCGCCCACATTATTTGCAGTCCCTAAAAAATAAAAACGGAAAACCATCAATATACATCATACTGGTATAGGTAGAAATTTCGAGTTATCTTATACCTTTTAACGGGTGAAAAGAGGTTAAAAAAAAATAAAAAAATAAAAAATTTGAAGAGCAGCTTAACAGGGTAATATGGAGTACTCCGTAAAAGGTTCTGGCAGTGCCATTTACATGCGTACACATACAACCCGAACCGAATTGACTTGTTACCCAACCAGCCCATTTTGCAACATAATGTCTCTTATAAGTGAAAAACAGGATCAGAACTGAAGACTTACCACAATAATTGGTGGCTGAGAAGAGAGTAATCAAATGCCCTTGGGCAAAACGTTCAAATCCATCCATTACACATTCATGTGCACCTACAATCAACTGGAGATCATTATTGTTGCAGAACTTCATCACGCGATCAGGCTGTGATAAAAAGTATTATGTCAGTGATTCATTAAGTATATGATAGTAAAAATAAATTAGCTAAATATACAAATAAACATGTGTTTTGCAAAAAGGACATGTTGCAAGTTAAAAAACATAAATGCATAGTGTAACCATTATTAAGAAAGACAACACTCACATTTAGTCGCAGTGCTTCCACACTGTCATTTTCTGTTGGGTCAGACCTATTAGAAAAGACACTGTTAGAGCTTGTACTACCTTATATAACTAAACTTCAGTTAAAAGGATTAGAAACCAACCACAGCAAGTCCATAAGAACAATTGAACCAGCCTCCATTGTAATTGGTCGTTGAAGGTTTTCAATCTGCTTAATATGGTTAAATGATCTCCCAATACCGCCATGCATGCAGATGATCCTTTTTTCAATTAAAGCCACCAGTGGCAGCCAGTTGAATAGTCTATTTATCCGGTGCCATGCCCAAATTCCATCTCTCTCGCCCTGTTCGAGATAAATCATGACTACCCCAAAATTATAACTGCATCAACAAAATTAATATTAAAGTATTACCATTCGCTCTATGCACTCAATTTGAAAGCCAAATAGTGCATTTATATCATCGGCTTCATGTTTTCCACGAATTAAGTGAACATTTTGTGGATATTCAACCTACAACATTTAATCAATTGAAAAACACATGGTGAATCATAATTCTTACAAACGTAAGAGACACAACTTCCCATAAAAAAGTGAGACACAAGTAGTACCTTTAGAGCTAGCAGGAGACATATCTGATGGTTTAACCAAACAATCACCATGACAAATTAACCAAACAAGTATGAGTAGAAGGTTGTTCTAGATGGATGAATGATCTCTTACGCAATGTCTCCAGCTGTCGAAGGAGATCCATACTCATCAAAAAGTCTCATGAGGTCTCCAAATTGCCCATGCAAATCACCAAATATCTTAATGGGAGCCCTTAATTGTAAAACACTAGGTTCACTAGAAAAGATTCGTTCAGAACTATCACAAAGATCAGCTATTTCATTGCAATACCAAAAGAATTGCCGATGAATAGGAGGCTTCCAGTCATGAGGCATTCAATAGGAAACCTACCACTTGAAAAAAAAAAAAAAAAAAAGAAAGATCACCATAGAAGCAACATTAAAAAATCTTGAGCAAATATCAATGTTTTTATATTACTAGCCTAAAGTGGATTTTTATACAGGGAAGGTTGAGCGAATAATTAAAATACAAGCACGTGTATGCAAATCAGATATAGAGTCTAGACATAACCATGTTTTCAAGTAATCTGGTAGCAGGGATGAGCACGGTACAATTTTGGTACCATAACGGCACCATTTTTGTGGTTCCGGATTCCTTCCCGACCAAAATATGCAGTCCCTATTTGGTACCGGTACAGTTCCAGTACCGTACCATTTTAAACAACTTCCGGCATGAACACTACATGATAGGAGTAGTCTACCAAACGAATGTAAGCTAGTCATGATGGGAATAGTCCACTGAACAAGTGTAAATTATGCATCTAGAACTCTTTTTATTACTCTTTTACGCTCAAGCAGAAACGATATAGTACTATTGCAAACAATTAGCATATGATCTTTCAGACATGTCCAGTACTTTGGGAGCGCAAAATGGAATAGTATGAAACGAAGGAACAACAGAACAAGCCATACTACGCAAAGGAGCAAACTCCCATATACTCATAATGAGCACTCTCGTATAATGGTAAATGGTGCATTTATATGTTCAATGTCATCCTAATGAGGCCAAGTGTAAAGTAAGAATCGAATAGAACTAGAAGGATAAAAGAGTAACGGGAGTACCTTGTTCTTGTGAATAAACATCCCAGAACTTGTCCGGACCTCACTAAGCTGTCTCTTACCAAAAAAATTATCCCCAACCGCAGATCTCTTCAGTTCAGTTTTAGTCTGTTACATAACATACCCCAAAAAAAATTTCAGTGCAATTCTATTACTCACATCAATAAAAGAACGTCTACAATATTTCCCTTAAATGAAATATAAAGCTGCTTATATGCTAATTTCTTTTTGAAATAAGCATTATCAAACTGCTTATTCAAAACAGCTTATTATACTCGTAAATAACTAACTACACACTTTGGATAAGCAATCCCAATTCTCAAACACGCTCAAGAACTTAATTGAAACACTATGCAAATTGGCAACTTTAACAAACCATTTCAGTTTTTTAAATTTACGTGTTTTAGGGGGTGGTTTGGGAAATCTTATTCAAACACAGTATATAGATCATCTTGTCAAATTATTTCAGATAAAAGACTGAATCTTTTTTTTAATAAACTTATCCAAAACAGTCAACATATCAGCTTATCACCTTCAGACCCTAAAGACAGTCTATCAAAAACAGCTCTTGCCAAAGTATTCCCGGCACCTCCCATCCCCTTTGATCCCTATCATACGAACATCATCCAAACTAGTTTGTAGATATGACAGCCTTAGTCCTGTTCTCCATGCCTACTAATTTCTCATCAAAGCTAATAAAGGGTAACCATAGTGAAACTTCTTCAACAATCTTTTGGATGAATTTTGCTTCTTCCCCATCAGTGTTGAACACCATGTAGAATAGTAATGTCAATAGGCAAATTAGTGATCTAACTATATAATTTTAACCAGCAAAATGGATTAATGGAGTTTACATAGTTCAGTAAAGACATGTGATAACTTACTTCCAATCAAAGCTCACTTGCCTTCTTGGGTAGAACTTAACATGAACTTTTTGAAAATAGCAAGTCCTTAGTAAATACCATATGATGTACAGGTGATACATATCGTTAAGCATGGAAAGTACCATTCTGGATGCTTCCACAAAGGCAGTAATCATTTCAACCAAGAAGTCCCCTTACCGGTCCCCAGATTACAAGAAAAATAGCCTAAACAACATCATCAGGAATGATGATAACTGATGTATCAACAATGATAATAATCTATCAGTTAGTGGGGCAGTCCGACGTCCTACTAGGCATTTATTTCCCCTAATGAACCTAAAAATAGACACACAAACAAAAGTTAATCTTGATGCCTAATACATTGGTAACTAAATGCAGGGCTGCACTGCATAACTTTACAAATTTATCATTATAGCAAGCGTAAAACTGATACTACCAAACAATGACCCTTGCATTGCAGGAATCTTTAGTTCTTCACATGTGAAGATATTCTATACCTTATTTCTTCACATGTGAGGGTATTCTATACCTTATTTCTTCACATGTGAAGGTATTCGATACCTTATTTCTTCACATGTGAGGGTATTCTATACCTTATTTCTTCACATGTGAAGGTATTCGATACCTTATTTCTTCACATGTGAAGGTATTCTATACCTTATTTCTTCACATATGAAGGTATTCAATACCTTATTTCTTCACATGTGAGGGTATTCTATACCTTATCTAAAGCCTCTCAAATATCAATACATTATTTCAACCTATATGCATATGTGAAAATAACTAGCATTTCATCAAACACGTAGTGTACATTGACAAACCACCAGCAAAAGACATGTTCATCTTTCATTTTCTTTATCCAGTTTACGTAATCATCTAAATTATTCATCAACATAAATAACTAAAATAAAACACAAGGAATAATTTGTCTATATCACAGAATCAAAATATATATATATGAATCATAAGCTTAATTCAAAATTACTAGATACCTCGGTATAATACATGATGATGATGATTATTGATGGAGGATGGTGGTGATTGGTGAGGATTACGGCGGTGGACGGTGGTGATCGGCGATTATTGAGATTGACGGTGGTGATCGATGATGATTACGGTGGCGGATGGTGGTGATCGGCGATGATTGAGACTGATGGTGATGATCGGTGATGATTACAGTAGTGGGCGGAGGTGATCGGCGATAACTGTAGTGGAACGGTGGTGAATATTGGTGGTCCGTGGTGATGGTGATGAACACAGTAGCAGTAGAGAGTTTTTGTTTTGTTTTCACACTTTGAAAGGGAGGTGTGTGTGTTTTTTTATTTATATAGTAGAAAGTTCATGGCCATTAGATCTAAGAAACAAGGGGATTAGATGGAGGGCTAGGATCTCTTCTCGCGTTCTCACCAAAATTAGACTTCTCACATGAAACACCCCATATATATATATATATATATATATATATATATATATATATATATATATATATATAGGTACCGCGCGGTGGCGGCCGTACCTGAAATAAAATTTTCGATGAATAATGTATTTTAGTTTATTACGTTCTTTTTAACAATAGATTTACGGATATCAAGAATTTCGTATAGCCCGTGCCCGTTCGGGCTCGAACCCATTGGCCCGTGTCTGCTCGGGCTCGAGCTCGTTTGGTCCGCGCCCATCGGGTTTAAGCCCATTTGGCCCGTTGCCCGTTCGGGCTTGAATATTTGTATAATGTATTTGTAGTAGTGGAATTTAATGCAGGAATTGTGTTTAATTTGGTGGGGATCGTGGTTTTGAGCGGTCCCTGATGATCGTTTTATGTTGATTTTTATGCATCCTAGTTCGAGTCCCGTTCTGGTGGAGTTCATAATTTATACGTGCATTGGTAGGGTACGCGTCGGTGTTATAACTTTTTTATAACAGTCACCAGAAAAAATTGCGGTCGCCGGAAAAATTTGTGTCGCTGGCGGAAAAGATTGTGGTCGCCGGAAAAATTTGTGTAGCCTCTGCAACAATTTTTATTTATGTCTCCTAATAATTTTTTAGTGTTTGTTTGTGTGACAACCCGTACTTTCAGGTCATTTCTTGACACAATTTATGCCTCATTATTTCAACATTTATTGTAAACTTGGTTTACTTGTTCCAAATTCGCGTAACCTTTATGGTTTAGCGGCGAATTCATGATCATAACATCACGTACATTTCATATGGACTAAGATTAGTCTACATTTCATTGACATCATTTGCATCTCATTAGTTCATTCATGACATTTCATTTCACATTTAACGCGTAATTTTTATATTAAATAAACGTTATCGCGTGAGTTATTATTTTTAATATTTAATCCGTTACTTTCAAAAATGATCCCGATGTATTTTTAAACTTACATTTAGTTCATAAAAACTATATTTTTAGTTTTCCTAGTGTTTCAAATTTATTTGGTACATAAATCGTTAAAGTTTAAATATTACGTCGTTTTTCTTAAAAATTATACGATAATTATTTTATCACTCAAATTTCACAAGGAATGTATTTTTACAATTTTTATTATTTCATTACATTCTATTTTGATCTATTTAAAAATTTACTTGTACCTAAAAACTACCATTTACCTTAACTTGAATCTATTTCACTTACATTTTTTCTTACAAATTATACAAGTACATACTTATACATTATTAATAAGAGAAAAAAAAATATATCTTGTGAAACAAGATCCACAAAATCCGTTCAAGGGGAAGAAGTCAAGTGGGTAGAATTTTCTTACCTAGATAGATTATATACAAACTTACACATTTCAATCATTCATTCACATTCATAATTCAAGTTCTAGTCAAAATTTCTTTTTCTCTCTTCTTGTTTCTCTCCATAACCGGTTCATCAAGGGGTGTTAGAGGGATCAAAAAATTTTCTCAAGATTCAAGTAATAACAATCTAGATAACATTCTTTATTAGGTTTTGCAATAAAAACCAAGAGTGTTTAGGTTTAACCTTGTTCTTTGCACCTCATCATATTAACTAGTCAAGATTTACGTATCACACTACATCTCGGTGTACTCACTTTTGTCTTCGCATCATTCCACCAAGTGAGTTCGTAGCCCCTACTTTTACTTGCTTTCATAAGCTGTTTTGGGGAGATACATGCTCAAACTGTTTCATTTACTTTCACAAGTACTTTAACTTTTATAAGGATTACTGCGAGTTTTCATAGCCCCATTTTCAATTATTTGAAACTATTTTGGGGGAAATACATGTTCGACTATTTTTCACAAGTACTTTATATTATTAAGGATAATTTCTATCATGATCACCATTGTTTTAAAACCGAATGTTGTACTATATTAATTGTTCTTGTTTATGTGCTATAGTTCTACGTCGTATAATGTTCTATATCAGTTGACTACTGATACGTCGTATAATGTTCTAAATCAGTTGACTACTGATATATATTGATTCGAGTGCTATTGATTATGTGCTATTGTTCTACGTCGAGTTAAGTGCTATTGATTATGTGCTATTGTTCTACGTCGAGTTAGGTACTATTGTGAATTCATTTGGCGATTTCTGTTTGAACATTAACTCTACATATTCTGGCAGTGGGTTGTGAACACACAGGTTGCAAGTTTTGTATGGGCGGACTTGGAACTGAGTGGATTTACAATGCCTTTGCTACATAAACGATTTTGAAAGTCTTTACATTTCAACGATTTACAATGCCTTTGCTGCATAAACGATTTTGAAAGGCTTTACATTTCAACTCAAACTCTATGAACTCACTCAACCTTTGTGTTGACACTTTTAGCATGTTTTATCTCAGGTATCTAAGGCATACACTTCATGGCATGCATTTGGACACCTCATGGAGTCGTGGTGACGACGCGTCTCACTTGGGTTTTACGCACTTTAAAACATCGTTTGAATTGTAACAAACTTATTTCCGCACAAGTTGATTTTCAATTGGGACCTATACTTTGTAAACTCTGATTGTTTTATTAAATCAAACGATGTGTTTTCTAAACGACACTTTAGGTCGTTCGATATAACTGTAACTTTGATGCTATGACAGTCCTCCCCCAAGGTATTCAATTCCGCTGCAAAACAGGTAATTTGGGGGTGTGACAGATTGGTATCAGAGCTTCGGTTATAGAGAACTATGTTGCATCATTGACCCTAGACTATAACTACATCATCATAGCATCTCATCATTTCATCATAAGTGCATGTTCACTTTGCATGCGATTTATACGTACATTTTTCGAGTTATTCACTTTCATTTCACAGCGATTGTCACATAGATGCCTTTATATACCCATCCCATTATCCTTTCCTCATACTCCAATGTGGGGAATGCCCTGTCATTCCCTATCACAATTTTTACATCAGTTGACTCAACACCAAACAACATATGAGTTGATTAGTCCAAGCATTGCATAGTTACTCCTAAATTATACATAGCCTGATCACCTATGTCTAACTCAGGAAGAATCATGCAATGAAGGGAGTAGTAGGCTTATATGTGTAAGCAATTCCGTAATCGAGCCAAATTTTCAAAAGATTTTCTTCAAACCACTTGTTTCCAGTTTGATCCGCGTGACAGTTCTTGTTTGATGAGTTGCAAAGATTGAGCTAGAAACAAGTTGTTACCTAAACCGATTTAGCCTAATCTCATGACAGTTCTTGTTTGATGAGTTGTGAGATTAAGTAAAAATCGGTTACCAAAAAGTCTTTTGAGGGTTTTGTTCGAGAATGGGCAGGCTTGCCTCATCAAACCCTAACCCGAGAGACCAACACGAACTGAATTCGGGATGAATTCCTTTTGGATGGGCGAATGTGACAACCCGTACTTTCAGGTCATTTCTTGACACAATTTATGCCTCATTATTTCAACATTTATTGTAAACTTGGTTTACTTGTTCCAAATTCGCGTAACCTTTATGGTTTAGCGGCGAATTCATGATCATAACATCACGTACATTTCATATGGACTAAGATTAGTCTACATTTCATTGACATCATTTGCATCTCATTAGTTCATTCATGACATTTCATTTCACATTTAACGCGTAATTTTTATATTAAATAAACGTTATCGCGTGAGTTATTATTTTTAATATTTAATCCGTTACTTTCAAAAATGATCCCGATGTATTTTTAAACTTACATTTAGTTCATAAAAACTATATTTTTAGTTTTCCTAGTGTTTCAAATTTATTTGGTACATAAATCGTTAAAGTTTAAATATTACGTCGTTTTTCTTAAAAATTATACGATAATTATTTTATCACTCAAATTTCACAAGGAATGTATTTTTACAATTTTTATTATTTCATTACATTCTATTTTGATCTATTTAAAAATTTACTTGTACCTAAAAACTACCATTTACCTTAACTTGAATCTATTTCACTTACACTTTTTCTTACAAATTATACAAGTACATACTTATACATTATTAATAAGAGAAAAAAAAATATATCTTGTGAAACAAGATCCACAAAATCCGGTTCAAGGGGGGGGGAAGAAGTCAAGTGGGTAGAATTTTCTTACCTAGATAGATTATATACAAACTTACACATTTCAATCATTCATTCACATTCATAATTCAAGTTCTAGTCAAAATTTCTTTTTCTCTCTTCTTGTTTCTCTCCATAACCGGTTCATCAAGGGGTGTTAGAGGGATCAAAAATTTTTCTCAAGATTCAAGTAATAACAATCTAGATAACATTCTTTATTAGGTTTTGCAATAAAAACCAAGAGTGTTTAGGTTTAACCTTGTTCTTTGCACCTCATCATATTAACTAGTCAAGATTTACGTATCACACTACATCTCGGTGTACTCACTTTTGTCTTCGCATCATTCCACCAAGTGAGTTTCATGGCCCCTACTTTTACTTGCTTTCATAACTGTTTTGGGGGAGATACATGCTCAAACTGTTTTCATTTACTTTCACAAGTACTTTAACTTTTATAAGGATTACTGCGAGTTTTCATAGCCCCATTTTCAATTGTTTGAAACTATTTTGGGGGAAATACATGTTCGACTATTTTTCACAAGTACTTTATATTATTAAGGATAATTTCTATCATGATCACCATTGTTTTAAAACCGAATGTTGTACTATATTAATTGTTCTTGTTTATGTGCTATAGTTCTACGTCGTATAATGTTCTATATCAGTTGACTACTGATACGTCGTATAATGTTCTAAATCAGTTGACTACTGATATATATTGATTCGAGTGCTATTGATTATGTGCTATTGTTCTACGTCGAGTTAAGTGCTATTGATTATGTGCTATTGTTCTACGTCGAGTTAGGTACTATTGTGAATTCATTTGGCGATTTCTGTTTGAACATTAACTCTACATATTCTGGCAGTGGGTTGTGAACACACAGGTTGCAAGTTTTGTATGGGCGGGACTTGGAACTGAGTGGATTTACAATGCCTTTGCTACATAAACGATTTTGAAAGTCTTTACATTTCAACGATTTACAATGCCTTTGCTGCATAAACGATTTTGAAAGGCTTTACATTTCAACTCAAACTCTATGAACTCACTCAACCTTTGTGTTGACACTTTTAGCATGTTTTATCTCAGGTATCTAAGGCATACACTTCATGGCATGCATTTGGACACCTCATGGAGTCGTGGTGACGACGCGTCTCACTTGGGTTTTACGCACTTTAAAACATCGTTTGAATTGTAACAAACTTATTTCCGCACAAGTTGATTTTCAATTGGGACCTATACTTTGTAAACTCTGATTGTTTTATTAAATCAAACGATGTGTTTTCTAAACGACACTTTAGGTCGTTCGATATAACTGTAACTTTGATGCTATGACAGTCCTCCCCCAAGGTATTCAATTCCGCTGCAAAACAGGTAATTTGGGGGTGTGACAGTTTGGCTTAGTAGCTTGATTAAATTGTACATTGTGATTAAATTATTGTTTATTTTGGTGTAGGGGTGAATTAAATAGTGTATTAATTGACCACTTTAATAGTATTAATGTGGTGTTTTTTTAATATGTGCATTAAAGTGTTGTACACTATGCTTATTTGCTTGTAAGTCTGAAAATTATGTGCTTTCAAGTGTTGTACATCATGCTTAATTAGTTGCAAGTCTGAAAGTCTGAAAATTTAATAAGAGAGAGATTCATTGGTGCATTATAAGTAGTAGAGATTAATTTAGCAATACACATATATCTTTCCATAATAAGTAACTTTAAAAATCTGAATTTTAAGCCTTCTAATTTTAGAAGGCCTAAATGCATTATAAGGTAGTATAGATATTTACTAGTGGCAAAACCCGTCCGATGGACAGGTATGACTTGTGATTTGTATTTTTAGAATTTAGTAGAACAAATATATACTAAAATGTATTAAAAAGTTAAATAAAATGGTTAAGATCTATAATTGATGTTACCATAATCAATAAACGGCTAAAAGTAGGTAAGTATTTTGATTTTTGATTTTTATATTTAGGATTTAGTGGAACAATTATATACTAAAAAGTAATTAAAAATTAAATGAAACGGTTAAGATCTATAATTAATGTTACCATAATCCATAAAACGGCTAAAAACAGGTAAGTACTTTGATTTGTGGTTTTTATTTTTAGGATTTAGTAGAACAAATATATACTAAAAAGTTACTATAATTTAAATTAAACGGTTAAGAACTATAATTGAAGTTACCATAATCCATAAAACAGCTAATATATATATATATATATATATAAGCCCGGCCGATGGACGGGCATGTTTTGTAGTTATCGTTGACATATTTTTTTATAATGAAAGAAGGTTGGTCAAGAATGGCTAAAGAAGTGGACACGTTGAAATATCAAGGTCTTTCTTAATCTATGAAGTCCAACGTATTTGTTGTCAAATCAGGTGGATCTTTCTTAATCTACTTCCTACTACCAACTATATATCGACATTTAGAGGTGTGCAAATAGTATGATTCTTACCACTTACAAAGATAACTCAGCATCGGTCTTTTGGTGGAATATATATTTTTCATTGTTGATCACGGTTGAGTCTAATTCCTCTCAATTTGGGAAATCTATGTTCTCCGGATGAAATATTGCAGCCACAATTCTAAACATGGCATCCTGTGATAGTAATTAATGATATTAGATTGATATATAAAGAATTTAGTAGTTACGACCTTCTTAACCTGTAGGGAAAATGAAGCTTGTATGGACCATGTGCTTCTGCATAGATCGGGACCTGCGTAAAAGTGTTTAATACAACACGTTGAGTTGTTAGAACTTCACGGGAGGTTATTCTTATAGAAATTGCGAGGCTCATTATCAGTTGACACTTGGTAGCCCTATTTGATCATCTCACCATAGTTTAAGCTTCACGCACAAAGAAAATATACATGTAGCAATTGCTTTAGATTACAACAAATACGCATTATGAGTAGACTATGATGAAAAATATTACGAAACCCACAAATAGAAGCTAACAAACCTGAAAAGATATTGACTTTATTAATCATGAATAGCAGTATTTGTATCAATAATCTTTTGAACACTGCTACCAAGTTCTTCGTAGATTGCAATGTTTGATTCCACAAGTTGTTTTTGATGTTCTTTAGGATTTAATGTTTCTATACTTGCTTTACATGGGCGAGATATGTACCAATTTCTCAACAATGGTCGGTGAGCCATACCAAGGTCATGACGGTGAGTGGTACACTCCCTCAAAACTAATGTTTAAAGCACCCTCTAGATGAGTCGATACTTCTGGCACAAGTCCATCACCCCATACATCTGCCTGCCTACACATATGTGGAAAATAAACTAAAGTTATACACTCACACCTAAAGTTAGAGGAGGCATAATTGGTAGGTCATCGGGCTAATGGGTCATATGGGTAATTTTTTATGAATCTGGTCGGGTGACCAAAATCACTCTGTGTCCAGAACTTTGGACTTTTTTTAAGAATTGTAAATTCTTGAATAAAATGATTTAGGACATTTTATGCATCAAGAGTACACCTTAGGAAAATTTTGACCCGTTTTTCGTTCTGGCCATGATTTTAATTTTATTGATATGACCCAATTAGTATAGAACAAAACTGACCAATCATACTATAACATAAAGCTGTTATGTTACCGACCAAATAAGCAACGAGAACCATGTCAAATGAAACATAAACCATAACGAATATCATCTCTCTCACATTGACTGCATGGATCACCATAACCTGTACAAGTAAGTCCCCACATTAATACATCATTCGTATGGAGTGTTATTGCGATAAGGGTTCCGTTGAAATGAAAGAACTTACCCACTGTTGTCATGGTGATAATTGCAAAATATAACGAAGTTACATATCTTTTCAAAAGATCAATGTCTCTGAAATTTGAGTAGCTATAATCACCAAATTTTAAGCTCCCAATCCATGTATATTCTTCTTGTGAAGCTGGCATAGTTGTAGCCAAATAGTAGAATATACATGATGTCGTATGTGTGCAATAGAACTCGACAACAATAAGTTTCAGGATTCTCGAAAACAAATAGTTGACACGTATGTCCTTTTCCAATATGGAAAAAAAGTCTAGAACTTTTCGTGCCCGTACCAACCTAATTAGTAGAAGGTATCTCACTTCTTCTTTTCTACCGGAAACCTAATAAACATAAATTACATCTTAATTATAATTTCTTATCATGTATATTAGTATTTATATCTATTTGGAGTTTAGAATTATACCCTATAAAGAATATCCCAAGGCATGCAGGCAAGTAAATCATAAATGAAATGAGATTTTAAATATCCGCGGCAAGAAATTTGAATTATAAAGATAAAGGTTATAAGTATCTTTATATCAGTTGGATTGAAGCATTGAAGTTGTCGTTTATAGGATGAAAAACTGACCGTATAGCAATAAGGTTTCGATTAGTGATCATCTTCTCAGTATCAATGTCTCTGTAAGCCACAAAGAACTGAACAAAAATATCGATGAAGAAAGCTGTCTGGCTAAGTATGTCTAATAAATAGAGATGTCTGGGTAATCCCTTACAGAACCCAAATTCAATGGGTGTGCCAATAGATGAGTACACTGCCCATAATAATATGAATTTATCCCAAGCCCGGTACCATCTGTATCATAAAATTGGAGATTATGCTACTGTGATAACTTGTAACCTACTTTAAAGTTTTTTTATGGGAGAAAGTGTCATGCAGATATGTCCACAAACAAAAAAAGGCTAAAAAGAGAATATGAAACCTACTTCGAGGGTGGATGAAGAAACCTCGGCCGTCCTCTGTAACCTTCACGCGCCTCTCCTCTTCTCTCTTGTCCTCCTCCACCATAGCAGAACCATTCTGCTCAATCTCACTCATATTTTCTTACCAGTATCAAAAATAGTGTTTGTAGAAGGCTATGATCACGTATATCGAAACACTCCTAAAGTCACTTTATCAAGAAAAAGATTATTTTTCTATTAAGAATTAGAGATTAAGGAGAAATTATGACTTATGAGTTTCTGTAATATTTTTGCGGGAAAGCACACTAAAAACTGAGGAAAAAATTATAATCTGAATAACTCGAAAAAATGAAAATATTATGTTCATTGACACAGAAGTTGCGATGATAAATTACTTACATAAGTTGTATCAAGGTGGCTGCAACTCTATTGCAATTTTTTTAAACACTCTGCCAACTCTTGTTTTCAAAATTAACATGTCACTTAATCGAGACAAAAAGAAGACAGAGATGGCATTTATAAATAAGAACTAAAGAAAATTTTCCAACTTTTTTTTTCATTTGGAAATCATGGCTGATTTGATTTTTGACCTATTCAAATGGTTGGATCCAAGTTTACCATCACATATACGGATGCCATAAGTTGAAGATAACACCTTTGATTAGAATCGAGTTATGAACCAGTAACACCAAGTGATATAATAAGTACCTAAGTGACATCATAAAGTTTGAAAGAACTAACCTGATCCATTTTGTTGTTACAAATAGAGAATATATTCCATTGAAGATCACTTGTAATATTTAAAAAACTTCTTGAAATGTTGCAGCAATTAATACATTAATTTGAATACGTTGTTACTGATATATCAGAACGAACCTTTACATGTGCGTTTAAGGAGCACACAACCTCTTGCAAGTAGTTCTCGGATACATATGCTAAGAAAATTTTCTTCAAGAACAAACTCGCCACTTAAACTACCTTTTGAACTGATGCATGTTCGAGTGCTATGTGTCCCTCTATCCATGTGGGGTACAGTCATAAGCCTTCTTATTCTTAGTTTGATTTTACTCAGTTTGATAATAGAGATCTACAGCTAAAAATCATTTATAAGCTTTTTACTGAAAATTAGTCAAATAGAGACTTGAAAATATAAAGAAGACACTAATAAGAAAGACTTGAAATGGAGAGTCGAACGCTTGGAACTTTCTAGGGATGGAGGAAGTACTTATAATGATATACTGATGTGTAGGTCATACAGTTGGATATGTCGGAGCAAATTCACTGTTAAAGGGGATATTTTCTCCTCAGATGTATCCGTCACATATTGGTCCTACAAATTGATAACCACCAGTCAATAAGGAAGCAGTAGGCAAAAAACATGAAGTATTGCAATTTGAGAAAATAGAATAACTATAGGCCTCCTTATTCTCAGTTTGCTTTTCTTCAGTTCGATAATAGAGAGTTACAGGTAAAAAAACATTCATAAACTTTTTACTCAAAAGTAGTCAAATAGATATTTGAAAATATAAAGAAGAAACTAATAAGAAAGACTTGAAATGGAGAGTCGAAAGCTTGGAACTTTCAAGGGATAGAGGAAGTACTTATAATGATATACTGATGTGTAGGTCATACAGTCACTTCCCTTAAAACTCTGTTGGTTTTGATAACATACTTAAATACCCTCCGATAACATAAAATAAAGACTCTTCATAGACCAACTCAACAAAATCAGTACATATTAGTAATGTTAATTAGTAAATAAATCACATTTCAAAGTACCAGTTGAACAAAGATAAAGATACTATATTGAGTTTGTAATTCCTACCGTATTTTTTATTTGAATGAGTTGTAGGCATATAAATTAAGGTTAGTACAGATGGTATCAATGTATCATGCTATATTTTATTTCGTAATTAGAACTCCAGAGGAAAAATGGGTCAGGTCCAAACTCCTAACTGATATATAGCTTTTTACTTTGTTAAATAAAAAAAATGTTAAAACTAAAGAAAAAAACAGATAATGAAGCTTATAAGTATTACCCTTAAGCCCAAATTTTGCAGCGAAATTGAGGTCGGTTGTATCTTATACTTGTATCAACAGTGTATCCATATGCTTCTAGAAACAACACAATGCAACATAACTTGAAATCAGTTGAATGTGATGATGGGTTTAGTCAAACATTAATATTTAAATTTTACACAATCACGTCATGATAATCTAAATCGGGGTATTTTTCAGAAAAATATCCAACAGCTTCTCCAGATTCAAACCTCGTATTTAAAACAGCGACCAAACCTTCATCTGGAAATAGCTACGGGTTTGACATAAACAGAATTTTAATGAAAGTATAATTAAATGTCACCAAATTAACATTGCTAACCTACTTGTCGAGCATTATTGAGAAATCTCTGAGATTTGTGATGGATTGTAGCATTTCCTAAATGAGATTGTGATGGACGGGTCTTATTTTTCGCGTTTCTGAAATGAGATATTTTATATTCAGAACTTGTAGCTTTGATTCACCATCAAATGCAGACTTGCAATAATGTACGCGAAACAGGAGACACCCAAGGGCCTGCATAAAATAGAAGTTCAGGATCATTATGTTCACATGACAGGACTAACCTCATTCTATACAGGGCCAATTCTACATAGTACATACTCAAATATCATTTTTTTTGCGTATAACAGATTTTGTAAAAAATGGAATTGTCTGCAATAGGCCTTCGTTAAAGTTAATGCAAGGTTGTTAGTGTTCCCATTACCGGAAACATAAAATTCACATTTATACGAAATCATAAAAAATTAAATACAAAATTAGAAAAGAAAACCGCCTAGGGAAGTGTTTGGGATTGCTTTTTAATATCTATAGGGCGAGCCACTTTATAGCACAAACGTCATATGTTCATCCCATCTCTGCATCATTTAATCTAAAAACCCAAATGAGCTAAACTAAACCAGCAAGTCAAGTTTATTCAATTTAAAACTTAGGAGTAAGAAGTTGATAGATTTGGTGTAAAAAAGAACATATTTTTCAAGAGAAATCTGATTACACCATATACGGTTCAACCCCAATGAATAAACAAAAAAAATCATTGGATTTTGTATAAGAACTGAACTTGTTTCAAAGAGGATCATATCACAAATGTTCTTTTGATAATACATTTTGTAAAAATCAATCTCGAACAGGTCTTGGCAAAAATATAGCAGGCAGGTAACAATGTGAAAGAATAGGTTATATGGGTCTTTTTACCTTGTCGGTACTCTCGCTATCCTTGTTAAGAGACTCGTCACCATTGGTACCCGTGTTCCTGTTGTATATGCTTTATTAATTAACATGTGAATGTGTCGAATAGGGTCATGTTGAATCAATCAAAAAATTATAGCTAATAATATCAGGTCTTATCTGTTTACTTTTCATACGCGCAAGTACCCCTTCCATTTCACCTACCATACCATTTTTTCCCATAAGCATCCATCACACCATTAAACGTGAAAATATCAGGTGAACAAACACTTTCCTATAAATCTTTAAACAAAGCCTCTACCTGGGCAACATCTTTCGCCTGGGCAGATGCTCTTAACAGAATATTATAAGTCACAATACTCGGTTTACACCGTTCTGTACCTTTCATTTTATCAAAGTATCCAAGAGCCTTAGACAAAGCTTTCGTTTTGTCTTTGGAATGAAGATGGGCCGTGATAAGTGAATTGTAAACAGAAGTATCCGGTCGACAACCACTATTTCTCATCTTAGAAAACAACCACATTGCCATTCGGGTCTGTCCCTTTTTCCCCATGACTGATATTAGCTTCGAGTAAACCCCGTTATCTGCTACGTACCAACGTTGTTTTTGCATCCATCTAAACACCTAAAGGAATGAAAAATCAATAAAGGTACTAAACCATCAAGCTTCTTTTCATAATATGCTTTGCTATAGTTTCCCAAAAGTTATATATAGCATTTATTTAATCGCATAAGAATTAAAGTTGTATGATATTATGGCTAAAATATTTTCATATAAAACTCCACAAATTTCTTATCACTTTCTTTTCTCAAAACAAACTTAGAATCAGAAGTCTAAAACTCTGGTCTTTTAATGTATAACATGCTACATTGAACATGCAAATTAATCAGGATTATTGATCTCAATGTTGTGATAGTGCTTAGAAATTAACATCCAATTGACATGTCGCATCACACAAATCCTAGATCAAACTATTTAAGAAATCCAAGCTCATCCAATCATCAGATACACATTGGGATATAATCAAGTACCGGGTCAAAATATACACATCAACAAATGGTAGTTCATTAAAACAACATTGCTATCAATCAAAACATCAGTAAATGTATCAATGTCACTAAACCTTATATCAAATGTTGAAAAAAGAGTTTATACAGTTTCAAATTTTGAAACTAACTCGCTTGTTCATCTATAAGTTCTAAGTATCACTAAGCTTCTTTTTTCTTGTTTTTAGTAGCATCTAGCCCACTCACTCAATAAAGAGTTGGAATCCCAAGGGGAGATCAATGGTAATAATAAATTATGAAAAGACTCTTTATGAGGTATCGAGTTATTTTTCTCAAATGTTTAGCTTAAAAAGCATACCTAAAGATAGCATCAGCAACTCCATCTTTGTCGTTGCTGATACCAATCATGCACATTAGCAACGACTTTTTTCTTTTCTGATCCGTTTCTCAAAGCTATTCCTAAAGAAAATAACTCAATCATTTCAATATTATTTTTGCCATCACCAATAGCCATTACCTGCTCATCATTGGTTTAAAAAAGTCAAAGACCAACATTACCAAAGAATTTCAGAAAAGAATTGATAACAACTGTTACTAAAATAAAAGGCGATTAAACAACACCTCATTTTGGAGTAACACCAAAATGGTCAAGTAACATTCACACTCCACTGCCCTTTGAAGAACCGACGGGCACAATTTCAAGCATATCCTGTTGTGCTTGGCTGCAATCAACAAAGGGAAATTTCTTATTAGGGCTGATGCCAATTAGTGATTAGAACGAATAATACTTTTAAGGGCTATTTGGGATTGCTTATTGGTATTGCTTTCATGGACTATTCATTAGATTATATGTGAAATGGCTTATTGAAACCGCTAATAGTGGTTGTATAGGATTGCTTATCAGAGTAACTACTTTTAATGGTTGTTTGGATTGCACATTGAAATTCCTTAAAGAGTCTGCTTGGAATTGACTACTAAATTGCTTATACGGGCTGTTTGGGATTCTCTTTAGAATACCTACATTTACCAAGGTTAAACCCCCCACCCTTTATCAAAATTGTGATTGATAAAATGTGTGATGAACCCATTTTATGTAGTACTAAATCAAACTTTAAAATTTACCTCAATGCAAGCCATAATGGTGGTATTCTTCGAGATGATTTGTCAAAAACATTTTAATGATTTCATCATATCAAACCAATATGATGATGATGACGTTGATCAATATTGCGGCTTCTAGGTAACAACAATGGTTTTGTGTCATAACTATGTTCAGTTGCACCAGAATCAAGATCATAACCATCTCCTTTTATGTCGTTGCTACATGGCACCTAAATTTGATGATGATCACTATCATTTGGCCACATCATCATCTGACTCATAAGAAGACCGACTAATAAATAAACAAAAGACTTCAAGAAATAAGAAGGTAACATACCCTTCATATCCACTGCAATGCCACCCTCAACACACTTGATCAAGTTCTATGTATCACCTTCTCTTGCAAAGGTATGTATCGCATCTAATTTTCTGAAAAGAAAGCCATATATAGTTTGGCCATATATCGTTATTACTCTTACGTAAACTTTCAGGTGAGCTTAGTGTAAACAATTACAGGTATATGCAATGAATTGAATCAAACTTGGATGAAATCTGGTAAGTAAAGATTGTTTTTCCTCATCACGTGGAAAAAAATACCAAATATTGTGAACCCGCCTTGCTCTTGATTTATGATCATGGTATGGCACCCGTGGGTAATGGGCACGGATACCTT
This sequence comes from Chrysanthemum makinoi, assembly GCA_910596185.1. Classification (NCBI taxonomy): domain Eukaryota; kingdom Viridiplantae; phylum Streptophyta; class Magnoliopsida; order Asterales; family Asteraceae; genus Chrysanthemum; species Chrysanthemum makinoi. The sequence goes on from OU343217.1 coordinate 138,922,964, forward strand.
TAACCCGTTACCCGCCCACATAGTTTTTTTCTCACCCATCACCCACCCGTCACCTGCCAATGGGTATAATTTTCTACCCATGCCCATGCCCGCGGGTATTTATTGCACACGGGTAAACCCATGGGTAAGTGTAATGCAACAAAACTACAAAACCATGATATGAAAAATAATCAGGAAATTGCATAACAAGACACCAATCAATTTGCCAAATACCAAGTTCACAAAATACTTAAAACACATGTCTGAAAGCAGAATTTAAATATCATTGCACAGAATCACATGTATACAACTTTGATCATCTGATCTTTCATATTCTCTTTTTAGTCTTGAAACTCAAACAAACTTTTAGGCTAATGTGTTTTCTTGAGACTTGGTAACTATTAAATGTATACCATGCAATATCATACATATTTTTATTAGAATAATTAATTTTAACATGGGTTTATGGGTGCACCCACGGGTATTTTGAAGGGTATACCCCGTGGGTATTTTAAATGGGTATCATGGGTTTACCCGCGATGGGTATGCCTCACCCGTCACCCACTAATAGGTACATATTTTCACCCACAACCCACCCGTTGGTGAAAATTAATGATTTTACCCACCCATTTATGTGCGGGTACCCGCGGGTTGCGGGTTTTTTCACCCATTGCCATCCCTATGGTCTTCAACCAGGAGTACTTTCTAGGATTGTTTAACATGATTTGTCCTTGATTGTTGGTTATCTATTTCGTGAATTTAGATGATGAGATGGATTAGGTTAAAGTTTATAATTCTAAAACTATAATTAAGGAATGGATATGTCCTATATAATTTTTGGAGATAAATACATTATTTTTTAAACTAATCAAAATGGTCAATAATTAGTTGGGTAGGTTTATAGATTTGGTTTTCCAAGATATAATCAAAACATATATTGGTCTAGTGGGTATCATTCTGATAATCTTACAAACACCCTAGGATCAATCCTTGCAAGTGGAAAATTTTAAAAGAAAAATCCGAATTTTTTAGTTCAATTAATTATTCCGAATTTTATAAATTTAACATTACAAAAACACTAAAACCGAATTTTATTTAAAAAAATAGCATGTATTGAATGATGACATGGCTTTATGACGTGGCATTATGGGATGTCAAGTGGAATTATATGTGGCATGCCTCCTCTTATATATATATATATATATATATATATATATATATATATATATATATATATATATATATATATATAGCGAGGCTATTATAGAATAGTAGATTAAAATAGGATAGCGTAGGGAGTAATAAGATAATGACATGTGTCATTAAAGGTTCAAATAAGTTTTTAGAGGTTCATAGAGGTTTAAGGATATTTAGGGTATTTTAAACATTAGTATTTTATTTAACTGTCTAACATAGTTTAAGGACTGCGATTAGCAAGGAGTCCTCAAAGCTCCCGATTTTTAGGCCAATGATTATTTTCAATGAATAAAAGTATCATTTACAGTAGCATTTAGTTGATACAACATTAATAAGTAATTGAATATACAATTAGACGGTCGTGAATTTTTTTAAACTAATAACAAAGATATAATCCATGCATGGTCATGCATACATTAATAAGTAATTAAATATACAATTAGACGGTCGTGAATTTTTTTTAAACTAATAACAAAGATATAATCCATGCATGGTCATGCATGCATCCATGTGCAAGATGTGGACAAGAATAGCAAAGTCAAGACCAGATATATAAGCATATCCAAAGCCAATGATACATGTAGACTAAAAAAAACATACCATGATACACGAGTATAATTCACACATACAAATCGTAAAAAAAACTAAGAAAATGATACATGATATGAATTGACACAGGTTATAACAAGAACTATACACGAGTATAAATGATACATATCGTGAAAAAAACTAAGATCGATATACATGAAAGAATACACCGACGCTAGTTGCGGTTAAAAGGGTTCATTTAGTTCGGCGATTGATCGAGTCGCCATTAATGTAAAAGAACAAGTGAAAGCTCACGAAGATGGCCTCGAGTTTTCAGTGGTGTCGTTAGAGTTTAGAGTTGAAGGATGACGATAATTAAACGCGAAAGAACTGTCATGATCCGCCCTTGATTAATTCACAGAGATTTGATCAACGAATCTTTGGTTATGGTCAACAGAGGCAAGACGAAGGAGGATGTGATGGTGGTTGCTTCCGTGGTTTTGGCGGAGGAAGAAACAAAAAGGACAGACGGTTTAAAAATTAAGAATGGGTTTGCAATAAAAGAGGAGGTGTCATAATACCTAAATTGCCCTTGAACAATTCTGATTAGTTGCGAACTTTTTAGAAATTATTTGAACCTTTCACGTAGAGGTGTACAAATCGGGTATTTTTCCAAACCGAACCGGTTTCGGTTTGAGTCAAACTAGTCAAAACCGGTTTTGACTCAAACCGGACCGGCTAGCATTTTAATTCATTTTTAGTTGTTTTAAAAAATTTTAAAAAATAAAAATAACAATTTCAATAGCTTTTTTAACTTCCCTTAAAAGGAAAAAAATCAAAAAAATGTTTTGATTAGTTTTGATTAGGCTGCTGTAGGTCTAAAGTTGCTCAGTTTTGACCATTTGCTTCAAATGGGTCAGAACAATTAGTCTTAACCCAGTACTTTTAGCACAATTTTTTAGCCATTTTAGTTTGATATAAAAAAATTTTAAAAATAAAAATAGCAATTTCATTAGCTTGTGAAGCTTTTCACAAAAGGAAAAAAATCAAAAAAATCCCTAGCTAGGGCTGCTAGTAGCTTAAAGTTGGTGGGTTTTGTCCCAAATAGTGGTTTTCCTCAGTTTAAGCCTAGCATTTTAATTAATTTCTAGTTGTTATAAAAATTATAAAAAATAAAAATAACAATTTCAATAGCTTTTTTAACTTCCCTCAAAAGGAAAAAAATCAAAAAAATGTTTTGATTAGGCTGCTGTAGGTCTAAAGTTGCTCAGTCTTGACCATTTGCTTCAAATGGGTCAGAACAATTAGTCTTAACCCAGTACTTTTAGCACGGATTTTTAGCCATTTTAGTTTGATATAAAAAAAAATTAAAAATAAAAATAGCAATTTCATTAGCTTGTGAAGCTTTTCTCAATAGGAAAAAAATCAAAAAAAATTCCCAGGGCTGCTAGTAGCTCAAAGTTGGTGGTTTTGTCCCAAATAGTGGTTATCCTCAGTTTAAGCCTAGCATTTTAATTCATTTTTAGTTGTTATAAAAAAATTTAAAAAATAAAAATAACAATTTCAATAGCTTGTTAAACTTCGCTCAAAAGGAAAAAAATAAAAAAATGTTTTGATTAGGCTGTTGTAGGTCTAAAGTTGCTCAGTCTTGACCATTTGCTTCAAATGGGTACATTTAGCACAGATTTTTAGCCATTTTAGTTTGATATAAAAAATTTTAAAAAATAAAAATAGCAATTTCATTAGCTTGTGAAGCTTTTCTCAAAAGGAAAAAATCAAAAACATCCCTAGCTAGGGCTGCTAGTAGCTTAAAGTTGGTGGGTTTTGTCCCAAATAGTGGTTTTCCTCAGTTTAAGCCTAGCATTTTAATTCATTTTTAGTTGTTGTAAAAAAATTTAAAAAATAAAAATAACAAATTCAATAGCTTTTTTAACTTCCCTAAAAAGGAAAAAAATCAAAAAAATGTTTTGATTAGGCTGCTGTAGGTCTAAAGTTGCTCAGTCTTGACCATTTGCTTCAAATGAGTCAGAACAATTAGTCTTAACCCAGTACTTTTAGCACAGTTTTTTAGCCATTTTAGTTTGATATAAAAAATTTTAAAAAATAAAAATAGCAATTTCATTAGCTTGTGAAACTTTTCTCAAAAGGAAAAAAAAATCAAAAAAATCCCTAGCTAGGGCTGCTAGTAGCTCAAAGTTGGTGGTTTTGTCCGAAATAGCGGTTTTCCTCAGTTTAAGGCTAGCATTTTAATTCATTTTTAGTTGTTATAAAAAATTTAAAAAAATAAAAATAACAATTTCAATAGCTTTTTTAACTTCCCTTAAAAGGAAAAAAATCAAAAAAATGTTTTGATTAGGCTGCTGTAGGTCTAAAGTTACTCAGTCTTGACCATTTGCTTCAAATGGGTCAGAACAATTAGTCTTAACCCAGTACTTTTAGCACAGTTTTTTAGCCATTTTAGTTTGATATAAAAAAATTTAAAAATAAAATAGCAATTTCATTAGCTTGTGAAGCTTTTCTCAAAAGGAAAAAAATCAAAAAAATCCCTAGCTAGGGCTGCTAGTAGCTTAAAGTTGGTGGGTTTTGTCCCAAATAGTGGTTTTCCTCAGTTTAAGCCTAGCATTTTAATTAATTTCTAGTTGTTATAAAAATTATAAAAAATAAAAATAACAATTTCAATAGCTTTTTTAACTTCCCTCAAAAGGAAAAAAATCAAAAAAATGTTTTGATTAGGCTGCTGTAGGTCTAAAGTTGCTCAGTCTTGACCATTTGCTTCAAATGGGTCAGAACAATTAGTCTTAACCCAGTACTTTTAGCACAGATTTTTATCCATTTTAGTTTGATATAAAAAATTTTAAAAAATAAAAATAGCAATTTCATTAGCTTGTGAAGCTTTTTTCAAAAGGAAAAAAATCAAAAAAATCCCTAGCTAGGGCTGCTAGTTATTGCAACAGATTCTCGAATTTAAATTCTTTAATATCAAATTACCCCTTTCAAAGGCACATGCAAACACACCCACTAAGAACGCACATCGATATTAATGATTATAATGAGTAGTGACCGAAAGAATGAGAAGCCTCTTACCAGCGTCCAAATTTTCTGTTTAGACATCCAATACCATCAGCAACAATCCTAATAGCTTTCCAGCAAACTAAGTGTTTCAATTATTCATACCTGATGACAGACAACAGTTAAGGATACATAGAACAGAACCCTTCATACAACATATATTAATATATATATTGCTCTATAACCATCTAACTAATAACTACGATAAACTTATATCATATCATTCCTCAACAATATAATACAATATATATGAAGGAAAAAAAATGTATCTCTATGGTAAGAAAGCATCGAACTTGGTAATCTTTGTAACCTTTAAGCCATAACATTTAAATCTAAAACAGTTTAAGGAAAAACAGTGAATACGTATATATTCCCGAAAGAGCTGCAATAAGTGGAAGGATGACCACACAATCAAGCATGATGAATACGTATATTCCAAAAAGAGCTGCAATTGATAGTATTATCATATTGACTACATTGGCGTATCATACGATAATATAATAACGTTACAAATCATAGGAGTTTAGACAGCATATATCTCTTCTAATAATTGTGAATTAAAAATCCATTGCCAACTGATTTACGGCTGTTCACTATCGTTAGCAAGGTGATTCACATCAGCTGAATTACTATTTAAGTAACAACTAACAATTTCAAACGCATACCTTTGTGATTTCGAGTCTTCAAAGAGATTGTCCGCGAACATCAATGTTTTCTTACAAACCTGTGATGAAGAAAACACAGAAACGATCATTAAATGAGATTGTGAGGGAAAAAGGATATTAGGGTTTTTGACAAAAAAATATAATGAACCGTATATAAGTTTTTACATATATGTTTTGCTTAGGGTTACCTAAGTTGTAGGGATTCTCCTACATAATTGGTTGCATAGATTTATAATTTTGGACTTGCAACATATATTCCAAAAAGTCATGTTGCCTTAGTGGTAAATACACATGTTATTCAACCAAATAACCAAGGTTCAATCCTTGCAAGGCTCCTTTTTTATAAACAAATTTCGAAAATTAATAAAAAAAATCCGAAAATTAAATAATAGCTAGTTAAATTAAAAAAAAATGCTTAGGTAGACAACTAATGATTACATGGCATTAAAAAGAATTACATGGCATTGAGGTGGACATTTGTGGAATAATCTACGTGTCATGTCTCTTGTTATATATTATATATATATATATATATATATATATATATATATATATATATATATATATATATATATATATATATATATATATATATATATATATATATATATATATATATATATATATATATATATATATGGGAGGGTTAATGTGAGATCAAACTTAAAGTTGTAAAAATAAGATCAAGTCTAAAAAACCAATAAAACGTTTATAAATAACAATTTTAGCAATAATACACAAAAATATAATATTTTAATACAAATTAACATTTTAGAAACTAATAACCAAATGATACATGAGTTTGAATTAGTGATACACCTGATACACATTACACTAATAAATATTTCAAAATCTGATACACATACAAAAACCTGATACACATTACACTTCTAATCAAAGTGTATCACCTAGGTTTCGTAAAATTTAAAAAGAAATCTATTAAAACTTTAACATTTTTAGTTGTAGCTAATAAAAAAATTATTTTTGTTATAATGAAAGTGTCACTTGTCAAATTTTAGATTGATCTCATTTTAACAACTTTAAGTTTGATCTTATTTGATCTAGATTCTATATATATATATATATATATATATATATATATATATATATATATATATATATATATATATATATATATATATATATATATATATATATATATATACACACACAATAAACAATAAGTAAATGCGGAATGTAAAGGAAAGATCAAACCAATAGACACGATGATTTATAGTGGTTCGACACGAAGCTCTCTTCCTCGCCCTACTCCACTCTCCGATTACCCAACTCGAGAGTTCACAAGCACTATATCAACAAGCTCCCTTTTGGTAGAGAAAGCCTTACAACGTCGCTTCACTCCTTTACCGATACTAAGCTAGATATCGAGTCTTTCCCAAGGCAAAACCAACACTGAACTCACTAAGTTGATGTATGATGATGACTACCTAAGTTGGTAGATGATGGTGAAGTATAATGACACACGAATGACATACAAAGTTACACAACTAAGTATATGATGACACACTAATAACTACAACACTTGGAAGCTAGGAAAACTTTTTGTGTTTTTCACTTGAGATCAAAGTGGAAATCGTTTGATCAATTTGAATGTGTTATAGGTCAAGTGGAATGATGAAAGAGTGTTATTATATGATGTTAGAAGATAAGAGGTCTATTTGTAATATGCAAAAAATCTCTTATAATCATTAGTTCGAAATGAAAAAGTGAGTGTCTATTTGTAGTTAAACTTTCTGCCCAAAAACCGCCATTCGCCAGATCCACAGAGCGTATTTCAGACACTCCTTTTTCTGTTGAATTATACATTACCTTGTACTAAAATTAATTATAAAATGATATCTTCTAGAATTACTTGGGCTTGAAGGAGTTAATTAATTTTAGTTTTTATTTAATTAAATGTGTAATTAACATGTCAAGTTAGTTTAATTAATATGTATTATGTGTAAACATTAAATTAAAATATGTTTAAAAATGTTTTAAGTGTGTTTTAAAAATATTTGTTTACTCGGGCTCTTTGATCATTTGATGTGCGTTATAATCACATTATTCATACCTGAAGTGATATACGTCAGAATGTAAACTTACAATTAATAACTTGGTTATGTAAACTTTTATGTCGTATAAATTTATAATTGCCATTATCAAAACCTTAAGAAACGTGATATTTGTATTAACAAAAACCTTGTGATTTTGACTTGTTATACACTTTTAAGTTCATACATGAAAGTGGGTTTTTGATTCAAGTTGCTACTGAGATTTATGACTTAAATAATGCTAAGACATATCTAAAATGAGTTAGGAGTTATTTCAGTTGTTAGTGGATGTTTGTGTGAATTGCGTTCATGAAAAAGTTAAGTTAAAAACCTAACAGTTCACTTTGATTTTGGTTGTGTCGACTTCAATGGGTAATAACTTAGTAAAAAAATGGTCTTTTTACATTATTCTTAAGCCTAAAATTAAGTACTCTGGGTCCCTTTTCCATCCATATAAATTTTTTAAAAGGCTATATTCATTTGGTCATTGAAATAAGTAAAATGGACTCAATTGTCAAAATTGCTCCTTTTTGGGTTGTGAACACTTAGATTAAATGGACTATAAATTACTCACCCTTGTAAATTATAACTTGTAACTGAAGTGGGAGATGTTCTAAGTGTTAACTTGAGTCTCCCATTGGCCCATAAAACCATCATTTAGACCACCTGCTAGTTAAAATACTTTGTATGTCCTGATTTGAACACTTTTGGAGTCGGGTCTAAACGGTCTAGTTAAAGTCCTTAATAAAATCCACAAAAATTCTAGAACACACACCTAAGACCAGGTTTATTGGCATATTTCAAGGGCTTGGTCAGTAGCCAAGTTGAACTTAGTAAATTGGTCTCCCGAAGTGACCATAAAAATGGGACAGATTTGTGTTTTTAAGTATATTTCCTAGTCATTAAGTACAACTAGTGTCATTTGACACTTAAACCCTCGTTTGGTCTATGTAAGGTTTTCCCACACTTCTTAAGTATTTATTCTAGTGTAGGTGGAAATATGTTCAATTCCACACAAGGATGATGGTCACACATCAAGTAACCTATAAAGCTAGTGTTCAAATATTCATACACTAACTAGCATTTTAGGTTCTACCCTAACTTCAATACTACCAAAACACGGGAATTCAATGATAGGCTAACAATATATCCACATAAAGCAATAAATAGACAAGAAATATGAATCAAAGCATAGATAATTTCATAACTAGGCTAACACATGAAGTGTTTAGCCTCTAATACTAAAAAGTATATAAATAAGAATGTTCATAATCAAATAATTAGTAAACATTCGGTTCGATACAAATACTTGATGATATGCTAAAGCTATGAATGGAATTGTATGAATTCTCCTTTGGAAAATCTTTTAGAACAGCTTGAAATCATCCTTGATGCAACCCTAGTCGTCCTTCATGTTAGGTCACCATAATGTAACACAAACATCAATATGTAAGAAATAGATAAGAGATAGAGCGGATGAACACACAATACACACACACGTATGATATGGAAAAGGTTATGCGTAGGAGAATGTATTAAGTGAACAACCAACCTTCAAATGAAGGTTTACAAGACTATTTATAGGGCAGATGACGAGGGCAACATATCTAGTCCCTTCCACTAATTATTGGGCTTGGGCCAAGGCTTATGGGCTTTCTACATAAGCCTTGCCTTTAATACAAACATAAAAGCCTAATTAAGCAACCTATTACATATTGATTACAAACACTTGAAATATATTTTAGGAGTGATTCCAACAATCTCCCCCTAAGTGTTGGTAATTAATAACTTCAGTAATCTTGAAACGTTGTTGGTGCTGATGTAATAGTTGCTTTGACGTCTTATGACACTCTTCTTTCTTGTGAGAAGAAGTGCCTTGATTCTAACAATCTCCCCAGTGTGAGGATCTTGTTTTTCTTTAAAGTTTTCAGCTTTGACGTCTTCATTTATCTTTGTTCTTTGTTCTGGTGTGTTTATGGTGATGTTATGTTGTGGTTATCTGCATCAGGTCCACTTCGTTGCTCAGGTGTCTCCACATCCTTCTCCAACATGCTCACACGCTCTTTGACGTTGGATTTCAGTGTTGATGTAGTTCTCTTTAGTCTTTAACCTTTGTAGATTCTTTGGCTTAGTCGAAGAATCATTCTGACTTTTGTGTTGCCTTTCTAGAGAACTTCAATCTATGTTGTTGTTGATATGAGCATGTGGAGAATCTGCACGATCATCTCCCAGGAGCATCCATAAGAAGAAAACATAAGAATGGGTTAGTGATAAACACCAATTGATCATTGTGGTCGTTTCTTAGAGAATTGACCACTACGATTGTTCTTCTGATGAATGTCTTGATTCCATTCACCTTGGTCGGGCGAATCAGCCGTCCGAATCCCATAAGGGACAGTTGGCATTACAACACTTACAAGTTCGAACTTGAAAGGAATCTCCTTAGCTGGATTTCCAGCACTTACAAGTTCGAACTTTGAGCGTGTTAACACCATAGTGTGAAAACACATATCTAATTCTAGCAAAGGCTGTTCCTGAACTGGAGTCCCTCAAGTAGGATAACACGATGTACCGAAGTACATCTACAGTTCAGGTGAGTCGCTGAGGTACACCGAAGCATCACCCCACGACTGTAGACCGTTTGAGACAACACTAAGCGTAACCCACAAGGAGTTACCGAAGTGACCTGCTGTCAGGGCTGTTTGATGTAGACCCTGGCAGGAGTTTCCATTTAATCACTGAGAATCACTGTTGGATCGATATACTCTAACCAAACTAACTTAAATAGCTTGTTAAGGGTTTAATAACCTTGGATAAATCCTAAGTTATTAACAATGAAACACTGAGTAATCTCTATTAAGTACGCGGAATTTACTTAACAAAGCTAAGAAGATTTAACTTTAACAATATTATTAATAACTCTAAATCTGCTTGTTATGCAGTTTCTTTAACAACTCTAAAAACTCTAATAATGATCGTACTTTAGGATTCTAAAAACACATATATCTCTAATGCCAATCTAGGGGTCTTTTTATAGGCATAAGGATAACCCTAGTCGGTTTACAATTTGTATCCTTGTACGACAAGTAATCTAAACAAAGAATATTCTAGAATAAACAAAGCTTTCCATAAACGAATATAGCAGTTCTTTGGCTTTGCAGTACTTTGACTTCGACAACAGTACTTTGACTTTTTACTTAGCAGTACTTTGACTTTAATCAGTACTTTTTCAATCTTCAGCACTTTCATATCCCAACAATCCTCCCCTAACTTGAATTCTACTTGCTTGACTTCAAGTTCCTTTGTAAATTTATCTTTAACATCTCCATCTTCAAGGAAAGATTGTGTCTTTGTCTTTGGATTGTATCTTTGTATTCTCTGTGCTTATATCATCATTACCAAAGTATTCTTTAGAAATTATTCTTTACAGCATCCTTAATCAGTAATCTCTTTTCAGCAACATTCAGCAAGCTCCATCTTTTCAGCAACATAAGACAATTTGTACATTAATTCAGTTTAAGTTTCAGTCTATTCTCATCACTTCCAGGTGTGTAAACTCCTGTGAGAGGTGAATCATTGAAAATTTAATGGATTTGATGTCTCTTTACCAAAGCCATTAACTCTGGAGTAGCCAAATGTTTTGATGTGTAAGATCATGGTACATTGATAACCATATGGATTTTAGCAAACCATCAGCTATCAACAGATTTGATTTGTCTTTACCAAAAGTTGTACCCTTTTGGACTAGTTAGTTCTTTATCCATGGTGAACTAATTACCATATAATGGTTTTTCCACAGCCTTTACCACAAGCCATTTTCTTGTGGGCTAGCCAACTCTTCACATTTACTGATATGGTGAGTTGATTACCATACAACTTATTAGCAAGTTGTCAACTATAAAACGGATTTGAGATATCTTTACCAGAGCCGTTTGCTCATGGATTAGCCAATCCTTTTGTAACCATGGTGGATTGATAACCTATTATTGTTACCATCTCAAAAACCATTTATTTCTTTTAACCTTTGTTTCAAAATATTTATCACTTAACAAAAGTTTTCAAAATCATTAACTGGTTTAAAGCTGCAAGCAGTACTTTGATGAAAGTATTGTTTGACCAGCAGTACTTTGAATAAAGTACTGATATATCAAAAATTTATTCAATAAAGATTCATACCAGTTATTCATGCATCATCATCAGCCATAGTTGTCCATCTGATAAACAATTTGATGACCAAAAGAGCAGTTTCATTATCTTCTTCAACTTCCATCCCATGTTCTAGCATTCTCCTCATGAGATCTGATGAACAGGATATCTTCTATCTGCTAACATGTGAATCATAGTCCCATCTTCTAATTCTAGAACATGTACTCCAGATTCTTCAAAGAATCTCCAGCTGATAATCTCCCAATCTTCTTGATTTTTCCAAATCTTAGCAGTGCTTGTTTCTTCAGTTTCCCAAACAGTTGTGAGATCTCCAAACAAGATTAAACCAACACCTTCTGATGGAATGTGTTCAAAGTATTCTTGCACCAAATGATATAGATGAAACAAATCCTCTCTATCTATTATGTGCAATAGATCCCATAGCATATTAAACACTCTGAAGCTTTCATCTTCTCTATGAAACATCAGATAATTCCCATCTTTAGATTCTACAACTTCAAAAGTAGTTATTGGAGACTTTTTCTTCTTCTTATCTGTCTTCTTTTCTGCATCAGCTTTAGAATACTCAAATTCTACAATTCTTAAGTAATTCCTTAGTTCATCATTAGTATCAGATCTTAACTCAACTTTCTTTGATGGCTGTTGATCTTCAACTTCAGTTATTCTTTTTCTTTTTAAGCTTCCTTTTGTTTCATCTTCTTTCTGAGCATCATCATCTTTATAGTCTTTGATACTATCAACTTGTTTCTGATAAGCTTCTCTAACAGCTTCATACAAACCTTTCATCTCAACATAATTCAACTTATTCAATCCAATATATCCTTGCTTCTTTAAATAAGCCATCATTGCATTCCTTTCCTTAGCACGATTTGGTCTTCTTAGTAGAGCAGAAACAAGAATAGGTGACTGTAATGGTACAACAGCTTCAGCATTCAATTCTTCTTGCAATTTCACAATTGCTTCTTTATTTTTAGCTTCTTCAATATCAGCTTCAGCATTCAATTCAGCTTGAAATTTTCTAGCTGCTTCCTCATTCATAGCAACTTGAGCAGCTCTTATTTGTGCTAAAGTGAGTTTCTTCTTCTTTGTTTCTACCATCTTACCTTTTCCTTTATCTTTTGGATCTAAAACAGGTTGAGAAACTTGTTGTTGTTCTTCAGTAACACCAGGAATGCTAACACCCCTTGGTCTTGATAGATTTTGCAATATTTCAACAACTTCTTCATCTACAACTTCAGTGTGCTCAACCACAGGTGTATCAGTCTCCTCTTCATGTAGAATAGTAGAAGGACCAGCTTCTTCATCAAAGTTTAACACCCTTGGTGTAATTAATTCTTGTCGAGATGTTTCTTGAAGACCAATACTTTGATCAGCAGTACCTTGATCATCAGTACTTTGAACTCTAATGCTTTCTTCCTCAGTACTTTCAATATGGACTTGTACTTCAGTACCTTGAGATTGAACATCAGTACCTTGAGGTTAAGCAGGTTCAGCTTCTTCTTCATTCAAATTCTTATCTTCCAATTTCCTCCCCAATTGGAATGAAGATTGCTTTTGAACCTTTTTGCTTTTGGTCTTCTTAAACTGCCTTTGCTGCTTCTTATTAGCTTTGACCCATAACCTATGATGTTTCACTAAGGGCCAAACAGACTTCTTGAATCTCCTAAACTTGAGCTTCAACTGTGCTATCTGTGCAGCTTGAGCCTCAGTTGTTTTCTTCAATCTGACTAACTCTCTTGTCAGAACATAATTATCCAACACCAAACCTTCAGGGGGTATAGTAGCTGGATCTTCTTCAGAAGATGATGAAAAAATAGGAACATCTTGTTCTGGTGATACCATAGGAGGAGTAGTATGGTGGGATGAGGTGTGAGAAACTTCAGTACCTTCATTAACATCAGTACCTTGTGAAGCAGTCTCTTGAGATGCAGTACCTTGAGAAGCATTACCTTCAGAAGCAGTACCTTGAGTAGCAGTACCTTCAGAAGCAGTACCTTCTCTTTCATCACTAGCTTCAGCCTCATCTCTAATAGCTTGAAAAATCTCCATCATTGAAGTAGTCAATGGAGTGTTCCTTCCAGTGAATAAATCACTCTTCCTAGCCATGAAAGTAAAAATCTTGGCTGGTTGTACCACAACAGGTAAAAGACTTGTAGGCTTTGGTAAATCTGAAAGTTGTTTATTCAAGAAGACTTGAATAAATCTCGGATACATTAACCATCTTGATCCATGAGAGATGTGTGAGAGCATTCCATCTAAGATTAGCCTTGTAAAGTTGAACATACGGTTTGTAGCCAATCGTACCAGTGCAGATGCAATGTTTGAACCAAATTGCTCCCAAGAAGTACTTTTAGAGCTGATACAATGAAGAAGAACATGTACCAAATACTTCCAATGTGGACTGAACAAGGGTTTCTTGAATGTTGTTGTGCCAACCAAAGACCCTTCATATCCAACATCTCTCAGTGTATCCCAAAGAAGCTGTTTATCAAACCTAATAGCTCCTTCTGCATCATCAAACAATAAATCTTCACAAATTGATGCTTCAGTAATCTTGACAAGCCTTCCAACAACTTTAGCTTGAATATAAGATTCATCATTCTCCACATGTGTCCTTGCAGTTGCCCAAAACTGCTGTATCCAGGGCTCAATAATATCAGGTTCCACCAAAAGCGCATAACTGATTGGGGAACCAGTTAAGAAATCAATTATGTCATGGAAGATGACATTGGCCTCTATTTTATCTGTTAATACAAATAAACCGTAAAAACGTTTATTAATATTTTGCGATCTCTTTGTGTTTTGTTGATAACAAATGTAATGTTATGGTAAGTCAAATTATAAGGATACATGTTATTTTTGTAAAGCATTTACATATAGCCATTTAAATACAAAAATGTAATAATTAAGCATTTGTTGTAATAGTTTATTAGGATGGGTAAAAACTATAACCCATGGACCATAACCCATGGATCTTAAACCCATACCAAAGAAAACTTGATACAATGTATACTTAGATACATTGAATCTAGAGAAAACCCATGGACCAACCCATAACCCATGACCCATAACCAAAAAACCCATGGGCAAAGAGGAGCGTACCACGGATCCCTAGGATTACACTAGCCGGATCCCAAGTGGAAGGGATCCGTGGGATCCGTGGAACAGAGGAGAAATTTGCCTATAAATAGAGAGCCATTTCTTCATTCTAACTCACCCCTCTTCTTACTAAATCTCTCATACACTCTCATTTTCTTCTAACATATAGATCACTTGATCTAGAGAGTTGTTCTTCTTTCTTTCTATTTGTGATCCTCATATAGGTCCTTCTCTAAGGCGAGATCACGAGCATTCTACAAGTCATCCAAGCAAGGGGTCCTTGATTGATTTGTCACTCCGCAAGATTTCTGTAGCGAAGATCTTGTATTTGATATTTCACATATTTGTTGTGTAATAGTTGTGTTGGTTTGGTCCACCGTGCTACGGACTCGGTATCTAGATTTGTACCGGAAAAAGTGTAAGCAACGTTGTGAAGGCTTCTCCGCCGAGTGAAGGAGTTTGTTGACATAGTGCTTGAACTCTCGAGTAAGTGACTCGGGGAGTGGAGTAGGGCAAGGAAGGTGACCTTGTAGCCGAACCACTATAAATCGGTTGTGTCATTTCTATCCCTTAACTTTATCTATTTGCTTGCATTATCATTAGATCTATACGTTCTCAACATCCATACGATTTCACATAATATCGAATCTAAATGTTTTTGAAATCAACTAAAAATGGGCAAAACTATTCAAACCCCCCCCCCCTTCTAGTTTTCCACAATTGGCATCAAGAGCTAAGTTTATAAAAGTTTTAAAATAAAAATGTATTTTAAAAACTTTTCGATCACTATGGGTTCTGAAAATTATAAGGAAGGGCAATCTATGCAACGACCACCACTACTTGAAACTAATGGTTTTATATATTGGAAAAATAGATTCGAAACATATGTGAAGTCTAAAGATATTGATCTTTGGTACATTATTGTTGAAGGTGATTTTGAGGCTACCTCAAATGATGATAAAGGAAATTTAGTTCACATACCTCATGATAAACTAAATGATGAAATGAAGAAAAACTTTCTAAAAATAGTGAAGCAAAAATGGTTTTATATAATGCTTTACCGAAAAAGGAATTCGAAAGAATTTCTATGCTTAAAACCTCTAAAGAAATTTGGAATTCTTTAGTTGTAACTCATCAAGGCAACCAACAAGTTAAAAATAATAAAATTGATTTATTTGTTCAACAATATGAACAATTTTCAATATCGGATGAGGAAACTATAGATCATTCATTTGCTAACTTTAATACTATTATTACATCTTTACAAGCACTTAATGAATCTTTCTCTAGCCGTAACCATGTTAGGAGATATCTAAGGGCACTTCCATCAAAGTGGAGATCCAAGGTGGCGGCAATCGAAGAGTCAAAAGATTTGACAATCCTCACCCTCGATGAACTCATAGGCAACCTAAAAGTCTACGAGCTTGTCCTTGCTAAATATTCCGAAGCCTCAAAGGTGAAAGAGAAACACAAATCTCTTGCCCTTAAAGCCAAAAAGGCTTCGAGCGATGAGGAGAACTCATCTTCGAGTAGTGACGACGAAGAGTACGCTATGGCGGTAAGGGACTTTAAAAAGTTCTTTAGAAGAAAGGGTAGATACGTCAAACAACCGTATGATGATAAGAAAGGCTTTCGAAAAAGCAAAGAGGACGAGAAGCCAAAGGATGATCGTACTTGCTTTAAGTGTGGGGACCCAAACCACTTTATTAGTAAGTGTCCCAAACGGGATGATCAAAAGGCGTTCGTGAGCGCCACGTGGGGAATGAGCGACGAGGAGGATGAAGAAATTTGTCTTATGGCAAATGACGAGGTATGTGCTGAATACTATAGTAGCTCATCACTTGATGACGACTCATTGCATAATGAATATGATAAACTATGCAATATTAGCTTAAAACTAGTTAACAAAAACAAGCTTTTAAAGAGTCAAAATAAACGTTTAGATAAAGAAGTCATAGAATTAAAAGCAAAACTAAAACGTTTAGAGAAAGGTAAAATAGCAAGTGGTGAATGTGAACTTTGCGTTCAAATTCAAACACTAGTGGATCACTTAGATTCTGAAATTGCTAGAATGAGCATGAACACTTTAGATACAATACTCGATAGCGTTAAAACTGGTAACAATCAAAAGGGTCTAGGTAGTCAACAACTTGATCCATCAACTAGTGAAAGTAAAGAAACAAAATTTGTTAAAGAACTAGAAAAACCACCATGTTGTGGCGGATCCCACGGATCCCCTAAAAAGGGAACTGGCTAGTGTAGAAAAAGGGATCCGTGGATCTGCTGTAGCAATAATGTAGCCTCTTCATCTAGAACTGAGTTTGTCATAGTTAATAGGAAGAAACCAAATCATGTCACCACTAGACAACCACCTCCAAAATATAATCCTATTTTTGCAAGAAACAAAGCTCCAACTTTTTCAAAACCTAATTCATTTAGGAGACCTAATAGCGTTTACCAAAAAAGTAACCATCAAATGGGATGGAATCAAAACATGCAAAACGGTTTTCCTTTTCAAAACTTTGCTCCATGGAATGCATACTCATCTTATCCATACATGTCTAACATGAATGGAATGTTTAACACTAATGGACCCATGAACAAATGGGGACCAAACTTTTGAGTTTATTATTGTTTTAGGTGTGCTTAAAGGTCGACCTAGACCCCGATGAATGGGTCAAGGATAGCGGGTGCACAAGGCACATGACCGGAATAGGGATCTATTCTCCACATATGAATCCATTAATGGAGGTAATGTGGTGTTTGGAAATAGCAAAAGTAGAATCATCGGTAAAGGTACGATTTCTAACAAATCTCTAACCATTAACGATGTGTGTCACGTAGAAAACCTAAACTTTAATCTCTTAAGTATAGGACAAATATGTGATAAAAAGTGCAATGTACTTTTTACCGAAACCGTAGTAAGATTCTTAAAAAATGGCATAACCATAGGAAGAGGAATTAGGAAACATGGAGTCTATGTCATTAAAATCGGTAATGAACCTAAAGAAAAATTATGTCTTACCTCTATGGATGATACTTCGACCTTATGGCATCGAAGATTGGGTCACGCCAACATGCGACTTCTTCAATCGCTATCATCCAAAGATCTAGTAAGAGATCTACCTAAGTTAAAATATGAACATCATTTTTGTGATGCTTGTAATTTAGGAAAACAAGCTCATTCGAGTCATAAAGCTAAAAACATGGTGTTCACAACTAGGTGTCTAGAATTACTACATATGGATTTATTTGGTCCATCCGCTATCCAAAGTTATGGAGGCAACTACTACACTTTGGTAATAGTGGATGACTACTCTAGGTATACATGGACAAAATTTTTAAAGAACAAAACGGAAACCTTTAACTATTTTGAAATATTAAGCAAAAAGATCCAAAGACAACTAGGAAGTCCCATAGTGTCTATTAGGACGGATCATGGTAGGGAATTCGATAATGAAGTGCAATCGGAGCTTTTGTGACGCTAATGGTATTACTCACAACTTCTCGGCCACGCACTCCACAATCGAATGGGGTAGTAGAAAGAAAGAATAGAACTCTACAAGAAATGAGTCGAACCATGCTTAATGAACAATCCATACCTCAAATTTTTTGGTGTAATGCCGTTGATACTTCAACGTATATACTCAATAGAGTCTTGATTAGACCAATCTTAGGAAAAACTCCATATGAGTTACTTCGAGGCAAAACGCCTACGTTAAATCATTTTAGAGTCTTTGGTAGTAAATGTTTTATTCTTAACACTAAAGATTACCTTACAAAATTTGATCCTAAATCAACCGAAGGTATCTTTTAGGTTATTCGCCAAATAGCAAAGCTTACGTCATATTAAACAAAGAAACAATGAAGGTAGAAGAGTCATTAAATATAAAATTTGATGAAAGTCCACCCAAACCCTCTCCACCTCTTGTCGATGACGAGATTATAGAAAGTGAAGCCATAGTAATAAAGAAAAAGATAAGTGAAGAAGAAGAACCTCTAAGTGATGAAATAGTAAACATTAAAGAGTCCAAAGATCACCCCGTAGATAAAGTCATAGGAAAACTAAACGAACGAACATTAAGATCTCAAGTTCAAAACCAAAGTAGCTTGTTTTGTTTCGCTTCAACCTTAGAACCTAAGAATACACAAGAAGCCATAAAAGATGAAAGTTGGGTAATGGCTATGCAAGAAGAACTAAATCAATTTGTTTCTAATGATGTTTGGACACTTGTCCCTCCACCTAGTAATCAAACCATAATAGGAACCAAATGGGTTTATAAAACAAATTAGATGCAAACGGAGTAGTGTCTAGGAACAAGGCTAGACTCGTTGCTCAAGGGTATAACCAACAAGAGGGAATAGACTTTGATGAGACCTACGCCCCGTGGCTAGATTAGAGTCTATAAGAATACTTCTTGCGTATGCTTGTGCTAATGATCTAAAGCTTTATCAAATGGATGTCAAAAGCGCTTTTCTAAATGGTGTCATAAATGAAGAAGTATATGTAGCTCAACCTCCGGGCTTCATTGATTTTGAAAAACCCAAACATGTGTATAAATTAAAGAAAGCCCTTTATGGTCTTAAACAAGCTCCAAAAGCTTGGTATGATAGACTCAAGTCATTTCTAGTTAAACACAACTACACCATGGGGTTAGTTGACAACACACTTTTACTAAGAAAAGAGAGTCACATATAATCATAGTACAAATATATGTAGATGATATTATATTCGGATCCACTTGTCAAGACATGTGTGATGATTTCTCTAAAATCATGCATGACGAGTTCGAGATGAGTATGATGGGAGAACTTAGTTTCTTTCTTGGTCTACAAATAAAACAAGTAGAAGATGGTATCTTCTTTAATCAATCTAAGTACATCAAGGAGATGTTAAAGAAATTCGGTCTAGAAGAGTCAAAACCAATTAGGACTCCAATGTCATCCGACACCAAACTCACAAAAGACGAGGACGGAGAATCCGTAGATAATACTAAATATCGTGGCATGATAGGTAGCCTTCTCTACCTCACGGCAAGTAGGCCGGATATCATGTTTAGTGTTTGCTTATGTGCTAGGTTTCAAGAAGACCCCAAAATATCACACCTAGAAGCCGTAAAAAGGATATTTAGATATATTAAGGGTACAACACAATTAGGATTATGGTATCCTAAGGGCACGGGAGTAGAAACAATTGTATATGCAGATTCTGACCATGCAGGTGATTACGTTGATAGAAAAAGTACAAGTGGGGTATGTACTTTTATGGGATGTTGTTTAACATCATGGTTTTCTAAGAAACAAATGGCACTTGCAATATCAACAACCGAAGCCGAGTACGTCTCCGCCGGCAAAGCATGCCAACAAGCACTATGGATGAAACAAACGTTAGTAGACTACGACATCCATCTAAGCAACATAGCCATCCTATGTGATAACAAAGGTGCAATCGATCTAAGCAAGAATCCGGTATTGCATTCTCGCACAAAGCATATAGAGATTCGTCATCACTTCCTAAGAGACAATGTTCAAAAGGGGAACATCTCTATTGAGAAGGTAGCATCCGAAGACAACATAGCCGACGTCCTCACCAAACCGTTGAAGCGGGAACAATTCAACCTACTTCGTCTTGGTCTTGGTCTAATGGAACAAACGTCGTAATTTAATTGACTCTACAAGGTATGTAAACACTAGCCTTCTTCTTTCTGAGTCTAGGATTTCTATTTCACGCACAACTCACAAACAATACGGGAATTTTCAAAACCCAAGATGAGTTTTTTTTTTACTTATAATTTTCTTATTTTTTAAGCCTACTTTCACAATGTTTTCTAAAAGGATGATACCTTCCCGTATCAATTTCACAAAAGCAATTTCTGACGTCTAGGAAAAATCGCTTTTTCATTATTAATACAAAGTAAAAACCCGTTTTCATTGCATCTCATGTCTTTTGAATGCTAAAGGGGACACATAACTAATATGTGTTTTCGGGTACATTCATTTAAGCAACAATGAATTAGGAGCATTGATAACACAAAATTACGTACTCATGTACTAAATATGTGTTTTCGGGTTATCTCAATAGGATGCTTTTACACTTCTAGTTTATTTTCTTTTCCTTTTTAGGGGTCGAGATAACCGAAACTCCAAATAGTTTGCATATCGGCACACACTTGGCAAAAATATTTCCAAAAGGAAAATTTTGTGCTGCCTGAAACACCAGACCCACGGATCCCAACCTTTATGCTGGACGGATCCCTCAAGGGAAGGATCCGTGGGATCCGTGTAACAGAAGCTGTTTTCAACTTCTATTTTTTTCACTTTGGATGAAAAATCCACATTTGCTTCATTTTTGGGAGTATGCTCTTTAATGCTTGTGTTCTCATAATCACATGCCTTGAATTCATATCTAATCATTAGATTTTAATCCACATTTTGGGTCAAGCATTCATTACAATGCTTTGTTTTTCTATATATATAACTCCCAAAATGCTTGCATACTCCATCTCCTTCTCACAAACACACTTCATCATGTCATCCAAAACCCTTTAGGAGAATCATCTAGTACAAACAATCATGATATCCAAACCTTTGTACTTCCACCATCCAAAATACCACAATCAAATGCTAGGATATCCGCACGGATTAGTATCCGATCTTGTTGTTTAGCAAAACCAACCTCAAATGGTTCATCCTCAACAAATAATTCACCACAAGATGCTTCCATTATAGCACCACCCTCATCACCAACAAGTACACCAACTTAATCACCCCCTAAAATAACTCTTTTGGAACTCCTTAAGACTCCAACAAGATCTAACCAACCTAAAGAAAAAGAATTAGTCTTTTCAACACCCCCCACATCTCCAAATACTATCTTTCAAGATCATGAAACATCATCACCATTAGCTCCCATCACATTACAAGAACATCTAGGTTCTTTTCCACCACCACTTATTAACATTCCGGATTGTGATCCATATTTTCCTATTTTTCCACCACAACTTCATAAAACTCAAATCAAAACCACCCGGAAAACTTCCGCACTCATTACCCACATCATTTACATTGTGAACATTGCCAATCCACTAGAGAAATTGCAATAGAAGTTAGGGAAGAAATGCATTTCAAACTCAACCTCATCCTTGATCGCATCAATACCATTACTCATCAAAATCTCCATCCATAACCTTATGCAAGCATGGAAGGAATCACTACTACTACTTTTTCTATCTTTAGTATTATTTTTCTTTTGAAGTCATTTTCAAGAACAAGTCTTGTTCTTATTTTTACATGCTTGTAAGTGGCATACATACCACTACAATTTGTTGTTTTATTACAAGGCCTTGTTTACATACCTTGGCTCCTAATCTTGATTCTCGACAACCACAAGATTATATAAGCATGTTACTAACCTTTCTTTTTTTAAGGAATTTTTATTTTTTCTTCTCTTGACGCCCCAAACAAGGGGGAGCTACCGTCAAGGGGGAGTTAGGAGTTTGTTTATTTCTTCCAAGGGTTAACTTTTTTTTTCGACAAAAAGGGGGAGAAGAAGTAAAACTTAGGGGCTTTCAAAACTTACATCTATTTTTAAGTTTTACTCATCATAACATTATGTTTTGTCATCAACAAAAAGGGAGATTGTTAATACAAATAAACCGTAAAAAAACGTTTATTAATATTTTGCGATCTCTTTGTGTTTTGTTGATAACAAATGTAATGTTATCTTAAGTCAAATTATAAGGATACATGTTATTTTTGTAAAGCATTTACATATAGCCATTTAAATACAAAAATGTAATAATTAAGCATTTGTTGTAATAGTTTATTAGGATGGGTAAAAACTATAACCCATAGACCATAACCCATGGATCTTAAACCCATACCAAAGAAAACTTGATACAATGTATACTTAGATACATTGAATCTAGAGAAAACCCATGGACCAACCCATAACCCATGACCCATAACCAAAAAACCCATGGGCAAAGAGGAGCGTACCACGGATCCCTAGGATTACACTAGCCGGATCACAAGTGGAAGGGATCCGTGGGATCCGTGGAACAGAGGAGAAATTTGCCTATAAATAGAGAGCCATTTCTTCATTCTAACTCATCCCTCTTCTTACTAAATCTCTCATACACTCTCATTCTCTTCTAACATATAGATCACTTGATCTAGAGAGTTGTTCTTCTTTCTTTCTATTTGTTATCCTCATATAGGTCATTCTCTAAGGCGAGATCACGAGCATTCTACAAGTCATCCAAGCAAGGGGTCCTTGATTGATTTGTCACTCCGCAAGATTTCTATAGCGAAGATCTTGTATTTGATATTTCACATATTTGTTGTGTAATAGTTGTGTTGGTTTGGTCCACCGTGCTACGGACTCGGTATCTAGCTTTATACCGGAAAAAGTGTAAGCAACGTTGTGAAGGCTTCTCCGCCAAGTGAAGGAGTTTGTTGACATAGTGCTTGAACTCTCGAGTAGGTGACTCGGGGAGTGGAGTAGGGCAAGGAAGGTGACCTTGTAGCCGAACCACTATAAATCGGTTGTGTCATTTCTATCCCTTAACTTTATCTATTTGCTTGCATTATCATTAGATCTATACGTTCTCAACATCCATACGATTTCACATAATATCGAATCTAAAAGTTTTTGAAATCAACTAAAAATCGGCAAAACTATTCAACCCCCCCTTCTAGTTTTCCACATTATCTAAATTCGCCACCATGTTGTGTTTCGAAACTGTGTGTAGGTTTTCCATGGATGATTGAAAAAGATATGGAATCTTGAATACGTAAGTGTGTGAGAGAGAGAAAATATGGAAAAGATTATAAAGTATAAAGTTGAGAGGGAAATTCGGAGAGTAGTTATTTATAGGTAGGATTTGAAAAATCACAACCCATATTAACAAAGTTACCGTTATTTGAATTTTACCCCTCAATATTACCGTTGGAACGATGCGTTGATAAGACAACAGTTCTTTCCACGTGTGCAGTACTTTCCAGAGCAGTACTTTCAAAGCAGTACTTTCATAAAACCAAAAAGCATTACTTTTCCATCTTCTTCTCTATAATAACAAACACTCCATTTGAGCATTGGATTTCCTCCCCTTAAGCAAAGCACATGACTTTCTAACTCACTAACCAGTCCTCCCCTTAAATGTAGCTTAATAATTAATCATGCCAATACTCACCACCAAGTGATTAAATCTGGAAACATCAAATCCTTTGGTGAGTAAATCAGCTACATTATCATCTGTATGCACCTTGACAACATTAATGAGCCTATGCTCATAACAATCTCTGATGAAGTGGTGCCTAATCTGAATGTGCTTGGTCTTGGAATGATAAACTGGATTCTTCACAATGCAAATGGTACTCTCATTATCAATATTGATAGGAGTATTCTTGAAATTCAACCCATAATCCAATAGTTGATTCTGCATCCACAAAACTTGTCCAACAGACTTGTAGCAGCCACATATTCTGCTTCAGCAGAGGATGTTCTTTGCAATTGTTTGCTTCTTACACTGCCAAGAAACTAATTTTCTTCCAAGATATTGGCATCCTCCAGTGGTTGATCTTCTGTCATAGTTGTCACCTGCATAATCACTATCTGAAAAAGCTTCCAAGTGAAAAGGTGAATCCTTTAGATACCACAACCCCAACTTAGGTTGTTGTTTCAAATAACTAAAAATTCTCTTCATTGCATTCACATGAGAGACCTTAGGTGAGTCTTGATATCTTGCACATAAATAAACAGCAAACGTGATATCAGGCCTAGATGCAGTAAGGTACATAAAGGCCAATCATTGATCTGTATAACTTGACTTCAACTGGTTGTCCATCTTCATCCTTCCCAATGAGTTGATAGATTTAATAGGTGTAGTAACAGGGCTTCATTGCATCAAGATTGAACTTCTTAAGTATGTCAGATACATACTTGTCTTGACTTATGAAAATTCCCTCTTTTGACTGCTTAACTTGAAGTCCCAAAAAGAAAGTTAACTCACCCATTGAACTCATTTGAAATTCATTCGCATCGCTTCTCAAACTCCTTGACCATAGATTGTTTTGTAGCTCCAAATATGATATCATCAACATACACTTGAACCAACATAATATCCTTCTTGTCTCTCTTGATAAACAAAGTCTTGTCTATAGCTCCTCTCCTGTAACCATGTTGCAATAAGAAGGTAGAGAGCCTTTCATACCAAGCTCTAGGTGCTTGATGTAAGCCATAAAGAGCCTTAACCACTTTATAGACTTTGTTTGGATGTGTAGGATCTTCAAAACCAGGAGGTTGTTTGACATACACTTCCTCTGTAATCTTGCCATATAAAAAGGCACTCTTGACATCCATTTGATAAACCTGAAATCCCATATATGATGCAAAAGCAAGGAAGATACGAATTGCTTCAATCCTTGCTGCAGGAGCAAATACTTCATCATAATCTACTCCTTCTTCTTGTCTGTAGCCTTGTGCAACTAACCATGCCTTGTTCTTGATAACATTCCCTCTTTCATCTCTCTTGACTCTGAACACTCATCTTGTACCAATGACCTTCTTTCCATCAGGTAGATCACATAATACCCAAACTTCTTGAAGCTTGAATTGAAGCAGTTCTTCTTGCATAGCTTCAACCCAACTCTCTTTAGTTAATGCCTGAGCTATGTTTTTGGGTTCTTCTTGAGAGATAAAGCAAATGAACATGCATGTTTGATGGTCCTTATGATTTAACCTGTTTTGTTTATAAACAAAGCTAAGCAAAGCATTATGTGGTGTAGAATAACCCTTAGTTTTGGTTCTTGTCATCACTCCAGAAGTTGAAGGACCAATGATTTGATCAGCAGGATGATTCTTATGAATTCTTAAGATAGGAGTCTGTGGAACTTCATAATTATCACCCAAATTAGTGAAATCAGCATCTTCATTGGAATCTGAGAAAATACATTCATCTTCAAACTCATCATCAGTATCTTCCAAACCAGGCATGGTTGGATCATCCAAATCATCCAAAGTGCTATTAACAGGTGCAGCAATACTTTGTTCGAAAGTACTGTCACCCAAAGTACTGTGAGTGAACTCTGCAGTCTTGTTCTTTTTCTTTGCTTCCTTATAAGCTCTTATTTGTTCATCATCATAAGAATGTGCTATAACATCTTGAAAAAGCATCTGATTAAGTTCATCTTGAATAGATCGATCCTCAGCAGACAATGAGGATTTTGGCTCATCAGTACTTTTCTCCTGCTCAACAGTTTTAGGTTCTTCGTCATGAACAGCATCAGGTCTAATATGAACTCCATGAACAACATACTGTACCTCTTCTCCATTGTGTACAGGTTGATTTTCTTCTCTAACAGGTACATAGTTCATAGAAGGAGTCAAAACTTCAAGATCAAACATCCAATCAGGACCTTTACCCTTCTGATTTTCTTGATCTTCTAAAAATTGAACATGAAGACAACCTTGAACCTTTTTGGTGACTCTGTTGTACACTCTAAAGCCTTTCTTTGTTGGTATCTTCTGACTTGCCATCAAATTTGCCCAAATTATCAATTGTGTTGAGAATAGTGAGAGGGCATCCAAAAGGTTTCATAAAATGAATGTTGGGTTTGTTGCCCATCAGCAACTCATAAGGTGTCTTCATCTGAGGTTTGGTGACTGATACTTTGTTAAGTACATAGCAAGCAGTACTTACAGCTTCAGCCCAGAATTGAATAGGTAATTGTGAGTCTGCAAGCATTGTTCTGGCTGCTTTAATCAAAGTTATATTCTTTCTAACTGCCACGCCATTCTGATGTGGTGTTCTTGCAATGTTGAACTCCCTCTTGATCCCTTTGTTGGCACAAAATTCGTCCATAAGCTTGTTCTTGAATTCAGTCCCATTGTTACATCTAATACCTCTAACCTTGAGTCTTAGTTGGTTTTCAAGGGCTATGATTAGATCATGAATTGCATCAAAAGTGTCATCTTTAAATCCCAAGAAAAATACCCAACTGAATCTACTGCAATCATCTATTACAACCAAACAGTACTTTTTCTTGTTTATACTTGCAATAGAAATAGGTCCAAACAAATCCATGTGCAGCAGCTCCAAAGGTTCTCTAACAGTCCTTTCCTCAAGCTTCTTGCATGAAGCTTTATGTTGTTTACCCTTCTTGCATGCCAAACAGGAGTGATCATTCTTGTAAGTCTTTGAAGGTAAACCTCTAACTAAATTCCCTTTGACCAATTTGTTGATATTCTTGAAATTTACATGGCCCAATCTTCTATGCCATTGATGTGCTTCTTCAAGTGATGCCTTTGCTACTAAACAGGTAGCTCTTTCAGAAGAGTGAAGACTCTTCATATCCAAACTATACACATCATTGGTTCTTGGCACTTTCAGTATCACCAAGTTATCATCATCAAGCTTGAATTCAGATGAAAGAATGAGACATTATGTGTCTGTGAATAACACAGGGTGCTTTTTGTCACAGATTTGAGAGACTGACAAAAGGTTGAACTTGAGCTCCTTCACATATCTAATATTCTCAAAATCTATTCTTCCTGCTTTGATGGTTCCTTTGCCAGTAATTCTTCCTCCACTAGCATCATTCCCAAATGCAATTCTTCCTCCACAATAAGATCTAAAATCTGACAGAATCTCCTTGTCTCCTGTCATGCTTCGAGAGCAACCACTATCCACAATAAGATGATCTTTAAGCTCCTCTTACGGGTTGCCGCAAAAGATAAAAAAGTTAATGTCTTTTAGGAACCCAAGCCATTACTGACTTGTGTTCCCCTTGTGGAGTAACATACTCAAATTCCTTGAGTATGTAATCTTTACAGTTTTTGTAGACAGAATCAAGCATTATCTTTTGTTTCAAAACTTGTGGTGGATTTTCAGTAAAACTTTCTTTTTCAACAAAAATCTCCTTTTCTTTTTCAACAAAATCATCTTTATCAAAAACCTCAGTTTCACACTCACTTGCTGAAAGTACTGTTTGTTCCCCATCAGTACTTTCCTTCTTAACCCACTTGGTTTTAACTTCTGGTGAAGAGTCTCTAGATCTAACTACTTTCTTGGAGTTGTAACGCCTTCTAGATTGATAGTAATTAGATCTCCTAGGGTTCCTATTCCAAGAGGTGTTTGGTGAAAACTGAGCAGTACTTTGAGAAAGTACTGTATTTTTCTTAACAGTACCTTGGAAAGTGTTTGAAGGTACTGGGGGTTTTTTAAAAAGGTCTTCTCTGGTGAGGGTACCTATAGTCTGGTGAGAAGTTTCTATGGTTAACCCTGTGTGAATGATTCCAAGCTGGTCTAGTCTCCTTTGGTTTTTGGTTGACAGTTCTGTTCTTTGGGAACTTACTTAGGTACTCTGAATGTAAGTCATAGTCCTTAATCAAATAATCAGGACTAAAATAAACGAAGCATAGTTTTTGATCTGTAATCCCAAAATATCTTCTTCTATGTGTATGACCAAACCTATCCTGTCTTCTAGGTGAATGATTAAAATTGTTTTGACCAAAATTATCCCAAAAAGGTTTAGCAGTATTGTGAAAAGTTTTTCTTAAAGGTACTGCTGAAGGTGTAGCAGTACTTTGAGGTGTAGCAGTACTTCGAGGTGAAAGTAATGCTTGGCTTTTAACATCTTCTACCTTAGGTGTCTCAACTGTTTCTTTTGAGGTTTCAGACCTAGATTGACCTTTAAGTTTCTTCCTAAACTCTAAGCTGTCTACTCCAAAACGAGAAACATCAGGCCTAAGGGGTTGATGACTACCAGTGGGATGAGGACGCATGATAACCTTTTGTCTTTCTTATATTCAGGAGGTGTTTCACTAATTGAGTCCTCATTACTAGATGTTTCTACATAATTAATGAGTTCATCATCACTAGTGGTTATATCCTCAAAATCACATTTATCCTGATCACTAGGTGGGTTTTCTATTCTATTAAAGTCCATACCAAAACCTAGGCCAGTTTTAATGTAAGCTCTTCTCTGTTTTTCAACATAAGTGACATGAGAAAGACCTGATTGTCCCCAAGCAGCAAACTTTTCTATCAATTCATCTCTTTCCTTAGTTAGTTTCTCAATTTCAAAAATCTTACAATTTAACTTCCATTCACTTAATTTTAACTGATAATCCTGTTGTTCATACTTTTCTGCCCAAGCCATTTCATTATTTTCATGTGTTATTATTTTGGCTTTCATAGACTCTAAAGTAATTTGGTAACCAGCTACCTCATACCTAGCCCTTTGATACTTATCTCTTTTAGTCACATAATCATTTAGCACTTTTTGATAAAAGTTATGACACTTTGAACATACCTCACAGATAGGGGTGAACTTGATGAAGTGGCTACCATAGCAAGTAGAACATGATCATCTTCACACTCCATGCTCCAGTCAAAGCTTCCATAACCATCTTTGGACTCTATAGCAGCATGTCGGGTTCCTCATCAAAAGCATGTGCTCAGTCAAACTCTTCCCTTGAATCCTCCACACTACCATACAGAGGTTACTAGTTCATCATCAAACTCAGCACTCCAGTCAACCTCTGATAGATTCTCTTGAGCAACCAAAGCTTTTGTTTCGGTAATAGGAATTTCTTTCAACTCTAGCTTTGGTTTCTCAGTCATCCTGTTTGCTTGATACTTAGCAAACTGCACTCCCTTGCAAAATGTCGGTCTTTTGACAGTTGAAGCACTCAATCTTGGATTTGTCAAAAGTGATTCCCTGTTTTGGTTTGAAGTCAATGCCTCTTCTTGTCTTCTTCATAAACTTCTTGATCCTTGCAGTGATCATAGCAACTTGCCACTTGATATCAATTTCTTCAAGAGCATCCTCTTCAATCTGTGAGAGATCTTCTTCATAAGTAACAGGTAGAGTAGCTTGCTGTGCAAAGAAAGAGCATATGACTTCATATGAGTGAATGGTATTTGTTGGTGTGGGTTGCTGAGCAAAGGTGGGGGTAGTGTAGGCAACAGTACTTTGAGTAGGAGAAGCAGTACTTTTAGTGGAAGTATTGCCTCTCTTTTAAAAAGAAACAAAAGCTATACTATGAGACTTTGAACTTGTTTGACCATTTATCTCATGCTCATAAACCTTCAGATGATTGTAGAGATCATCAAAGTCCATAGTGTCTAATCCAGGTTGTCCTCTGATCATTGTAGCAATCACATGCCATGTCGATGGCAAACTCCTTAAGAATTTTAGGTTAGCATCTTCAACTGAGACCTCTGCTTTGTACAGCTCCAGCATCTTTGATAAGATTTTGGAATCTATCATAGGCAGCATCAAGGCTTTCTCTTTCTCCAACAGTAAAGGTTTCAAACTGCTGCTTCAACAGATTTCTGTGCATCTTCTTGGAAGCATCATTGCCTCCAAACCTTGTCTTGAGAGCAGCCCATATTTGCTTTGCATTCTTAGCATCATGGAATTTGAGTAGGTGTCCATCAGGAAAAGCAGACAAGAGTATTTTAAGAGCCTTCTCTTGATTCCTTATTGTGGCAGCTGGCAAGCTGGGTTTAGGTGCTTTAGGTTGTCCAGGAATGTCTCTGAGGTTCTTCCACAACTTCATTACCATTGACAATCACATTCCACAGTGCATGGTCGTAATTGCAATATCTTGCCTCATCTTCATGATCCATAGGTCGTATTCTCCCTTCTTAATGATTGGTATTCTTAGTGAGGTGATGGATGGGGGTGGAACAGCTTCAGTCGACATCTTTAGGTTTTGTTGTTAACTGGTTTCTTGTTTCTTCTTAGTCAGAGTTTCCACACAAGCTTTGATACCACTTGTTGGATCGATATACTCTAACCAAAGTAACTTAAATAGCTTGTTAAGGGTTTAATAACCTTGGATAAATCCTAAGTTATTAACAATGAAACACTGAGTAATCTCTATTAAGTACGCGGAATTTACTTAATAAAGCTAAGAAGATTTAACTTTAAAAATATTATTAATAACCCTAAATCTGCTTGTTATGCAGTTTCTTTAACAACTCTAAAAACTCTAATAATGATCGTACTTTAGGCATAAGGATAACCCTAGTCGGTTTACAATTTGTATCCTTGTACGACTAGTAATCTAAACAAATAATATTCTAGAATAAACAAAGCTTTCCATAAACGAATATAGCAGTTCTTTGGCTTTGCAGTACTTTGACTTCGACAGCAGTACTTTGACTTTTTACTTAGCAGTACTTTGACTTTAATCAGTACTTTGTCAATTTTCAGCACTTTCATATCCCAACAATCACAATTGTGAACCCCTCATAAATGTTCTTGACAGATTGCTAAGATCTGTGTAGGACTCTAGAATAGTATCACTTGCGTCCTTAATGTTGAACGACAAGTGATGAAATGTCAAGTGTTCCTAAGAGATCTTTTGATAAATCTCGTGGCTCTAGAATCAATAGTGCGCTTTGGTTTTCTTGAGCGGAGACTAAGGAGAGGGTCTCCTTCTTTAATACCAGCAATCTCTAAGAGAAAGCCAATAGTTTACGTAGGGTTCCCTGTGAGAATGAAACAAGCTTCTGTTGAGAGAAACTTGAGTGGCTAAGAAGGTTTAGTGCATGCGTCACTGGTTCCATGATGAATTTAATCTTCAATACCGGTGTCATTTAGTGACAGCCAATAGTGTATGTATTGAACCCGGTGTCTGCCCTAAGCTGAATAATTTGGAGGGCTATTTCTTTTCACCCTTTTCTTTAATTTTCTTTTTAATTCTTCAACTCCTTCTTTCTCCGATTCTCATTTTCTTCTTTTTATAATCATACCTAAGGACTTCTAAATACTAACTATTGGTGGTGTCCTTGGGTAGATCCCTCCGGCTCTGGCGGATCATAGGACGGTTATTCCTAACCTTAGTCACCTTATAACTCCATGACTAACCTATGTTGCCATAAAACCATTTTCTTGAAAATCTCTCAAAGTGTTTATGAGTAAAAACATTTTGTACCACTGTGAGAGTTTTATCTTTTGCAGAAATACTCCCCCTCCACACGTGCTTAAGTGTTTTGATAGAAATCTGCACGGTGAGAGAAGAGCACGCACTTTTGAATTGATCGACTCAAGATAGACAATTCCCCGCGAGACACGGTTACATTGCATAGTTAAAGAGTTACATTGTCAGCTTTTAGGTGACAACTAGCTCTAATAACTACCTTGAAGGTGTGGACAAACTACGAAAGGTTGTCAAACCCGTCAAAGTTCATGTCTATCAAGAGCTTCTCGAGTAGGTACAATCTACTCGGATAAGTCTTGGAAGACAAATATTTTCGATGTATGACAGTTCAGATCTCGTCAATTCATAGGTTAAGACTTTAGCACGAAGATTCAATCACAATTTTCACAACATATTTGTTTCACACAAGTTTTCTCCCCCTCAAAAATGACATATAGATGTTATTTTTGATTAAATTTTGATATCAAATATGACCATTTCGAGTTTTGTGGGAAGATTTCCACGAAGAACAATTTGTGAACAAATATTTTAAGCAAATACTTCCCCGCAATAAGTAATATTAAATTTTGAGGTTTGAAAACATAAGGGGAAGTACTTGTTCTTTTGAGCAAAACTTTAAAAATTGAAAGTTTTGATAAGTGTTACTCAAAACTAAGAAGTTTTTGCTCCTTTTATAAGGTTTGTGGCACTGATGCGTACCACATGGTCCTTTCATTACAAGTACGGGTTGTACACTGTTATGTGTGCACAAGCCATAGTCAAATCTATAGATCAAATCATCCAAATATAAAAGAAACAAATTAAGGAGTACCAGGAAGTCCGTCAATAACACAAGGAGTTCTCTCTTGACGTTGATAGCCCGTAAGAGGGAAGCTTTCCCTGCCACCCACAAAGCTCTCTAACCTCCACATCTCATCCCGGTGAAACAGCCTCTCATCAATCCTCTTGATTATCTTCTTGACATCCCTCTTTTCCCTAGAATTCCACCTTTTATTCGACCCAATGCCTTCATGAATCTCTTTTAACCGATACGCCAACCTGTCACGAACCTTCTTCAGAGTATGGTCGCCATGAAACAGTTGTGATGTAGTTCACTGCGGTAAACTACTCCAAACTTCGGTTTCTTCAGAATGGTGTACTGCGAGAGTTGGTTGATATCGGGAAAGTTGAGCAACGATTTAGTGAGATTGACCCTTTTCTGGTATGATTCCACGGCAATTTGAATGTCTTCAACACGTTCTTGGACGACGATGCTTCTTATGAATATCAACAAGGACTTGATGTACTACAGCTGGATGTTCGTGGAGAAATGTCGCATTCGACCTTGTACCTTAGCCAGATACATGTCTTCAATGTCATTGAGCGACAATCTCGGAAAATCAGCTTCAGAAAAATCATATTCTCGTTCGTCTTGGCGTTTGAATTTGATTTGTTCCAGGAGTGAGTAATCCCATTTTGTAGCCAGGATGACATTCATTATAGCAACGATCCGTTTGTCACTGTACACCTCTTTGTTAGATTTAAATACCTGGCAGCTTCTATAGTATAGTCTTCTTCGTTCAGGCCAGTGATGAATTTCATACTGTGCATCGAGGTCATAGTTTACCACATTGTCAACAAACATTCTTGTGGCTTCTTCCTCGATGGCAACATTGTTGGAGAAGACTGCTGCCAGGATGTTGAAGGTGAATGAGGTAGCGTATTTCTTGCTCACATCGCTACCGTGTTGAAGAAATTCCAGGTCATTGTTGAAGAAGTATTGGTAGGGAATCCTTTGTTCATCAGGTCGGCCAATGGTTGGTAGTGGCTTGGTCCAGTCAGTGTAGTAAGGAGTCTTGTTAGGTCTTGTGAAGTCGATGTTAGATTCAGGGTTGAGCCAATCAATATTGTTGGACATGGCTCGTGCGATGTTGTCAAGATGATATTCGACTTCAATAGCTCTATCGGAGCTGTCCTTAAGCAGTTGAAACGCGTCGTTCTTGATTCGGCACAATTCTCTGGTTCTTGGCCTTCCGGTAATTAAGGGGTGGCATCAACAAGCATAGAGAACCATTCATATTCGTCAGTTTCATCTTCATCTAGCCAAGATACAACTGTGGTAGACTTTTTCTTCTATGGCTTGGAGGATGATATTGGTTGCTTGGTTGATGTCGGAGAAGGAGGCTGTTGTTGAGGCTCAGAAATTTCTTCATCATCACCACCGGTGTATTGGAAATAGTCACCAGTTGTCTCCTTTGGTGGTGAAGACTCAGAGTCCTGAGGTTTATCTAATGCAGGAGGGCGTTGAGCAGTTCTTGTGGTGGTGGTGGTCTTTTGGGGTGGTGGAGGCATGGAGGAGGATTCGTCTGTTTTCTTAGTACGTTTAGGCTCCGAATCCTTATCTGCAATGTCATCATCTCTTGGTCGCTTAACCTGACCAGCCGACTCTTTACAAGATGTCTTGAGTTGATATTCCAGTAATGCCTCAAAAAGTTTTCCTTCGTCAGAAGTGAAAGTTGCAGAGCGCTAAGACATTTGCATAACCAGCTTGGAGATCAATTCAGCATCAGTGACAACAGGAGACAAAACTGGTTTGATTTCCATGACCGCAGGGGTATTTGACAGTGTATGCTTGACCAATGACATGAGATGTGGATAGAGTTGTCTGGCAAACATCTCTCTTGTGACTCCAGGGACAGTGTCGAGGAGGAACTTATGAGTGTAGTCCCTAATCTTCTTGTCCATTTCACCCTGTATATCTCGGTTGAGAAATTGTTGGATCTGGTCTCTTTCCTCCGAGAACTCGTTTATCACATTCTGAAGTAAATTAACTATGTCGGCAAGCTGATTCAATTTCTTGTTAACTACGTTGTGTTTCCTTGTTTGCCTGACAATCTTGACAACTCTGGTCTTAGCATGTAATATCCAAGTGTTGGCGGGTTTCTTGACTAATTTGGAGGATGATCTGTTGGTAGCATCTTTGGATGGTGGAGGAGATGAATGAGATGATGAGTCTGATGAGGATGAGTCATGAGACGTCTCTGGGTCTTTTGGTGGCTCAGAAGTTTCTTCAGGATTATCTTGAAGATAATTATCAACTTCTTCTTGAGCTTTAGCCTCTTCTTCTCCTTTAGCCCAAGCTTCTTCCTCAGCTCTTTCCCTAGTTGCTTCCTCAATATCTTCATCAGTGATATTTTCATCCTTTTCTTGTTCCTCTTCTTCCTCAAAGGTAAATGAAACCTCATAATGTTGCTGCTACTGCTCTGTGGATTCCTTAGCGGTGGCACCAGTTCGCTTATCGGGGTTGATTAACCGCATCAAGAATTGGTATGGTTAGTGCACCACCACTGGAACCTCCAAGGCCTCTGGTTTGTTTAATGTTAAATTTAGAAGCAGCATGTTGCAATCTCAGCTGCTTGAGAGTCTTGTGGTACCCTTTTTCTTCATCCTTTGGTTCATCATCAGAACTTTCTTCTTCTTCTTGCTCTGCAACTGGAGTTTTTCCCTTGTCTGATTTGGGACTGGGTGGTTTGTCCTCTGACCTCAGTGAGGTTGTTTCATCAGGAGCAGATTCAGAATAACGAACCACCTCTTCAGACACAGTATCTTCAGAGTCTTCGTCCTCTAATTTAGGTGCCGGTGTAGGGTTAGGAATGGCACCCTTAGATGGAACTTTTCTCTTGCGGGGAGGATTCCTCTTAGGATACTTGAGGGCACTCCCAGTGCTTTCAATACTTCCAGCACTGCCTGATCTTCTGGTCTTCTTGAGTGGAATAGCTGAAGACTTTTCATCCATAAAACCCACTTTGCCTTTGTTCATTGCTTCTTGGTATCGTGAATACGATGGAAGATGTTTGATATCAGCAGTGAGAAGGCAGTCAATAACTACTGCACCTTGTTTCTTTGTCGATGAGTCTTTAAATCTGACAACATTCAAAGTAGGCTCAAACAACGCAGAATGATGGTTGGGGTCGTCAAGTCTCAAGGGAATGTCCCGATTATTCCCGAGAATCTTCTGGATCAACAGCTTCGTGTATCTGATAAAAGGAACCCTTGTGCCAGGCTTCTTGAAGTGAGACATCATGTCTTCCCAGATCAGACTTGCATAGTCGATGTGCATTTTGTTGACCATGCCCCAGAATATTTGTAAGTGCATGAGTTTAGGATGCTCATGACTCTTTGTCTCTTACAGAAACAGACTTGGCGATCATGATGTACAAAGTCCTCCATGGTTGAGGAACGTTCTTTAAATCGACCAAGGAGTGCTTACTAATTATGCCAGCAGCTTCATCATAGCCAATATCGACCATGAATTGTAGTGTAGCCTCTTCACTAGGAATTGGTACATACTCAGCAGGTTGGATTGCAGGAAGAAGAAGAATTGCTCGCAGATCAGTAACAGTGACGGTGACCTCCTTATCATTTAGAGTCACTGTGATAGCATCTTGACCATCAACCTTTTTCATTGTGTGCCAGAACTGATGAATGTAAATTTAAGCTGCACAGTTTGAGTTGGTGAGCATATTGTTGTAGGGATGAGTTTTGAGTATGTCCACAGGAAACCTGCATGACGACTCTAAGCAGGTGAAGTTCTCAAAATCTACCTTGAGGTTGTTCTTTCCCATCTTCATGCTGTAACCATTAGGGAATATGTCTTCCATTGTGAGCTCATTTGGTGCGTTAACATTTTCCATGTTGACATCCATATCGTGATCTGAAAGGTATTGAGACAAAAGAACCAACAAATCGAAAGACATTATGTTAGTCAACACTTGATTTTATTGTCCAATTATTGAATTTGTTATGTTAATGAATGTTACGAGTCCAAGGTCACCTGTTGTCCAATAGTCCAAAGTTGATGTGATAAGTTTCGTGAGTATATTAATTTTGAATTTTAAAGTCCAAATTTTATTTTACTTATACACGCAACATTTTAACAATTATAGCTTATTAGTGACATTTTGGTCTTGTGACGTTATAAGTAACTTATTACAAGTTTGTACGCGTAACATTTCATAAGTAAAGTTAAAAATTTTTGGCTTAAGCGTAGGATTGTAAGCTTATGTGTAAACAGTGTAACCATACGCGTGGATTATGCGTAAGAGTCACCCATAGGCGTAAGATAGCTTACGCGTAGGAATGAGCCCTTAGCATGAAGCTTACGCGTAAGCGTAGGTTAGGAGCTTATGCGTAAGGTTTACTCATAAGAGTAAGTGGTATGTGCTAAAACACATACCTTTTCTATATCAAAATAGACCCAAAATAACCAAGAAAGAGCCGTTTATTGCTAATATTTGTGGTTTTCTTGAGTTTGTGCTTGTGCAGGTATGGATATGTAAAAACACGCAAAAAGGAGCCAAATCAGACGTAAATCCGAGCACGAGAGATTAAGAGAGCTTAAGCTGAGCGGAAGGTCAATTATGCATTTATGCAGATTTCTAATCTCTGAGGATGATTTGTGAAGATTTGATCAAAGTTTGAAGTAATGTCAGAAATAGTCCCTGAACTTTCAGCAAATGACAGAAAATACCCTCAAGCTTCAAAAGTTGCAAATTCAGTCCCTGGTCTATTGAAGATTGACAAAGATGGTCCTTGGAAGATGAGAGAAGTTGCATGTTTGGTCCCTCAAATATCCGGATTCACATCTTTGGTCCCTATGGTTACTAGTCCATTATTATCCAAGTCCAAGACTTAACAAATCCAATATCTCAAACCTATACATTCGGCCCAATCTTAAACTATCTCTACCCGGCCCAATCCTATAAACTACCCAACACCCCAACCCGGTTATTATAACCATTTACCCTTTGACCCGCTATCCTTACCCAAGTCAACCCAAGCACCCGGTCAACACCATTTGAAATAATATTATTAAACCAAACGCGCCTCTACAGTACCCATCTCTCCCAAACGCGCCCATTTACACCCGTTTTCCACCATTTACCCAATCCCAAACACAATCCTCGTACTAGCATCTATCAAGACCTTCTAGAGACCTTATCCTCAGCTGACATGTCAGAATAGAGTGCTTACGTGGACAAATGGCACTAGTTTATTGGCCGTGACACCTCATTGAGTGAAATGGAGCCTTGTGATTGGCAGAGGTGACAATGGAAGGAATGAGTGGCTCAAAATAGCTTCTAGGCCTTTCTGATGAAGAATCCAAGACCTCCATTCAGCTATAAATAGACTCTTAGCTCACAATGTAACGAGTGTAGAATAGTAGTAATTTACCCTTCAATTAAGTCTTCATTTCTTGTATTTTTCAAGCTTTTTCAGTAATGGTTTCTTAAAGTTTATGTAGTCTCAGTTTTTCTGGTAATCACATTTTCAGTTTTAATAAAAGTTTTCAAGTATTTCATTTTTTTTGTTTGATATTAATCCGTACCATTCCATTGATCAAGCTTATAGAATTGTTAGTATAAGCTCATATAAGCTCTATATAGCTTATGTGAGCTTGTTTTATTCATCTTATCTCAGTCTTATTCAGTTTTTATAAAAATCAATAAAAGTCAACGAAGGTCAAACTGCTTATTTGTTTTTGCTTATGTTCAAATCTGACTTTCTCAATCTAAAAAGCTATGTTTTCTTCTTCATTTAACCAGTTAAACTCGAAGAAGGGATAAATCCAACCATTTTGTACCAAACAGTCCTTATAAAGGAGTGTTTGGCACTAAGGGTTTTGACCCATTCTAGGTACCCTTTTGAGTGAAATCTGGTTTGGTCAATTAGTTTAGCAAGTCTTAGTGTTAATCTTGCTAGTTTGATCATATTTTACAAAGTTCAGATTGGTTTTTAGGTACTTGGTGTCCATAAGCTGTCAAAAACAGCTTATGGTCATAAGGTTGTTGAAGGCTTCTTTTGTGTCATTATTCAAATCAGTAGAGTCTTTTTGATCATTATCTAGTGCTCTCTTAGTATAATTAAGTGTCAAATAGGTTGGGTCAGTTTCGCAGTTGTCAACAAAACCATTTACTGTCCAAGTCTTGACTGCTAAACCAGTTTTTAGGTCATTCTCTCTAGCAATTTTTACTGTTTAAATCAATTCAAAAACCCAAAAAAATTAGTTTTGTGTGGAGTTTAGCAGTTATAGTCAGATTATCATCAGTTTTCACAAATTTCCAATAGCTTTTACAAGCTCTCAATAAGCCTTCAAATCTGTCCCAACTGCTATCAGCAAAACAGTTTTTAACAGTCCTTTAACACCCTTCATATCAGATCTGTTAAATCCTTCATTTGAGCTTGAAAATTGTTAAAAATTGGTTTTTGGTACTCTCTGGTACATGGTTCAAATCTGATTCAACTTATTTTGGGGTGATAAGCTCTGTAGCTAGCTTAAAAATAAGCTCAAAAGTTGTCCCTTTTCTGCTATAACTGTTGGTTTTTGAGATTTCAAAGTTGGCTTCTAGAACTTATTAGACTATAGGATTAGCTTAAAACACTCCTAGATACCTTAGTATAGATAGCTTATTAGGATTCCTCTCCCCTATAGCTTATTTGTATGATCATTTAGCTTATTAGCTTATTTCTTTAAGTAATCTTCATTTTAGCTTAATCATTCCTTAATCACTAGCCCATTGCATGCTCCCATAGTTCCATCACTGTAATTTTAAGGTTTCTTTAAGATTCCCTTAGCTTAAATTCAGTCTAGGAGCTTTTTGCTTATTTATAAGTGCTTATTTTAGCTCCATTTACACTGCAGCCCTTATTTCCTCCACATAATCATCATATTTGACATTTTTCCTAGGATCAGAATAGCATTTTAGCATTTCCCTGAATTTTTCATTAATTTTGGTCACTGTTTGCTATTTTTCTAGATTTAAACTAGTTTTTAATCACTTTTAATTAGCTTTAATTGCAATTAATTGAGAAAAAGTTCCAAAAAATAATTTTTCAATTTTATCAGTTTGAGAAAAATATAAAAAGCATAAAAAAGATTTTTCCATATTTTATTTTGGTATTTTTCACAATTTAAATTAGATTAAAATAGTTTTAAATTAGTAGAAAATAGGAAATTAATCTGAAAAATAAAAAAAATAGTTTTAAAAAGTCTCTTATGATATTTTAGATTTTATAAAAATAGTTTCATATTTTTCTCCTTAAATTTCATAATTTTTAGTAATTTAATTTAGTTTAAATAGTCAAAAATTAGTTTTTAATTTAAATAAAAATCCAAAAAAATAGTTTTAATTCTAAATTAGCTTTTGCATATCATTTTTAGAGTAAAAGTAATTTTAGGCATTTTTAGGTTATAATTTAGACATACTTGCATTTTAATTACGTTTTAGTTATAATCGCACTTAGGATTTCCCGTATAATAGATTCCCTTAATTACTCTCCCCATTCCCGTAGTTTAATTAATAAAATCAAACAAATCAAAACATCGAGCATTAAATTCCAAACCAAGAACGACGTTGGCAATTCACGCCTCGTTGGGAAAACGATTCGGGTTATCTAATCCGTATTACACGATCACACACAAGATTTGATTTATTATTCTTTTTCCTAAAGGAATTTGAATCTATCTTCGTGATTATTTTTGATATCGATATTGAGGTTTTTATCCATACACATAACCCCTAAGCCTTCATTATCAAAGAATCAGTGTCCGAGCCGTTTTAAGTTTCTTACGGTTAGTCATTCACAAGTGGCTAGCTTGTGTGAGTAAGCTTGACGTTGCTTGGGCATCGAATCAAATTTTTGGCGCCGCTGCCGGGGACGTTGTGTCACGACAATATCGTTTGAGGTTTGACGATTAGTGACTCGAGATCCTTCATTCGTGAAGTTACTATTTTTCTATAAAATAAAAAGTAAAAAAATATTTTCCTTTTCTTTTGTATATATATATATCAGATTAAAAATACAAAAATATTTTCTCTTGTGTTTTTGCTAATAAATAGAAAACATCAATTATATAACATTCTCAACGGAGGTGTTATCATTATAAGTTCCCGAACTAAAGATCAAAAACTTGCCTTTGTGTCGCTTGTGAATTTATTTATTTCTATCGGATAAACAAACTGTGTGGTGGGTATAAGGACGGCCTGACATTAAATTGCGGTACGTAAAAGCGGGTTTTAATAAGCTTCGCATGACCTTCTAAAAAGCTTCTCCGCTCGCTTGTGAGTTTGTCTTATAGAGGTGATTTATTCACTTGGGATTATTGGTTAAGTTCACTGTGTTTTGAATACCGTTCGTTTAATTGCCCTGGTTTTGAAAGTGCATGCGCACTTTTCGTTCTAATAACTTCTGAGACCGATACGTGAAGCCGCTACAATTCCGCGAAGCGAAATAGACGTGCTCCCTTAGTCGAACCGAGATTCGAACTAATCAAACCCGCCATTATCGAAATGGCGGAGGACAACCGATCTATGCTAGAGCAACTCCAAGCACCCGCCGAGGGTTATGGAGAAGCCATCGTCGTCCGGCAATTTCTTGATAACTGAGCTTAAACACGGATTGATAAATTTGGTTTCGTCAAGCCAATTTTACGGATTCGAGAGAAACGATCCTCACTCTCATATCCGACGATTCAACAAGCTCACGTCTACGATCAAGTACCGTAGCGTTCGGGAAGAGGCTATCGGCTACTCCTCTTCCATTTCACTTTCGAGGGCCGCCGGGATTTGGCTCGAAAAACTACCCCCTCGATCGATAACCACATGGGAGAATTTAGTATCAAAATTCGTGAACGAATTCTTCCCACCGTCTAAAACAACAAGCCTTAAAAATGAAATAACAAAATTCACACAAAGATTTGATGAATCATTTAGTGAGGCATGGGACCGATTCAAAGATTTGCTTAGGCAATGTCCCCATCATGGTTTTTCTGAGTTGCACCAACTTGATACGTTTTATAACGGTTTTGTTAATACAAATATCGTCATTAAACGTTATTTATATTTTTGATCTTTGCCTAAGTTTTGTTAACGACAAAAGTAAATTTAATTTATAAAAGCTTAAAGCTTGTCAAGTTTATTAGATATTAAAACAAGCTTTCTCAAACAATATATTCATCATTCAAGCATTTACACTTTTAATTAGTAACATCTTGATATGACTCTAATCATTATGTATGATAAGTAGTTTGTAGAATGTGTTAGGTTCTTAAAACCAAACACTACTTAAGCATTTGCATAATTCTATAAATAGTAATACAACATTTTAACATCATGTATTACATCATGGAAATCATTAGAAGATTCCATTAGATATTTTGTGAAGATTTGTACTCTTCATATCTTGCAAAATCTCTCTTAGATAGAGTTGACTTTAAGCAAGATTTGATATCTTGACTGTCCGACCTGGCGGTACCATTTTGGTACACGGACGGAACCCTTTTAAGGGTTCCGCTGTCCGTGGACGCTCCTGTCCACTTTGGCTATAAATAGCAATGCCAAGCCAAGTAGTTCATCATCCCTTTCTAACATACTCTCATACATATCTTCTCTCTAACCTTTCTAACTCAGTTTCATATCATATTAGTGATCTCTTTTGTAGCAAAGAAGATCAAGTCATATTCAAGCTTCAACGAGAAGTTGGAAGTCTTGTTTGTTTAGTGTTGTATGATCTAGTGTTGATCCATACTTCATTGTTGTATCAAACCATCATAATCTTGTGAGTGTGAGTGGTTAGTATTTTAGTCCTCAAAATACATTGTGTGTGGGAGTAGTTGTACCCTTGGAAAGAACTCGACATCTAGCTTAGTGTCGGAAATAGTGTAATTGAAGTGTAAAGGTTTTCTCCGCGGTGAAAGGAGCTTGTTGACTAGTGAAGTTAAACTCTCGAGTGTGAGACTCGGGGAGTGGAGTAGGGCAAGGAAAAAGAGTCCTTGTAGGCCGAACCACTATAAACAACTTGTTGTGGTTTGATCATTTCTTTCTTTATTTACTTATTACTTATTGCTTGCATATTTCATTAACACACTTAAGATCAATATCAATTGATCTTTCAATAAGTTTCAAAACAAAGTTTTTAATCGGTAAACTATTCAACCCCCCCCCCTTCTAGTTTTCTACAATTGGTATCAGAGACTCGTTGCTCAAGAATTTCTAAAATAACTTGTATTTTATAAACTTGAAACGATCCATGGATTCTGAAAACTTTAAAGAAGGGCAATCTATGCAAAGACCACCACTCTTTGAAACCAATGGATTTATCTATTGGAAAACCGTTTTGAAACATATATAAAATCAAAAGATATAGATCTTTGGTTTATTATTGTTAAAGGAGATTTTAGTTCTACAACAAAGGATATTTCCGTTGATGAACAAAAGAAACTAGTTGCTAAAAATAATGAAGCTAAAATGATGCTTTATAATGCTTTACCTAGAAAAGAATATGAAAGAATTTTTATGTGTGAAACCGCCAAAGATATTTGGGAATCTTTAATTGTTACACATCAAGGTAACTTACAAGTCAATGATAACAAAATTGATCTTCTTGTTCAACAATATGAACAATTTGTTATCCCTGAAGATGAAACCATTGATTGTGGCTTTGCTCGTTTTAACACTATCATTACATCACTTAAAGCACTTGATGAAATTTCTTAGAGCACTCCATCCCAAATGGAGAGCTAAAGTGACCGCTATTGAAGAATCAAAAGATCTCTCAATAATGCCACTAGACGAGCTAATTGGCAACCTCAAAGTTCACGAAATGGTAATGGAGAAAGATTCGGAGATCATCAAAGGAAGAA
Organism: Chrysanthemum makinoi; assembly: GCA_910596185.1. Classification (NCBI taxonomy): domain Eukaryota; kingdom Viridiplantae; phylum Streptophyta; class Magnoliopsida; order Asterales; family Asteraceae; genus Chrysanthemum; species Chrysanthemum makinoi. The sequence goes on from OU343217.1 coordinate 138,966,359, forward strand.
AGGAGAAGATCAAATCTGTTGCTCTTAAAGCAAAGGCGGAATCAAGCGATGATGGTGAATCTTGTTCCGATAGTGAAGATGAGGAGTATGCCATGGCCGTTAGAGATTTCAAGAAGTTCTTTAGAAGAAGAGGAAAGTTTGTAAGACAACCTCGAGAAGAAAAGAAGCCATTCGAAAAGATCGGGATGACAAGAAGATTAAAGGTGAAAGAAAGTGTTTTAGATGTGGTGATGCAAGTCATCTCATAGGAGAATGTCCCAAGCCACCTAAAAGCAAAACTCAAAGAGCTTTTGTAAGTGGTGCTTGGAGTGATAGTGAAGACGATGAAGAATCAAGCAAGGAAGAGATCGCCCTAATGGCACATGAGTCAAATGAGGTACTTTCCGACTCTTCTTATTCTTCTATAGATGATGACACTTTGCAAAAACAATATAATCAATTGTGTGAGCTAAGTCTAAAAATCATAACTAAAAATAAATTTCTAAAAACCAAAAAGGAGTTTTTGGAAAATGAGGTATATGAGTTAAAAGAAAAAGCAAAACGACTTGAAAAAGGAAAAGCAAATGACGATGATTGTAAATCATGTCAAGAGCTTAATCTTGAAATAGAAAAACTAAAGCTCACACAAGAAGTTTTAATAGAAAATAATTCTAAGTTTAAAAGGTTTAACAAAAACATCGCTCTTGCTGATGAAATAGTTAAAATCCATAAAACACCAGGAAACATGAATGGGCTAGGTTTTAATGAAGTATTAATTCCAAAGAGTCAAAACAAAACGGCCGAAAAAGACGAATATTCTGTCAAAATGCTGCTGTAGAAGCACGGACGATGGAACCAAAATAAGGGTTCCGTCCGTTGTGCAAAATGGTACCGTGGGTACTTCAAAAATGAATGTTCGCAATACGGACCGCATACAATTTGTTAAAGTAACAAAGAAAACCAATGATAATGTTAAACTAAAACCAGCCATTATATCGGGAGTAGGACTTGTTAAAAATGAATTTAGATCAAAAACTACTCAACAACGATATAAAACTTCCTTTGCCAAACGCCCCTTTCCTAAGAACAACCACAACGTTCAACCTAACTACCAACACAACGGTTGGAATCAAAACTTTCCTAGACCATATCAAACTCCGGATTACATGCCATGGAACCCTTACCCATCATTTCCATACATGAATCAAATAAATGATATGTTTAACCCAAACGGACCCATGAGATATTGGGGACCAAATGTTTGAGTTATTTGCTTCTTAGGTATGCTTGAAAGTTGGATTGGAACCTGATGAATGGATAAAAGATAGTGGATGCTCACGACACATGACAGGCAACAAAAGTCTCTTCTTATCATACCAAGAGTATGACGGAGGTAATGTCACTTTCGGTAGCAATCTCAAAAGCAAAATCATTGGCAAAGGTACGATTGCTCATAACTCTCTAACTATTGAAAATGTTGCTCATGTGGATAGGTTAGGATTTAATCTACTTAGTATTAGCCAACTATGTGATAAAAAGTATAAAGTACTATTTGATGAAAATGGTAGTAAAATACTAAAAGATGGTATCACCATAGCTAAAGGAGTTAGGAAAAATAACATATACGTCATGAAAATAGATAAAACATATAATGACAAACTCTGCTTAACAACATTAGTCGATAGCTCATCTCTTTGGCATAGACGCTTAGGTCACGCTAATATGAGACTTATACAAAACCTATCTTCAAAAGAGTTGGTTAGAAACTTACCAAAACTAAAATATGACCAACACTTTTGCGACGCTTGCAAAATTGGTAAACAAACACATAGCAGTCACAAATCTAAAAATATGGTGTCCACATCTAAGTGTCTAGAATTATTACATATGGACTTGTTTGGACCATCCGCTATAAGAAGCTATGGAGGCAACTTATACACTTTGGTCATAGTAGATGATTACTCAAGGTTTACTTGGACGTTATTTTTGAGAACCAAAAATGAAGCTTTTGATAAATTTGAAATACTTAGCAAGAAAATTCAAAATCTTCTAGGTGTCAAAATTGTGTTGATCCGAACGGATCATGGTCGTGAATTTGACAACGAAACTCAATTTGGAAACTTTTGTGATACAAATGGTATAACACATAACTTTTCCGCTCCACGAACACCTCAATCAAATGGAGTAGTAGAACGTAAAAATAGAACAATTCAAGAAATGAGTAGAACAATGCTTAATGAACAAAACATTCCTCAAAAGTTTTGGTGTAACGCCGTTGATACTTCTACATATATCTTAAATAGAGTCCTAATACGTCCTTTCCTAAACAAAACACCATATGAACTTTATAAAGGTAAAAAGCCAACATTAGGATATTTTAAAGTCTTTGGTTGTAAATGTTTTATTCTTAATACTAAGGATTATCTCACCAAGTTTGACCCAAAGTCTTATGAAGGTGTATTTCTTGGTTACTCTCAAACTAGTAAAGCTTACATTGTCCTTAATAAAGAAACAATGATAGTCGAGGAATCGTTGAACATAACATTTGACGAAAGTCCTCCATCACCTTTGGTAGATGATGACTTAGTTGAAAGTCAAATAATAGAAAGTCAAATTAATAATAACAAGGAAGATAAACCATCAAATAAGGAAATTGTCAACATCAAAGAATCTAAAAGTCATCCATTAGAAAAGGTCATAGGACAACTTAATCAAAGAACCTTAAGGTCACAAGCTCAAAATCAAAGTAATCATTTTTGTTTTGTATCCACCATTGAACCAAAACCATAAATGAACCTATAAAAGATGAATCATGGGTAATGGCCATGCAAGAAGAATTAAACCAATTAGTTAGAAATGATGTTTGGAAACTAGTTCCAAAACCCAAAGATCAAACTATAATTGGAACAAAATGGGTCTTTCGAAACAAAATGGACGAAAATGGTATAGTATCTAGAAACAAAGCTAGGCTTGTTGCACAAGGTTATAATCAACAAGAAGGAATTGACTATGATGAAACTTATGCACCGGTAGCTAGACTTGAATCTATTAGAATATTACTCGCTTATGCATGTGCTTATGACTTTAAATTATTTCAAATGGATGTTAAAAGTGCTTTCCTTAATGGGTTTATTAACGAAGAAGTGTATGTTGCTCAACCTCCCGGTTTTACCGACTTTGAGAAACCACATCATGTCTTCAAACTCAAGAAAGCATTATATGGCCTTAAACAAGCACCTAAAGCTTGGTATGACCGTCTTAAGACTTTTCTTATTGACAACAAATATACTATGGGATTAGTAGATAATACTCTTTTTACTAAGAAAAAAGAATCGCAAATTATTATTGTTCAAATATACGTTGATGACATTATATTCGGATCAACTTGTCAAGAACTATGTAATGATTTCTCTAAAATCATGCATGACGAGTTTGAAATGAGTATGATGGGTGAGTTAAACTTCTTTTTAGGACTTCAAATTAAACAACTAGAAGATGATATTTTCTTTAACCAATCTAAATATATAAAAGACATGCTTAAGAAATTTGGTCTTGAAGATTCCAAACCAACTAAAACACCCATGTCCTCGGACACTAAACTCACCAAGGACGAAGAAGGTGAATCCGTAGATAACACTAAATATAGAGGAATGATTGGTAGCCTACTCTACCTTACGGCTAGTAGACCCGACATTATGTTTAGTGTTTGTCTATGTGCTCGCTTTCAAGAAAACCCAAAGGCATCACACTTAGAAGCATTAAAAAGGATTTTTAGATACATTAAGGGAACAACGTGTTTAGGATTATGGTATCCCAAAGGAACGGGTATAGAAACCATAGTGTATGCCGACTCGGATCATGCCGGTGATTATGTCGATAGAAAAAGTACAAGTGGTATTTGCACTTTTGTTGGACATTGTCTCACCTCATGGTTTGCAAAGAAGCAAACGGCTTTAGCCATCTCTACTACTGAAGCTGAATACGTCTCAGCCGAAAAAGCATGTCAACAAGCTCTTTGGATGAAGCAAGCTCTCGTAGACTACGAAATTCATCTCAACGACATTGTGATACTTTGCGACAACAAAGGAGCCATCGATCTCAGCAAGAATCCCGTTCAACATGCTCGTACAAAACATATTGAAATTCGTCATCACTTTCTTCGCGACAATGTTCAAAAAGGTAACATTTCAATCGAGAAAGTATCCTCTGAAGACAACATTGCCGACATCTTAACTAAACCTCTTAAACGAGAACCTTTTAATCTTCTTAGACTTGGTTTAGGGTTAATGGAACCAAACATGTAGGATAAACATAGCCTAAAACATTAGAATAGTCAAACCAAAACATTATGCCTTATATCTGCTACTGTAGCCACGGCACCAAACGACAACACGGACGGAACCAATTATTTGGTGCCGTCTGGTCCGTGGTGCCTACAGAAGCAAAACTGCTATATACATAACATCTTCTCCCTCACAACCCACTTTACCAAAACGTGTAAAACTTAAACCAAGCTCATTATTGTCATCTTCCCACTTACTAATCACTGAAGATAACATCATTGTAAGTATCCTAACTACATTTCATCTCTTAATTCTGAGTCTAGGATTCTTATTTATGCACAAAACTATCACATGGGGTTTTATGTATGTTTTTATACCAAATATGAATTCAATTGGCAAATTGCATAACTAGTCATTCAAATTAGGTGCTACATTATCATATTGCATAAACAAATCATGTTTCCCACTAATTAATAGATAATAAATATAAGGCCTTATTCAAACAACCAAACACCCCATGTCAAAAGTTTTGAAAAGCTTCTCACTTGTAGGAAAACATTTTTCATTGCTAATACAAATAGAAACGTTAGAATTTTCATCACTTGCATGCTCTTGAATACTAAAGGTATTGCATAACTAATATGCACTCCCGGGTATATTCAAATGTAGCCACATTGAATTAGGAGCATTTGGGTTATCTCATGGTAATTGCCAAACACCCCACTAAAACCATTTTGTGCATAAAATGAGTCGAGATAACCGCAACTCCAAATTGTTTTCATATAGGCACACACTAGAATCAAAAACGTTGAAATTTATCTTAATTTTTTAACATATTAATTATTTTCCTTAGGAATAACCATGGTAGCCGCAAGATTCTATGATCACAAAGACACCCTTAACTACATTCCCAAACACCACAAAACCAAAGGGCTTACCAAGGAACAAGTAGAAATATTTAGGGGTCTAGAATCAAGGTATTTCCATGAGGGTAGAACCATTCACCCATCCTTCCTTGAGCATACTAATCTTCGTGAAGAACTAGCCGCCATTCAATTCGATTGTCTTCTTAACATTGATGAACCAATTTGTCCTAGGTTTGTGTTAGAATTCTATGCTAGTGTAACCGGTTTTAGTGATGAAGATGATGATGAATTTTGTCTTAGCTTTAGAATCAACCAAAATGACTACACCATCACCTTAAGCGAATTTGCTAGAGTACTAGGAATTCCCAACCGAGGAACTTGTGTTTACACGGATAAGTGGTCACTAACCGCCCTTGATGCAATCAACGACCGCACTTCTCCTTATCTAACCCGTTTGGCCGATAAGGATGTCATCCGTGAACACCTTTTTAACCCAAAAACTGATACAACCCGAGTAACCCGAAAGGGAAAAGAGGTAGACCGAGATCCATATGGAATGGAGCTAAATGAACTTAAGCACGAATTTAAGAAATGGGAGGAGTTACTTAGAGCAAACGTCATTAGCACCATAGGGAATAGGGATCACATAAACGCTTGTCTTTGCCACATGCTTTACAACTTGTCCACCTGACAACCATTCAACTTAGCCTACTACATAGCTAGGAGAATGATTGATATTCCAACTCAAGGATCCGTTGCTCTTCCATACGGGATGCTTCTCACCCGTCTCTATAGAAACTTCGCTCCAATTCCACCAACTCCAAAAGGGATGCATCTACACTATGAGCTCATCCCTCACATCTTTGTACCTTTGAGTGATGCAAGAGTTGCTAAGACAAAAGGCAAGAGAGCAAACCCTCCAACTCCATCATCATCATCATCAAATAGCTCCGAAGATGGTCTTCCAAGCTCTCGGCTTCCGCCTCATGAGTATTATGCATCTCTTCCCGAAATAGAGAATGAATCAGCAGAATTCAAGCAAACTAAGGGAATGTTCAAGTGTCTTGGTAGGATGATGAGCAAGATTTACAAGAAATTGGACAAATAAGGATACTTTAAGGAGTGTTTGGAACAATGCATTATCGTTAATGTTTGATACTATTTAGTTGCTTTTATTATGTAGGATGATAATATAACTTGAAACAATGGTGTATGCTAACAATCTCATGCAGGGGGATAGCACAAGTATGCTATCAAATTTTACCCATTTTCACTATATTGTGAAAATCAATAAGCCTTGCTCAAAATCTATGCTCCACTATGTTTACATATGTGCTATTTACTTTTCCTAACTAGAAATGTTTAGTATAACAGTTTTTGAGAAAAATTTCAGTTTCGGAAATTTCCCGACACCTAAAAACGAACTCTGTCCATATTTCAAGACTCCACGGATCGACGGCACCATAATTTTGGTACCGTCCTTATGTAATTTGGTACCGTCATACCTGTACAGACGGACCAGACGGCACCCTATTTAGGGTACCGTCCGTGTATGATTTTGGTGCCGTGGATCCTCCAGGTAATTTTCTGAATTTCGACTCTTTCGTGATTCCAAATTATCTTCCATCACTTATAAATCAATCTTAACTAGTTTATACTGGTATTAGAACTAGTATTATGTACTAAGGTGTATAAGAAATCCATTTCCCACCAAAATTCAAAATTTTGAAAAATCCACCCAAGGAGCCCTTTGGCATAAAGGAAGGAACCAAAATTTTGGTACCTTCAAATCCGTGGGTAATCTGAATATTAGGAAATTCCACTCACTAGAACACATTTATTGCATATCTTTTCTTCTTCACTCCATCTTCTTTGTATGGATTGACTTGGGTGATATGACTAGCATTCAACCCACTTCCAAATCATGAGGAACCTCATCTCTTCAATGGTTCAACATCAAATCAAACACATTTCTCAACATTTTTTTTAACCTCTATAAATTGAAAGGCTTTACCATGATCATCTTTACACCTTCCTCATTCTCATTACTATCTAGCAAATAAAAACCCAAGTTAAAAATGACTAAATCATCACCAAAACCTTGCAAGAAAACCGCTAGAATGAGCGTAAGGCCTTGTTGTTTTGTTCATCTTAGCTCATCATCCGAATCTTCACCACTTACAATTTCATCTCCCATTAGAGATGATACACTTCTTACCTTAGCTTCACCCACTTCATCACACATTGTGATCACCACTCCACCACCAACAAAACCACCTACTTCACCTCCACCGACACCCATCCAAACATCCAAAACTCCCTCACCACCTTCACCAAGGTCTCCCACTCTCACTCCCATGGAGTTATTTTCAACTCCACCAACATCACCAAATCCTTTTCTAGAGGACTTGGAAGACTTGCCTCCTAGGCCAAGTCATCCACCACCATTGCCATCTTTTGGCACAATTGAGCGAATCGCTCATGAGTCACCTCGGTCATCCATTGACCCAAACGCCCCATTAGGGCCAAGACCTCTCCTTTTCCACCCCATTCACAAGGACATTCATGGTCCTTTATACGGGAATCATCCACTTCCATCATCAATGTCCCCTCATATTGAGGACATTCCGGAAAGCATGTGGGATGACAATCCCACTAGAGAGGAGATTCAAGCCGAACTCCACAACCTCCACCAATTCAAAGGCATGGTGGATTCTCACTTAAGTGAGACAATGCAAATGCAAAATGCTTTGCTTGCATCCATCATGACCACTCCAAACATTCCCAACACCACCAACACATCCACCATTCCACCACCACAACCTCCCCAAACTTTCTACCCTCCAAGGCATGGTTGCTCAACTTGTGAGCAAACGGGTCAAACCGTGGAACGGACCCGGGTTATGGTCCATGACTTCCACGAAGAAATGAGGTTCATCCTCAACCACATTCTTGAGCGTCTCAACGCTCTTTCCCATCCACCATCACTTTAGGATGGTTTTAGAATAGTTTTTCTTTTATTTGCTTTCTTAGGATAATTTTTTTTTGTACTAGAAACACATCGTTGTGTTCTCTTTTCATGATCTTTATTCATGAAAAATTTTAACTAATGAATGTTGTTTATCATATTATTGGTGTCATTACATAGTGCTTGGAAATGCTTGTGAATGATCATTATTACTAACATTTTTTTTTTGTAGCTTTATTTTCACAATCCATGTATCTTCCCATTAAAGCACCCAATTTAGGGGAAGCTTTGAACAAGGGGGAGATAATAGCTCGGGCTCATTACATTCCGCATAGCCTCTTCTTTTTGTTGAGACAAAAAGGGGAGAAAATATAGAACTTTGAAATTATTTATATTTGACTTTTCTGAAAAGTCAAACTGCATACATTTGACTTTCTAAAAAGTCAAACAGGAACCCTCATTGATAATACTTGACTTTCTGAAAAGGTCAAATTTCATACACTTACATTATCATTTCCTTTTCAAGTTCTAAAACTAATATTCTTATAACTCTTGTACAAACTTTGTTTCTTTTATAAAAATAAAATTTATATTTTGTCCTCAACAAAAAGGGGGAGATTGTTAATACAAATATCGTCATTAAACGTTATTTATATTTTTGATCTTTGCCTAAGTTTTGTTAACGACAAAAGTAAATTTAATTTATAAAAGCTTAAAGCTTGTCAAGTTTATTAGATATTAAAACAAGCTTTCTCAAACAATATATTCATCATTCAAGCATTTACACTTTTAATTAGTAACATCTTGATATGACTCTAATCATTATGTATGATAAGTAGTTTGTAGAATGTGTTAGGTTCTTAAAACCAAACACTACTTAAGCATTTGCATAATTCTATAAATAGTAATACAACATTTTGACATCATGTATTACATCATGGAAATCATTAGAAGATTCCATTAGATATTTTGTGAAGATTTGTACTCTTCATATCTTGCAAAATCTCTCTTAGATAGAGTTAACTTTAAGCAAGATTTGATATCTTGACTGTCAGACTGGCGGTACCATTTTGGTACACGGACGGAACCCTTTTAAGGGGTCCGCCGTCCGTGGACGCTCCTGTCCATTTTGGCTATAAATAGCAATGCCAAGCCAAGTAGTTCATCATCCCTTCCTAACATACTCTCATACATATCTTCTCTCTAACCTTTCTAACTCAGTTTCTTATCATATTAGTGATCTCTTTTGTAGCAAAGAAGATCAAGTTATATTCAAGCTTCAACGAGAAGTTGGAAGTCTTGTTTGTTTAGTGTTGTATGATCTAGTGTTGATCCATACTTCATTGTTGTATCAAACCATCATAATCTTGTGAGTGTGAGTGGTTAGTATTTTAGTCCTCAAAATACATTGTGTGTGGGAGTAGTTGTACCCTTGGAAAGAAATCGACATCTAGCTTAGTGTCGGAAATAGTGTAAGCGAAGTGTAAAGGTTTTCTCCGCCGGTGAAAGGAGCTTGTTGACTAGTGAAGTTAAACTCTCGAGTGTGAGACTCGGGGAGTGGAGTAGGGCAAGGAAAAAGAGTCCTTGTAGGCCGAACCACTATAAACAACTTGTTGTGGTTTGATCATTTCTTTCTTTATTTACTTATTACTTATTGCTTGCATATTTCATTAACACACTTAAGATCAATATCAATTGATCTTTCAATAAGTTTCAAAACAAAGTTTTTAATCGGTAAACTATTCAACCCCCCCTTCTAGTTTTCTACAGGTTTGAATGAGAACGATCAAGACTCTCTCAATGCCGCCGCGGGTGGTAATTTGTTGACCCGATCAACGAGAGATGCCTTGTCGATTATTGAGAACAAATCTAAAGTTCGTACATCACGTAGCAAATCGGTTGCTGCTCGAGTGAATGATACACCATCGTCCTCGTCTCACGGAAATACGTCTAGCACCGATGCTAAGATTGATAAGCTTACGGATATGATCCAGGCTTTGGTTAAGATTAATTCTTCTCCACCCGCTCAAGTCAAAGCGGTGGAAACGACTTGTACTACTTGTGGTGGCCCGCATGCCTACTACAATTGTACCGCCACCGATGGACATCCTTGCAATGCTAATGCCGTAACCGGAGGTAACCAATACCGTTCTCAAGTTGAACCGAATCCTCGTGTTAGTAATCAAATGGTACCTCCGGGATTTTCTCCACCGAACAATCAGAATCGTTTTAATCAGAATCAAGTTCGTGGACCAAATGTTCAAAACCAATTCAAAGCTCCACCAAATCAATACCCAAACCAAGGAGTTAACTACAATCAAGTATATCACAACCCAAGCTATCAAGCTTCACCTTTGCCTTCAAATGAATTCACAACTTACGTTCAACACACCAATTCTACCATCAACACTATGCAAAATCAGATTACAAGTTTGAGGAACGAAGTTTCAATCTTCGTTAGCTAGACAAAGCAATGAGTTTAGGAATGAGATTCGACTTCAGAACAACAAATTGGAGACTTCACGAATAAACTCGAAAACATGTTGAATGCTGTGTTGTGTAAGGTCAGCCAACCTTCATCTTCGGGTTCTCTTCCGAGTGATACTATTCCCAACCCGAAGGGTGAGTTGAAAGCTATAACCACACGGAGTGGTAAGGCTATTGATGGACCCTCGTCTCCTACTCCACTGATAAGGGAGGAGGAACAAGATACCGAGGTTATTGAAGAAAATGTGCAACCTCGCACCCACCACCTCCGGTCGTTCTGACTCCGATTCCGGAACCCGATGTTCCGAAGACTACTCTTAAACCTTCATTACCTTATCCTTCAAGACTTCATAATCAAAAGCTCTGTGATAAAACAGAAAACCAAATGGAGAAATTTGCTGAAATCGTTCAATCCTTGAATTTTAACATCAGTTTCACCGATGCTTTACTCCTCATGCCGAAATTTGCTGCTATGATCAAGAATTTAGTGAGTAATAAGGAAAAGTTGGCAGAAATAGCAAAAACACCGTTGAATGAGAATTGCTCGGCGGTGCTCCTCAAGAAACTTCCCGAAAAGTTAGGAGACCCAGGCAAATTTCTTATCCCTTGTGAGTTTCCGAGAATAGTGAAATGCTCCGCCTTGGCCGATCTTGGTGCGAGTATTAACTTAATGCCTCTTTCGATTTATAACAAACTTTCTCTCCCGGAACTCACACCTACTAAGATGACTCTTGAACTCGCGGACCGTTCAACCTCTATTCCAAGAGGAATCGCTGAGGACGTCTATGTGAAAGTAGGACCACTGCATTTTCCCGCCGACTTCGTTGTCGTTGACTTTGATGCTGACCCCCGAGTACCTCTTATTCTCGGGAGGCCTTTCCTAAGAACGGGTCGTGCAATGATTGATGTTTATGAAGGAGAAATCACTTTACGATCTAACAAGGAGACCGTCTCATTTAATATTAACCATCCTTCGAGATACTCCTCCAACTATGATGATGCTTCTATTAATCGAATCGACGTTCTCGATATTGCTACGGAGGAGTATGCTCAAAAGCTTCTTGATTTTATGGGTGGCAATCCCACCATTCCTTCTGAAAATGTTGAACCATCTTCTGAGCCTATTATTGCCGACTCTTCCCCCTCTCTCACTCCGTTTGAGGGAGGTGACTTCATTTTGGAAGAGATCGATGAGTTTCTTGCTGATGATGAATCGATTCCACCGGGAATTGATGATGGTGTTTATGATTCGGAGGGAGATATCCGTTATCTTGAGCAATTGTTGAATGAAGATCCATTACCGTCACTCCCTCCGAAAGAAATTACGATTGAAGAAATCAAAGAAGTACAAACGTCTCATGAAAATCCTCCGGAGCCCGAGCTCAAAGATTTACCTCCTCATCTTGAATATGCTTTTCTTGAAAAACCGAACAAATTTCCCGTCATCATTGCTAAAAACTTGAAAGATGAGGAGAAAACCGCATTTTTGGATGTCTTACGAAAACACAAAAATGCAATCGCTTGGCAAATTTCTGACATCAAAGGAATCAATCCTCGTTTCTGTACCCACAAAATTCTGATGGAGGATGATTGTAAACCCGTGATTCAACAACAACGTAGGGTTAACCCAAAAATTCATGATGTTATCAAAAAGGAAGTTCTTAAACTCCTCGACGCCGGAATCATTTATCCAATCTCCGATAGCTCATGGGTTAGCCCTATCCATTGTGTCCCTAAGAAGGGAGGAATGACCGTCATTGCTAACGATGAAAATGAGTTGATTTCCACACGCCTCATCACCGGATGGAGGGTGTGTATTGATTATCGAAAATTGAACGATGCTACTCGTAAGGACCATTTCCTGCTACCTTTTATGGATCAGATGCTCGAACGTTTAGCGGAAATGAGTTCTATTGCTTTCTCGATGGTTTCTCCGGTTATTTTCAAATCCTGATCGATCCAAAGGATCAGGAGAAAACCACTTTCACATGCCCTTATGGAACTTTTGCTTACCGACGAATGCCTTTTGGGCTATGCAATGCTCCCGGTACGTTCCAAAGGTGCATGATGGCTATTTTTCATGACATGATCGAAAAGTCTATGGAAGTTTTTATGGATGATTTCTCGGTTTATGGAGATTCTTTCACTTCTTGCCTCTCTCATCTTGACCACATGCTCAAAAGGTGTGAAGACACCAATTTGGTCTTGAATTAGGAGAAGTGCCATTTCATGGTTCGAGAGGGCATTGTCCTCGGCCATAAGATTTCAAAATCGGGGATTGAGGTCGACCGAGCTAAAGTCGACGTTATAGCTAAACTCCCTCATCCCACTACCGTCAAAGGTATTCGGAGTTTTTTGGGTCATGCCGGTTTCTATCGCCGTTTCATTCAAGATTTCTCTAAGATAGCCCGCCCTCTGACCCATATCCTTGAAAAGGATGCTCCGTTTATCTTCACCAACTAATGTGTTGAAGCGTTTAACATTCTCAAAAAGAAATTAACTGAGGCACCAATCTTAGTTGCCCCCGACTGGGATTTGCCCTTTGAACTCATGTGTGATGCAAGTGATTACGCAATTGGGGCAGTCTTGGGGCAACGTAAATCGAAACATTTTCAACCCATACACTATGCGAGTAAGACATTGTCTGAGGCCCAACACAATTATACGACTACTGAAAAGGAATTATTGGCCGTTGTTTATGCTTTTGAGAAATTTCGACCCTACCTTGTCTTGTCGAAGACCATAGTGTATACCGACCATTCTGCCCTAAAGTATCTTTTGGCAAAGCAAGATGCTAAGCCACGATTACTTCGGTGGGTTCTCCTCCTTCAAGAGTTTGATGTTACTATTCTTGACAAAAAGGAGCGGAGAACCTTGCTGCCGATCACCTGTCTAGACTTGAGAATCCCCATCAAAGTGTACTCGAGAAAAAGGAGATTACGGAAACATTTCCTCTTGAGACACTTGGGATGGTTGCTAAGAAAGACCCGAACACCCCATGGTTTGCCGATTTTGCAAATTACCATGCGGGCAATTTCATCGTGAAAGGGATGTCGTCCCAACAAAAGAACAAGTTTTTCAAAGACGTTAAGCATTATTTCTGGGACGACCCCTACTTGTTTAAGATTTGTGCAGATCAAGTAATCCGGCGGTGTGTTCATGGCCAAGAGGCTATTGATATTCTCAATGCTTGCCATAACGGACCCACTGGTGGCCATCATGGTGCAAGTTACACCGCTAAGAAGGTTTTTGATTCCGGATTCTATTGGCCAACCATATATCGAGATGCTCATGATTTAGTCAAATCTTGTGATTCTTGCCAACGTCAAGGGAAAATTTCACAGAAGGATGAAATGCCACAAAATGCTATTCAAGTCTGTGAGATTTTTGACGTGTGGGGCATCGATTTTATGGGGCCATTTCCATCATCTAAAGGAAATAAGTATATCCTCGTGGCCGTCGACTACTTGTCCAAATGGGTTGAAGCGAAGGCGCCCCCCACCAATGACGCCCGAGTGGTTGTTAAGTTCTCGAAGAATTTGTTTTCCCGATTCGGAGCACCTCGTGCTATCATCAGTGATCGCGGTACCCATTTCTGTAATGAACAATTTGCAAAAGTTATGGCTAAATATGGAGTTACCCATCGTCTTTCTACCGCGTATCACCCGCAAACGAGCGGACAAGTTGAGGTCTCGAATCGTGGTTTAAAAAGGATTTTAGAAAGAACCGTAGGAGAAAATCGAGCTTCATGGGCTGATAAGTTAGATGATGCATTATGGGCTTTCCGCACCGCATACAAGACACCCATCGGGTGCACCCCATTTAAGTTGGTGTATGGAAAAGCTTGTCACTTGCCCATCGAGCTCGAACATAAGGCATTCGGGGCCTTGAAACATGCTAATTTCGATCTTAAGACCGCGGGTGATCACCGAAAAGTTCAATTGAATGAATTAAACGAGCTTAGGGATCAGGCCTACGAGAATTCTTTGATTTTCAAAGAGAAGACTAAGAGGATTCATGATGCTAAAATCAAAACCGCGTTTTCAACGTTGGTGATCAAGTTCTCCTCTTTAACTCTCGATTGAAGATATTCTCGGGCAAACTCAAATCCGTTGGTCAGACCATTCACCATCACTCAAGTTTTCCGTATGGAACGGTGGAGCTTTCTCAACCCGATGGCCCTAATTTCAAGGTGAATGGTCATCGTGTGAAACATTATTTTGGAGGGGACATTCCATCTATGGTTGTCCTGGATCTCCAAACTTTCTTCCCCATGGACACATGAATTCGGGGATCGAGTCAAGCTAGCGACTCGGTAATCAAAAACAGTAGCGCTTCGTGGGAGGCACCCCATGCTTATCCATCTATCTTCTTTCTATTTTCTAATAAGTGACGCGAAGGGGTCTGCCTCTTCGATTTCTCGTGTTTGGTTGTTTGTGATGTTGTGTAGGATTTTCCCGATATGAAGACTCTCGTGCTCAAAGTTTGTCATTTTCTCTACTCGAGTTTCATGATCGATGCTGATGGAAATCCGATATCCTAAATCTTATCGACTAACGTTTATCTTCTAGCATACTTAATAAACGGCTTTTAGATTTTCGTGATACCCTTGCTTTAAGCATTGAGGACAATGTTTCGTTCTAGTCTGGGGTAGGGTAATCTTCGATTTGATTTGACCGCACTTGCTTATTTCTGTCGTGTTTCTCTCGTAACCCCGTTTTTCCTTAGAAAATGAAAAATTGTGCAAAAATGAGAAAAATTTAAAAATTTTTGTAAGCTTTTGTTAAGTCTTTTTGATTGAAAAGTTTGCTAGTCTCTTAGATAAGAAGCTATAAAATGCGAATTCTAGCTCACAAGGCCAAGATTTTGCAAGTTTCCCAGAGTGATTTTAAATATGCATGACTTTATTTCATTAGACGAAGCATTTGCTAAGTTAATATATGTTTTGACACATTGTTGACTTTCATGGTGAGAGTAGGAATAGAATTCTGACTTGACCGGCGTGTTGAGCCCTAGCTTGTTCCCTTAACCATAGATAATCTAAAATTATCGGCTAAGCATCTGCGGATCTCATTATTTGGGATTTTAAATTTGCAGAGATCGAGAAATGATAGAGTTACTTATGAGTTTAGATGCTAAGCGTGGAGTAGTTGGTTCTCTTTAGAGCCCATCGAAGGTACTTATGGCTTTTTGTTCCCACAAAATTGTTTCACCCCATATTTGTCTAATAATAATTAGAGATGTTGAGTTTTTGGCGATAGTTAGTTCTTTATCTTCTTAAAAGAATCCTTGTTTTAAAAATTGGGTACACATCAAGGATCCGTAATAAATAATTGAGTAATAAGTGATATGTGAAATGTAATAAGTAAAGTTGTGAGCTGCGGTGTCGAGATCGGACCCTTGGATCTTTAGCCGGGATTGAGTGAGGTCTTAGCCTAGCCAGCCGGGGTCCTCATTTCATGAAGCCTATAGTCTTGGAATTACCCCGTGAAGCTCCGTGGTTCACAGCTCATATAAGTAAAGGTATAAAAAAAAAAAAAAAAAAAATGGAAAAAAAATAATGAATGATGGAAATTGAAAAAGTCAAAAGTTAGTAATAAAATTCCTTGATGTGGACCTCATTTTTACGACAATGGTTCTTGAGGGAAGGCGGATAACTAATTATCGACTTAGCTTTGTATCTTTATCGGAATAACAGTTATCGAAACAAGAATTTGAAGAAATTCATTTCTGACAAAAATAAAAAAGTCTAGAGGAAATAGGAAAATGGGAACGAAAGGTAAGTACACAAGTAACTTCCATGGGTAGTGTTAGCATCTAGAGTCATATGTAACAATGATTTCGGTTTTACGCTTAGTTTGGGACTTGTGAAAAATCAGGGACGATGTATTCTATCCGTATGGTCACTTCACGCTGTGTTGTGTTTTCTACTCCGTGATCCTAACGTGTCGTTTGAAAAATGTTGGAGTTATTGATCGACATGAAAGTTCAACAAACCGTCATTCATAACCGGAATATGCTTAATCGTAATATCTATTCATGAGAATTGAAAGGTAAACGGGGCGTTTTTAGAATTAAGGCTTTCTTAATCTCTTTTGAGGAACATTGACTACTTCTTCTCTAATTGGTTTGTCTGAACTGTTTGAAGTTTCTTACGGTTAGTCATTCACAAGTGGCTAGCTTGTGTGAGATAACTTGATGGTTTGGACATATAATGGTTTAGTAGAAAGAGATTGAAATCCTTGGTTTTAGAAGCGTGAGTTGATTGCATTGCGTGAGGACACGACAATAGTCTCGTCTGGGGTATTTTGGTATGTGCTAAAACACATACCTTTTCTATATCAAAATAGACCCAAAATAACCAAGAAAGAGCCGTTTATTGCTAATATTTGTGGTTTTCTTGAGTTTGTTCTTGTGCAGGTATGGATATGTAAAAACACGCAAAAAGGAGCCAAATCAGACGTAAATCCGAGCACGAGAGATTAAGAGAGCTTAAGCTGAGCCGGAAGGTCAGAATTATGCATTTATGAAGATTTCTAATCTCTGAGGATGATTTGTGAAGATTTGATCAAAGTTTGAAGTAATGTCAGAAATAGTCCCTGAACTTTCAGCAAATGACAGAAAATACCCTCAAGCTTCAAAAGTTGCAAATTCAGTCCCTGGTCTATTGAAGATTGACAAAGATGGTCCTTGGAAGATGATTTCAGAAGTTGCATGTTTGGTCCCTCAAATATCCGGATTCACAACATTGGTCCCTATGGTTACTAGTCCATTATTATCCAAGTCCAAGACTTAACAAATCCAATATCTCAAACCTATACATTCGGCCCAATCTTAAACTATCTCTACCCGGCCCAATCCTATAAACTACCCAACACCCCAACCCGGTTATTATAACCATTTACCCTTTGACCCGCTATCCTTACCCAAGTCAACCCAAGCACCCGGTCAACACCATTTGAAATAATATTATTAAACCAAACGCGCCTCTACAGTACCCATCTCTCCCAAACGCGCCCATTTACACCCGTTTTCCACCATTTACCCAATCCCAAACACAATCCTCGTACTAGCATCTATCAAGACCTTCTAGAGACCTTATCCTCAGCTGACATGTCAGAATAGAGTGCTTACGTGGACAAATGGCACTAGTTTATTGGCCGTGACACCTCATTGAGTGAAATGGAGCCTTGTGATTGGCAGAGGTGACAATGGAAGGAATGAGTGGCTCAAAATAGCTTCTAGGCCTTTCTGATGAAGAATCCAAGATCTCCATTCAGCTATAAATAGACTCTTAGCTCACAATGTAACGAGTGTAGAATAGTAGTAATTTACCCTTCAATTAAGTCTTCATTTCTTGTATTTTTCAAGCTTTTTCAGTAATGGTTTCTTAAAGTTTATGTAGTCTCAGTTTTTCTGGTAATCACATTTTCAGTTTTAATAAAAGTTTTCAAGTATTTCATTTTTTTTGTTTGATATTAATCCGTACCATTCCATTGATCAAGCTTATAGAATTGTTAGTATAAGCTCATATAAGCTCTATATAGCTTATGTGAGCTTGTTTTATTCATCTTATCTCAGTCTTATTCAGTTTTTATAAAAATCAATAAAAGTCAACGAAGGTCAAACTGCTTATTTGTTTTTGCTTATGTTCAAATCTGTCTTTCTCAATCTAAAAAGCTATGTTTTCTTCTTCATTTAACCAGTTAAACTCGAAGAAGGGATAAATCCAACCATTTTGTACCAAACAGTCCTTATAAAGGAGTGTTTGGCACTAAGGGTTTTGACCCATTCTAGGTACCCTTTTGAGTGAAATCTGGTTTGGTCAATTAGTTTAGCAAGTCTTAGTGTTAATCTTGCTAGTTTGATCATATTTTACAAAGTTCAGATTGGTTTTTAAGTACTTGGTGTCCATAAGCTGTCAAAAACAGCTTATGGTCATAAGGTTGTTGAAGGCTTCTTTTGTGTCATTATTCAAATCAGTAGAGTCTTTTTGATCATTACCTAGTGCTCTCTTAGTATAATTAAGTGTCAAATAGGTTGGGTCAGTTTTGCAGTTGTCAACAAAACCATTTACTGTCCAAGTCTTGACTGCTAAACCAGTTTTTAGGTCATTCTCTCTAGCAATTTTTACTGTTTAAATCAATTCAAAAACCCAAAAAAATTAGTTTTGTGTGGAGTTTAGCAGTTATAGTCAGATTATCATCAGTTTTCACAAATTTCCAATAGCTTTTACAAGCTCTCAATAAGCCTTCAAATCTGTCCCAACTGCTATCAGCAAAACAGTTTTTAACAGTCCTTTAACACCCTTCATATCAGATCTGTTAAATCCTTCAATTGAGCTTGAAAATTGTTAAAAATTGGTTTTTGGTACTCTCTGGTACATGGTTCAAATCTGATTCAACTTATTTTGGGGTGATAAGCTCTGTAGCTAGCTTAAAAATAAGCTCAAAAGTTGTCCCTTTTCTGCTATAACTGTTGGTTTTTGAGATTTCAAAGTTGGCTTCTAGAACTTATTAGACTATAGGATTAGCTTAAAACACTCCTAGATACCTTAGTATAGATAGCTTATTAGGATTCCTCTCCCCTATAGCTTATTTGTATGATCATTTAGCTTATTAGCTTATTTCTTTAAGTAATCTTCATTTTAGCTTAATCATTCCTTAATCACTAGCCCATTGCATGCTCCCATAGTTCCATCACTGTAATTTTAAGGTTTCTTTAAGATTCCCTTAGCTTAAATTCAGTCTAGGAGCTTTTTGCTTATTTATAAGTGCTTATTTTAGCTCCATTTACACTGCAGCCCTTATTTTCTCCACATAATCATCATATTTGACATTTTCCCTAGGATTAGAATAGCATTTTAGCATTTCCCTGAATTTTTCATTAATTTTGGTCACTGTTTGCTATTTTTCTAGATTTAAACTAGTTTTTAATCACTTTTAATTAGCTTTAATTGCAATTAATTGAGAAAAAGTTCCAAAAAATAATTTTTCAATTTTATCAGTTTGAGAAAAATATAAAAAGCATAAAAAAGATTTTTCCATATTTTTCCCCTTTTATTTGGTATTTTTCACAATTTAAATTAGATTAAAATAGTTTTAAATTAGTAGAAAATAGGAAATTAATCTGAAAAATAAAAAAAATAGTTTTAAAAAGTCTCTTATGATATTTTAGATTTTATAAAAATATTTTCATATTTTTCTCCTTAAATTTCATAATTTTTAGTAATTTAATTTAGTTTAAATAGTCAAAAATTAGTTTTTAATTTAAATAAAAATCCAAAAAAATAGTTTTAATTCTAAATTAGCTTTTGCATATCATTTTTAGAGTAAAAGTAATTTTAGGCATTTTTAGGTTATAATTTAGACATACTTGCATTTTAATTACGTTTTATTTATTACGTTTTAGTTATAATCGCACTTAGGATTTCCCGTATAATAGATTCCCTTAATTACTCTCCCCATTCCCGTAGTTTAATTAATAAAATCAAACAAATCAAAACATCGAGCATTAAATTCCAAACCAAGAACGACGTTGGCAATTCATGCCTCGTTGGGAAAACGATTCGGGTTATCTAATCCGTATTACACGATCACACACAGGATTTGATTTATTATTCTTTTTCCTAAAGGAATTTGAATCTATCTTCGTGATTATTTTTGATATCGATATTGAGGTTTTTATCCATACACATAACCCCTAAGCCTTCATTATCAAAGAATCAGTGTCCGAGCCATTTTAAGTTTCTTACGGTTAGTCATTCACAAGTGGCTAGCTTGTGTGAGTAAGCTTGACGTTGCTTGGGCATCGAATCAGTAAGCCTTATGCGTAAGAATCCAAGTTTACGCATATCCTTCACAGGATACGCGTAGTCCCAATGTAGACCCTTACGCGTAAGAGTTACGCGTAAGATTTCTCTTATGCGTAACGTCTACGCGTAAGGTATTTCATAAGCGTAGAATCCATTATACCCTTGTTTCTGAATTGGAACGCGTAAAACCTGAAATAGATCAATCATAACACTTCTATTAACAACATATTCAACCTCTTTCAATCTCACATGGCATCACAAGTTATTGTCAGTTACACGTAGAATAAGGTTATGCGTAAAGTTTAAACCCTAGAAATTCAAACCTACGAGTAAACAATCTAGCCATGGAATATGTACCAAATGATTTATGGGAAGTCTTAGGAGCCATAAGAGATGTTTGAAATATGTTTTAACATCTAAAGCCTCATGAATCAAAAATACCCAAACCAACTTACTCATAAACCCTAAAGTCAAATTTCACCAAATTGTTGTTTCTGGGTTATATTCAAAGGTGTTGTTGGTTAATTAAACACATATCAAACATCTTTCAAGCCTCTAATTATCCTTAAACACTCACAATAGAGAATACCTAAATCCCACGCATAAACCCTAATTGTAGAAAAGTGATTAATAACAGTTTCTGGGTTGAAATAGATGTTGGAAACAACATTAGTATTGATATTTGAACCATTTTAACACAACCATTTCACAAAAACATTCCAACATGATTACAAGTTTATACGCATAAGTGTAAAAACTTAAATCACGCCTAGATAAAGATCAAATTGTTGGTTTTGAAAATGGTTAAAGACCCATGTTTGAAATTACTCAAAGAAACTATTAACACTTACAAATTTGAAGTTTATAGCACAGATTTGAGGGATGAATTTTGAGCGTGGATGATGATGGTTGTAAACTTAAATGCTTGTAACAAATGAGAAAATGATTTTAGGTGAAGTGTTTTTGTTAAAAAATAGTTTCTAACATTGACAATAATAGTCCCTCCACCTCAACCATTTTCATCTATAGCCCATATCTTCCATTTTGGTTAAACAAAACATGAAGGTTTGGAAAGAAACTTGACGACACTCCCCCTCGACTTTAGAAATAGTGAAATTTTACAAATTAGAGTCCGAAGAGTGTTTTGAAACAAGAAACGTATCCATCATTATCAAAGATACAACCAATATTGGGTAACATGCAAGTACAAGGTTTTATGAAACAGAAAATATTTACTTTATCCCCCTCAACACTTGTCCGAGAAAATATTAAATTATTTGAAAGAGCAAAGTGTTGACGGAAATTTAGATAGAAGAATATTTTTTGTATTTAATGAATTTTATATTTTTCTATTTTGTTTTTGAAAAAAAAATATTTACAAAAGAGGTTATGGTGTTTGACTGGTTTTAAGAATGTGTTGAAAGTTCATCCAGTTCTTCTGGAGTCAAACACCTCATGCCAATCCGGTGGATCAACTCAGTAAACCTAGCAGGAGCTAAGGCTTTGGTGAGAAGGTCCGCCAGTTGGTGTTCAGTACCCAAAAAATATAACTCAACAGTACCCTTTTCCACATGCTCCTTTATGAAATGATATCAAAGATCGATGTACTTGGACTTCGAATGTTGGACGGAGTTGCACGAGATCGCAATAGCACTTCGATTGTCGCAGTACATCAGGATTCTGTCAAATACGTAACCATAGTCTTTGAGTTGTGTTCTCATCCATATGACTTGAGCACAACACGCCGACATGGCTACATATTCTGCTTCGGTTGAGGACAGCGATGTACAATCCTGCTTCTTCGATTTCCATGACACCAGTTTATCACCAAGAAATTGTAGAGCACCTGAAGTACTTTTTCGAGAATCTAAGCATCCTGCGTGATCAGCATCACGCCCGGGGTCTTGTTTGAGACCGTAGAGAGCCTTGTTTAATTTGTAGACGTGATTAGGGAACTCTGGATCAACAAATCCTTCTGGCTGACTAACATAGACCGTTTCCTTCAGTTTACCATTGACATCCATCAGAAAGACCGTGATGTTCATGTGAGCCACGAATGCCAGAAAAATCCGTACAGCCTCAAGTCTAGCAACCGGTGCGAATGATTCCTCGTAGTCAATCTCATCTTCTTGTCTATAACCCTTAGCCACCAGATGTGACTTATTTCTGATAACCGTACCTTCAACATCCAACTTATTTTTCCAAATCCATTTCAGACCAATAACATAGACCCCTGTTGGTTTTGCAACCAATTCCCATACTTCAAGACGTTTAAACTGATTAAGTTCTTCTTGCATGGATTCGATCCAGTTGTCATATGTCATTGCTTCTTTAATATTTGTGGGTTCAGCTTGGCAGACGGTAAGTGCATAGATGCAATGTTCACCGTCAGTCTGAAGGCGTTGTCTAGTTATGACTGGTTGATTCGGGTTTCCAATAATGTTCACAAGAGGATGGTCTTTAGTCCAATGATGTGTGGAGGGTTGATGTTGATATACATTGTGCAAATTTGGAGGATTTAAATGGCTTGTAGATGATTTCGCAACATCAGAAGTGGCAGTTTCATTAGCAAAAGGATTTAAGAACGCATTTGGATCATAATCTGTAGGTGTAGGTGCTTCTTGGTTCAGAAAATCATCAGCTGGTTCAGCGTCATTGGATGCGAATTGTTCGGCTATTGTTGTAGAATCAATTGGATGTGCTTCTTCAACAGTTGTTGTTGTTTCAGGTGTATCAGGGATTGGATTATTATCAGGTTGAGCAACGGAAACATTTGATACATCTGGAGCACGTTGATCAATATCATCACTAAACAGAGGAGCAAATAGATGTTCCATTTGATGTCGAGTAAGCTGTAAGCTGTGTTCAGCTGATGATGGGGTTTGGGGGAAGTTTAGACGGTTATGTCCGGGTTCCAAGCTGTTTTGCTCAGAAGCCATTTCAGTAAGTTCATCGAAATTGGCATGAATCGTTTCCATAATCTCCCTTGTACGATGATTCCAGATACGGTATCCCTTAGAGTTTTTACAGTATCCCACAAAGACTTCAATGTCAGCTTTAGCCTTGAGCTTACCAAAGTCATCACGATCATTATTTGGGTAACAAAGAGAACCAAATACATGAAAGTGTTTTAGATTTGGTTTGCGGTTATGGATAAGCTCGTAAGGTGTTTTGTTGTGGCGTTTGGTAATCATTAAACAGTTCTGAGTGTAGCATGCAGTTGACACGGCTTCAGCCCACAAGTAATCTAGAAGTTTAGCATTTATTAACATCGTTCTTGCAGCTTCCACTAACGTACAGTTTCATCTTTCAACAACTCCATTTTGTTCGGGTGTCCGTGCAATTGATGTTTGATGCTCAATTCCTACTTTCTCATAGTATTCTCGAAGAGTTTGATTCACAAATTCAGTTCCTTTGTCTGTTCTGATCTGTCTGACTGTGTTCCGGAGGTGAACTTGAATTTTTGTGAGAAAGGTGATGTTCATCTGTGGAGCTTGATCTTTACTTCGAAGAAAATAAACCCAAGTCCATCTTGAGTAGTCATCGACAATTACCAAAATGTAGCGTTTGCCATTAATTGTCTGCACACGCATCGGGCCACACAAATCCATGTGAAGAAAATGAAGCACATGCTGGGAGCTGTGTTCCACCTTTGAAGGAAAGTGAGCACGAGTGCTTTTCCCTTGTTCACAAGCTGAGCATAGATGATCTTTAGAATACCGAAATCTTGGGAGACCTTCAACAAGTTTGTAACATGCAAGATTGGTTATGGTTTGAAAGTTTAAGTGTGAAAGACGACGGTGCCACAGCCAAGATTTTGTAGATGTTGCCTTAGAAAGTAGACAGATGGGAGATGAAGCAATCATGTCTTGCATTGAGACTATGTAAAGACTTGATGTGCGGTTTCCAGACATAAGATCGTTTCCTTGTAGGTCACGAATGAAACAAGTTTTCTCCCTAAAAGCAACTTCCAAATCTCCATCACAAAATTGACCGACAGAAAAGAGATTATGACCGAGACCTTCCACATAATAAACTCTGCTAATTTTGATGTTCCCATTGATGTAATCTCTGTAGCCCATGATAGCTGCAAAGTGATCATTCCCGAACCTGACAGTGCCGATGAACATTGAGACAAAGTTTGATAACAGTTTGAGATTGCCTGTCATGTGCCGGGAACAACCGCTATCAATAATCCAGAGGATGATCTGTATCACCTGCATTACACACAAACAACACAGGTGGAATAGAAGTGGAGGTGGAACCCGAAGAGTTAGAGGGTTCCGTTACAGTTACAGAAGACACACACATGTTAAAGATTTTAGGAATCCATTTAAATCCTGGTATGTTTTGTAACCAACTCTACCAAGTCCAACTAGTCTTTGCTTTGGTATTAGTGAATGCACTAGGTGATAATTTCTTCTTAGGAGGTGAAGTGGGTTCTATGGGTACATCAATGATATTTGCAGAAACATTAGAAGGCGGTTTACCTAGCATAGACTTAGAAGCATTAGTGGGCCTAGAGGTATTTTGTTTTCTATTATTCCGCTTGTGAGATAAGATAGACTTAGCAACACATTTATCATGACAACCAGAAATCATGCTTTTACGACAAACAACACAAGATGCTTCAAACATAACATTCAGAGTACTTAAATATTCATCATACATTACATCACTTTTTCTATTACATTTATCTAACGCAATGTCTAAAGTTGGTGCAACTTGAGTGTTATTCAAAGTCCTAAGGTGTTCTTCTACTTCAGAGGTCTTTATTGTTCTTCTCTTACGTTGCAACTTCCTATTCTTCCTTATTTTGCTCTTAAGCTGTGAAGTGCTAACGTTGGGAAAAGAGGCAACTATTCCTGTTTCAGTGGAAGGAAGCACATTAGTATCTTGTGGTTTGTCATTAGGCGTTCTAGTGTCAATTTTAAACATTCCTGGGGCAAGTGTATTAGTGTTACTAATCTTATCTTGCTTAAGTTTTACCAAGTCCACTTTGAATTCATGGATAGTGTGTAACAAATCTTGATTTTCAGAGCGAGTGTTTCTATTATTTCGTAAAACTTCTTTGGTATATGCAAGATGATCATCAGCATCTTTTGACGCTTGAGCACGAGTCTTTTTAAGTAAATCAAATATGACACCATATTCAGTTTTGACTTTGGCAATTTCTTGTTCATATTTTGAGATTTGACACTTTAAAGACACGTTTTCATCATCCAGTTGTTCTATTTTTGGATCAAGAGATTTTGAACGCAACTGGTTGATCTTGTTTTGCAAAGCAAGTTCACGATTTTGACAATCCTTTTTACACCATTGAAGACGACGTTTTGCATTGGAAAGCTCATTTAACAATCGCTCATTTTCAATTTTTAAAGACTTGATTTGTGACACTTTATCGGTATTCTCAACATTTTCAATAGAATCAACATAGTCAACAGCGATATAATCAAATGCATATGCAACAGAATGTAATAACACAACATTTATGGTATCAGCACAGATAACATCTTCCAAGAGTCGGTCAACATGATTTCTTAACAATTTATTTTTACGTTTAGTATTTGAAATCGATGTTTCGGTTTTCTCGAAAACTGTTTTCATAAGCCCAATCTCCTTCTGAAGTTCCCGTTCCCAATATATTGCACACATTTTTAAATTTCGAACATGTGGTAAAAGCCCTTTCTCAAAAATATCCCTTTGTTGTCACGCAAATGGCGATTGAAAATGTTCAGCTTTTATTTCAGAATTAACTTCAATTGCATGTTCCAAAAGTTTGATGTCAGACATGAAAGTGTCAAAGTATTTTAGAATCTGACATCGTTCAGCTAATGGCTTTATTTCACTAAAAGAAGGTAAAGGACCATTAATTTGTGCAACATTGGATCGGGGACCATCATTAGAAGAGGACTCAGGAGTAGGCATGATAACCCAAGGTGTGTTAGAATTATCTTGTTGTGTGACGAAAGTTATGGCTTTTGAATAGTTAAATGGTTTGCAATAAACAACATTTTCCATTTTTGACCGACTCTCGTCTTCTGCATCTAATTCCTCCATACGATTATAATCAACAACACTCATAATGGAGTCATCAATTCTATGTTCTGCACTGTAAACTTGAGGATTTGGTTTGAATGCTCTATGTGAAAAACATGGTTTGTAATCAGCAAGATTTGGTCCATATCCATCAGGATTTGGTTTAAAGGAAAACTTTTGAATTGTTGTGATTGACTCACCATGTTTGTAAACAACATTTTGAAACTCTTTGATTTTGTTTTGTAAGTCGACAATTTCCTCAAGATAGTCATCTATTTGTTTCCTCGAATGCTTTTTGTATTCACAAAACTGTTTTTGACAAGTTAACAACTCAGACTTGGCTTTTTGAGTTTCCGAAGTAAGAGCGTTAAGTTGTTGTTTACGATCATATTTCAATTGTTCTATTTGAGACAACAAAGCATTCTTGGATGCAACTAGATCACATATCTGTTTTTCCAACGATTTTTCATTTTGGTACGATTTAGCAAATGCGATTTCAATACCTTTTTCACGTTTCTCTTTAGTTTGAAAAATGTTGAGTTGGAACTTATAGCATTCATTATCCTTAGTCAACAGTGCAATTTTATCTTGCAATTTCTTATTGATGTCAGTGCACTTTTCCATTTGAGATTGGGTGGTCTTAATTAAGTTGGTCATGAGCTCAAGATCTGGATTAGACAAAGGTTCAGCTTGTTCAATGTGAGTCTCAACATAATCATTATTTAGATCCTCAAATATGACCACGGAGTCAACTTGATTATCAATATTAACCATAAGGTCATCTTGATCGTCAAATATAACTACGGGATCCATTTGATTATCATCAGAATGAGATGTAGAAGGTTCATGTTGAACACTCTGAGCCTTGTCAG
Source organism: Chrysanthemum makinoi (assembly GCA_910596185.1). NCBI lineage: Eukaryota > Viridiplantae > Streptophyta > Magnoliopsida > Asterales > Asteraceae > Chrysanthemum > Chrysanthemum makinoi. The sequence continues at coordinate 138,993,667 of OU343217.1, forward strand.
ATGCAGATGTTGGCGGAGATATCATATCAGTAATGAGTATGTTTTGATCCGGTACCTGAGACAAGCCGTCAGTGTCATACACTTGGCCTGTGTCACTCATGTGGAGTTCTTGCATGTTTGCCATTAACATCACAGCAGCATTAGCCTGCAAGTCCTCCATGTCATCATCAAAATCTGCATTAACCATGAAGCTCTGTTCCTTGTTGTTAAGAGTTCCACCAGCTTCATCCTTGAGAGCCAGAGTAAAGCCTCTTTGTGATAAGCGCTGCCTCTTGTCCTCGGCTTTGGGCATGCATTAGCCAGATGACCCTTCTCATTGCAATTATAGCATCAGAGACCATTAACCCCAGTCTGAGCATTTCCCTGATCAACCACTTGAACCCGTTGTTGTGGAGCACACATGTTATTCCTTCCTTTAGGATTAAATCCTTGACCACTACCCATCTGACGAGCATTACCACGATTCTGAACTTCAACTCTTTCGTTATTAACAACAGCTTGATTCCTTGTGTTGGGATTTGTTAGAATATCGACCGAAGGCTCTATCAATCATGACAAATCCTTGTTGCAAAGCATCAAAAGCTTCTGCATCCTCATTAGATTTACTGTAAAGTACTTGATCATTGTTGTTGTTGTATGGGACCAGTTGATTTTCTTGTGACTGTTGTTGCTGTGAGGGATCATATGGTGTGATCTAAGCAGTTGGTTGTGGAGGATTTGTGAATGTTGTTGGCAAGGTCGGAAATTGAGGATAGCATGCTTGAGCCCACAAAGCAAGAGTTTGATTATCCGGGTGTGAAGGTGAAGCAGGGACCCCACGGATGACTCTTTCTTTGTCAACTTCCTTTTGGTGATGTTTCAAATAGTCATACAACAATCCGTATGTAGCTTGATGAAGATTCTTCGCTTGACGGATGAATATAACATACTTCTCCCAATCAGGACCAAGACAGCTCAGGAACTTTGTATTGATTGCAATCCTTGGTATAATGATATTATGTTTATCCAAGTCATTGATGATGTCTGAGAACCGATGATGATATGACTCTAATGTCTCCCCTGGTTCAATCATGAAGTGTTCATATGCTAAGTAGATTTTGGATTCCAAATCTTCTTGATTGAGTTCAGTGCCTTCCATTAAAAGATGAATGTGCTCCCACATTGCTTTAGCAGTCTTCTAAGCATCAACACTATGAAGAATCGGATTACGTAATCCCAAAAGGATATATTGCATTGCAATTTAATCGGCTTCTAAGTGAAGAAGTTGGTCAGTAGTAAGTTGATCAAGACCGACAACATTGGTAACATCATCTCTTGGTGGATTGCAGGATCGTGAATATTATGTTGTTTGATGATTCGGGTGGTCTAGGACAATGATTAAATAAGAAAGCCATTTTAGATAGATGAAGAGAGTTGCGAGGAGGTTCCTTGAAGAGAGTTGCTTAAGAAAATGAAAGGTTTATTCAAAGAAGCCACACCCCTTCCATGGATGGAAGGGGTATTTATACTTACAAACAATACGTCCTCCTATCGGACTGTGGATCAGGCATACAGTGGGTAAAGACCCGTCCTTCCTCCACGGTGTTACTCTAAACTAATCTACGCTACAAACTAACTAATAAACTACTAAGTAACGTAAATAACGTCAAGTCTACGAGCTAACTTATGCTAGATAATATTTGGGGTGACCGACTCTTCACTATGGAATTTTCTAATTCCTAACAATCTCCCCCTAAGGGAGGTCACCCCATGTTTTACATTTTGAATCCTAGCATTCTATTCTTGACTTTGTTCTTGAGCTTGTAGACTTCGATTCTTCAATTCTGCAATCTTTATGCTTAAGCAGTGATTCTTTAAAGTCCGCATAGTTTGTACTTTAGTGAAGGCCTTTCAACTGATCCACATCTTTGATGATCTTCGAGCTTTCATTGAGATCATCAGTCACAGTAAATCTCTGGATCACCCTTTATTGTGTTGCCATCATGTGATGTTGTGACTTTCAGACCGACATGCTCACACTTTTGAATCATGACATCTTTCCATCAGAGTAGCGGAATCCTTACTGGTTCATGATATTTGTAGCAGCAAAGCAGAAGCATAGTATGAAATATCAGAGCCAGGTTATGTAGATATGCACCAGTCATGATTTTTCAAATTAAGTGTGGTTGCTGTGAGCATGCGGCTTTGGATTGACTCCTCAATTCTGATCAGCTGCAACCGTCCAAATGTACCGGCAAACAACAGTTAGCAATAAAACGCACGAAAGTGTCTTTGATCACTTTCGTTGAATTGAGGTACACGGCCCACGGTTCCCCGTTGATCAGTACAAGTACTGCCTGTGATCAGGTAGAATTCCGAAGAATCTCCTTGACAGGGTTTCGCAGCTGCTCTAGCTGTTCTCAAACCGGAACGTCTCAAAGAAGACAACACGGACTGATCGATGAAAAATTGATTTGAAAACAATCGCGTATTGCTTAGAAGAAAGAGTTTTGCAATACGACGAAGGTTTTATGAGAAAGATCAATTTTCAATCAAAATACTTTTGTATTTAAAAGAGTACACATTCGACGTGCTAGAGAAAAGAAGAATTTTGCACATCGAACGGTTTTTCCAAAAGTATTTTTCAATCAGAGATACTTTTTGAATTTGAAAATGTGAGTACACATTCGACGTGCTAGAGAAAAGAAGGTTTGCACATCAAATGGTTTTTCCAAAAGTATTCGTCAATTCCATTCCTGGACCAAGGTTGATTCAATAATGAATCGCCCCATCGTTTCTATCCAGTTGTCACAAGCTTGATCTTACGAGAAGATCTCACATGTCACCCACCAAGAGCTTGTTTGATGTTGGCTCTAGAAGGATTTCCATCTTCATCGTGAATATTTTTTACATATCACTCAGATGTTCTGGCAATACCACAAGGATAATGCGTAGGACTCTTAAGATATATTCTTACTTTCCACATTGCGTGAAACAGCAAGTCTTCAAGTATAGTGTCCTAATGAGATATTGTGGATGATCTCTTGGCTCTAGACTCAATCGTGCACATTTTGTTTCCTATGCCGGAGACTAGGGAGAGGGTCTCCTTCTTCAATACCAACAATCTCTAAGAGAAAGTCGATAGATTATGTAGGTTCCCCGTGATGTCTTGTTTTCAATACCAGTGTTACCTAAGTAAACACCAGTAGCATATGTATTGAACCCGGTTTCTGCCCTAAGGTTGAATTATTGGAGGGCTATTTCTTTTCACCCTTTTCACATTCAATTCTTTTTCATTCTTCAACCCCTTCAGTGCTTACCGAGACTTCATTACTAGAACCTTGTTGGGTTATTCTAGTACTAGCTCTGTCTCAGTCCGCACTCTTCCCATATTCTCATTTTTCTCCTTTTTTTTCATCAAACCTAAGGACTTCTACACTATCTAGTGGATTGTCCCTGGGTAGATCCCTCCGGTTCTGGCGGATCGTGGGAACTTAATACCTAACCTCACCATCCTTATAACTCCGTACATAAAGTAAAATGGTCGGTCTTTTGGTACAGTTCATTCTTCCTTGAAACCAATTGAAAAGTCATTTGGAAAAACAATCAAGGTACTTGTGATACGAGATCAAAGCATTTTGTACCTTAAAAGTTTTGATCATTTAGAAAACCTCCCCCTCAACATGTGCATATGATTTAGAAATTGTTTAGCACATGGAGGCAAGAGGACTTTGAAATATTTTCTTTGATCACAATTTTCATAGAAAAAGCCATTTGATTTTCTTGGTAAAATTCTCCCCTCAATATGTGCATAGGATAAGAGAAATCATTTTTATCACATAGAGGCAAGAGTTAATTTGAAGCACATCCACAATCACAAGGGCCATTAAGAAACCATTTTAAAACTCAATCAAGGTACTTAAATCACTTTAAAAGCTTTCGTACTGGATAGTTTGTTTGCTCCACCTCAATATGTGCTTCGAGATTCGAAAGCGTTTAGCACATATGAGAGAGCACCATGCACAATTAAATCAAAACGATCACCTTTTATCAAATTTCATTATTAAATCACAAATTCTCCAACCGATCAAAAATATCAAACCCTTTGAGATTTTGGATCTCAAGTGATTTAATACGGTTTAGAAAACATGGGAGAATATGTGGCCTGGTTTAAATACTCTTCATGTTTTTGGATAAATCCTCCTCCTCAACATGTGCATTGTGTATGAAATCGTTTGGCACATGGAGGCAGGAGTGCCTTTAAAGGACTAAAACCAATTCCATTTAAACATATAAGAGATTTAACTCACGATCTCTACCCCGATCAAAATTTCAAACCTTTTGAGATTTGTGATCCCAATTGATTTAAATCATATAAAAGATTTTGGGGAAAGACGTGGCTTGATTTAACTTTGAAAAATGACAGATAAGGACCATTTTAAGACATTAAAGATTGTTAGTATCAGGTATGATTGTTTTAAGAGATCTTTTTGGTAAAATAAAACAATTTCACAATCAAACAAGAACAAAAAAAATTTTATTTTGAAATATCTTGATTCTAAAGAAAATCATACCATGACATAACATTAAATCTTTAGATCACTACTTAATTATTGTACAAACGGACTCTTTTGAAGATATATTGTTTGAAAATATTTTAAATTAAATCACTCTCCCCCTCAATCGATGACCGAAGTCGATAATTGAGTGACTTAAATTTTGATAAAATGAAGTCCGGTGATTTACAAAATTTAGTCCAATATATTTTCAAAACAATATTTTTCCATTTTCAAAAACACTACATTGCAAAGTTTTAGAAAAATGGTATCATCACAATTATCCTGCACAAAGATACATTAGTGGTTGAGAAGCTTCCGTTGTTGTTGCTGTAGGGTTTGGAAAAAAACCGTCTGCATATGCAGTGAGACTTCTTCTTATGTTGCATTTTGAATGCCAACTGAGGTCAAATTAAGCTCTGTTTCTTCAATCACTTAGAAGAAAACCATCTGCTGATGCAGTGTGACCTCTTACGTTGCATTTATGCCAACTCTCCATTGAAGTCAAATTAAGACCCGTTTCTTCATTTGTCGACACAAGAAATCGTTACCCTTTCCTTTCGGCATCCAATCATATTCATTTGTGGGATTCGGATCGGGAACATTCTTATAACCAATATACCTGTATACGTTAGTGAACACACATACAGATATATGGTGGTCGACAACACCCAAACGATGTCGACTAATAAAAGTCAATCCAACATATCAATCAGTTCATATAAGGTATGGGAATTATGTGTTCATCAAATTCTAATCATCTAAACCTAACAATCATATCCTAGAAACCTAGTCCTTCAACATAGGCAATTATCGTTTTTAATTAAGCACGTAGGATAATTAAGAAAGCCCGTTAGATGATATAGATTTGAAAACATTACCCCCCTCAATCAATGACTCAATTTATAAAAGATTTTAAAAGTGCTGAAGTCATTGATTGAGTTTACAAATTTTATAAAAACTCTGAAACTGATTGATTTTAAGCAACTCATTTTCCACCATTTTTTGAAAACACAACAAATATTTTTCTGAAGAATTTTAGAAGGAAAAACATTTGTGTAGGAACAGTCTTTTTGACGACATGCTTTCCTTGTTTTGTTTTAGGATAAGTGCTCGAAATATTTGAAAAATTGGTTTAGCGCAACACTTTCCTTTCATGAAGAACGGGTTGCTATCAGAAATAATAGCAAGCCATAGTTTAAGCACGGGTTACAGTCAGAAGTAACTGCAAGCCATTTTTGAAGCGCGGGTTACAGTCTGAAATAACTGTAAGCCATATTTTGAGACATGTTTAAGAAAGAAATATTTACACCTCCTGTTCGAACTTCATCTATGGTCCCGTGCCATTATTGAATGACATTTCTAAGACCGTAGATGTTATCGATACCGAAGACATGTCATGAGAAAACAATATTTTTGGAATTTTTCAAATTTTCTGATTTTTATGGGTTTTTGATGGTTTTATATTTTTCTATTTTCTTTTCCTTGGTTTTATAATTTTGTATTTGGTTTTTTATAAATATATACAAGGATAGAATAGATGATATAGTTAAAGAAGATGATGATACGAGTACCGAGATAAGGATATCGAGCAAGACGTCGAGAAGATAGAAGTCATAAACTCTTAAACATTCACCACCAAAGCTTCCAGGGCTCTTGAATCGAAGAAAGAAATTGAACCATCTGAAAGTGAGACTTTGGCAGCTTCCCCCCAAACCGAAAATCCTTATGTTGAGCAGATTCGAAGCTCTATTTCACGCTTGCTTTAGCCAGGTGCACAAAGAAGCACACCATTATCATAAACCCAGCTGCTCCTTTAAAGAATAATCACCGTAATTCTTCATTCGAGGTTATATCATCCAAAAGAACAACAGCAACGTATCATCCCACACATAAAACAATCTTCTCAAATTTCTTTTCTACTGACGTCCGAAGCGATCCATTCCAAAAGGTGTCAAGAGAACAATTCCCCCAAGTAGTTGAATTGATGCAGTCAGCTTCTTTGTATAATGCTCAAGAACTCTCCCGAATACACATCATGAGGGGAATGAAAACACCTTCCCATGTTCACATTTTTCTTCCCGGATGATCGTGTATGAAGCTCAAGAACCCGAAGTACACCAATACCCAAGAGCTCTCCCGAATACACATCATGAGGGGAATGAAAACACCTCCCCATGTTCACATTTTTCTTCCCGATGATCGTTATGAAGCTCAAGTATCCGAAGTATACCAATACCCAAGGAAGGAATAACCGATAACATTGAAGAAGCAGGCCAAGTCACTGATTATCTCTGCGGATGACAATCTCTGCGGATGTCAACTCCGGAATAAGTGATTATATCACTGAATCACTGATTAAGCTCTCAAGTGAAACAGCTGAGCGCCCCCAATGTACACACTCTCTCTCCCCTGATCATTGCGATACCATCGAAATCACCACACACTAGTGTATCTCTTTTATCTTCAGAAACTTTCTCTAACATCACTTCCCCCACGTAGTTGAAATACTAACACTAAACGCCTTGATGAGTAAAACCTTGAGTTTCTCTGCGGTCATGACATTTGTTTTCCTGGGATATCTTCAATCACTTAGAAGAATTAAGTTCATCACGTTTACTCATCATGAGTCAAACCTTGAGTTTCTCTGCGGTAATAACATTTGTCTTCCCGGGGTATCTTCAATTACTTAGAAGTATTAAGTTCATCAAGTTTACTCGCGTTTAGGTGCTTGTCTCCTTACGCCTTGCTGGTTTTTGACACTTCAGAATCAGCAACTCTTTGTAAGTCCGTATACTAGAAATATTTTGAGAAGAACATCATTAGCTCAGATGTATCTGTGAGAATCAACTTGCTGAAGAATAACGTGAGCAAGTCTAATTAGGGATTAAATTTGGCTTTACACTCTTCCCAATTAGTGCTCTCCCCTAAACCGACAATCTTTATGATGAATGCTTGAATTGAGAAGAAGTCTTTAAATAATCAAATGCAACTCGTCTTTAGTCTTCTAACATGTAGCGAGAAAAATGCCGATGAAGACTCGACCTTCTTCAAGATTGTCCAGTTGGGGAATGGATAGTTAACATTTTCAACTCACCAAAACACAAGAACATCACCAAAAAGCATCCCAATTAATTTACATCTTGCAAATCCCCTTAACTAAAATCCCTCCCAATCAAACAAGAACAGAAAGATGTTCATCAAGGAAATCAGCAATCAGCCCGCAGCGAACACACGAAATGGTAATACCAAGCAAACAATCACTTCAAACAAGAACAGAAGGTTTTTCGGAATCATCATGTTGATGTGCACGTGAAGCATTAACCGGAAGCACTTTGTCAATAAACTCATATCGGCTTGTGAAGATGTCAACCAACGGCTCTTAGAAGAGAAAACTCCATGTGAAGATGACCCGATAAGAAGAAGCTCGGTTCTTACATGAGTTTAGAGCCGTATGACCATATATATTCTCAAGTATCAATCAACAATGCAAAAAATTCACACTTCTTCTCCCCTCAAGAATTGCATACGGAGATGCCATTCTTGACTAAATAAGTGAAATCATCCAAAAGTATTCTATTCACACTTCTCCCCCGCAAAATTAGCACGTGATGTCGCCATCTTCATTATATTGAGCAAGTGGAATATGAAAACAATCAATGGTAGCCCGGTTCACTTGATGACTGAAGCGCATGGAAAAAGCATGAAGCATGTTGATGAGAATGGTCATAATTGAGAAGATTTCTCTTCTTCAGAAGATAAAGCGCACTGACACGTACACTTTTCTTTTCTTTAGAGTACGAGGCATGAACTGATGTGTTCATACATCATAAGAAGATTTCTCTTCTTTGGAAGATAAAGCGCACTGACACGTACACTTTTCTTTTCTTTAGAGAACGAGGTATGAACTGTTGTGTTCATACGTCATAATCTCTCTCTTTTCATCATCTCTTGGCAAACTTATAATCACCCCATTATCATTCAGTAGGCTCTTTGTTGTGACAGCTGATGGAGAAAACCCGATATAATGAATTTGACCCTGAAGTAAACTACCCCGAACTCGTGACTTAAACTTGCACATATGTAACAAAGAGCGATGCCGAGACTTCATCCTCCATTGAATCTCTAAGTACTCTATACTCTTCATCCAACCAACCATCAAGTAATAGACGTACATCACCTCTTGAGAATCCACAATTCAATGTGACACTGAGCACTACAACGTAACTCCTTAAAGTGATAGTTATTTTGTGGTGGTATGAGCCCAATTCCCCCAAGTGGTAAAAGAAAAGGTAAAAGACACCCATCAATAACTAGATTTCCAAGTCTTTGTATTTGAAGATAAGCTCGAACAAGGATCTTGAAGAATCTTCATCCAACCATCCCCGATACCTTCAGATACTAAGTGCACTCGCCCGTGATATTTCACTTCAACCTCAAATAAACAATAGTGAATTAACTCCGTTGTCACATCTTCTTGGTTAAAAGCTCAAATCTAGCCTCCTTTGTCGTTTAAAGTGAACTATGATAATGGTTTTCATCCCGACCATGGTTAAAAGCACATAACCCCGTAAACCATGTAATAACCAAACTACCATGACGAATATCCAAAATCACATCCAATTCATGAAGTACACCCTTTTATCCCTTCTTCGAAGCAAAAACCGTAGCACCAGCATCAAGTAAGATCCAGAATTACACTTTCTCTTCTCCAAGATGGTTCCATCATTACGGGATTTTACAAATCTAAGGTTTAAACCGAGAAATAGTTTCTTTCGCGGGATTTTACAAAACCAAGAATAAACCGTAAGATAGATTCGGAAATGCACTTTACTAATACTAGGATGTTTCCATTGTCACGGGATTTTACAAGTCTATGATTTAAACCGAGAAATAGGTTCTTTCGCGGGATTTTACAAAATCAAGACAAAACCGTAAACAATGTCAGCTTGAATGTGTTATGACGAATTTGGTTTCAGTGAATATCTGTTTTAGGGGAACATGCAGCGGTTCATCAACGGTTCAATAACCAACATCAACAATCTCATCAACCATCCAATAATCACATTGGTAAACACATCATTCACGCAATCTGTCGGCAATTGCAGTGACCATATGGAGAAGTAAACCCGATATATCAAACTCGAACATGACGTAAAATTCCCCAGATTTGTTACTTAAACTTGTACTAATCCTTGTGAACAAGAAACGGCGTACCCAATGTACAAAACCTCTTGACGTATCCTCTACTGCGTGAGACACCGAAGTGATAGCTACGTTGTGGGTTAAGCGAGAAAGAATCAAAACAGTAACTAAATAGCCAAGTCTTTATCACCCTCTATAAACGCCCAAACAAGTCATCTTCGCAGAAGGGTAGAATGAAAGAAGATGAAATAAGTAAACGCGTTCGGAAAACATCACCTCAAATCCAAATAAGAGATACCAAGTACAAACAACCCCGTAGTCAACATTTTCAATAAGTACTTCAGGCCGAGACATAATATTCATCGTGAATATGTATATCCCAAAGTGCCAAAAACCCCATAACAACAACACAACAACTCAAATCAACAACTTAAATCTCATAACTCAACAACACTCTTGAGAAACCCATTTGATTCAATCATGTGTACGACCCAAACATGGTTACTAGCAATAATCTGTCCCCGATCAATATCCGGTTCACAAGCAAAATTGATATAATTACCAAATCATTAAGTTCGGTCAATATAGTCACCCAATACCACACAATATTGCACATGAAGCCCATTAATATTTGAAGTAGTACTAGAACTCATCTCAAATTATCAAAAACAATCTTCACATGTCACAAATAACTTCCTATGTCCTTTAAATTTGTACAGTCGAAATAATTAGAGGAACCGTTTGAAATTCACGCAACCTTGTCTATATTGAGGAGAACCCTGAATATCCGATCCAATAAGGTGCATAGCCAAAATATCCAATCTAACATTACCATAAACGAACTTGGGTCCATAACCGAAATATCCAGCCCATGTGATTAATTTACTCGTCCAAAGAGATAAGAATGATATACGGCCCATATTTTACACATGATCCAATCCAAATTAAGTCATTCACCCTAAAATTTCGGGTATATAACAGTTGCTCACACAATCTTACATACCCTAAAAATCCTTAAACAACCCTAATCACATTACCAATTATCCTCCGCCCCCATCACAGAAAATATCACAAACCCAGAAAACTTATGAGATCCCTAATCATTCTCACCCAAATAAAACGTACACACTCATAGCACTTCCAGAAACAACACATATCCACCAACCATATCACAAATAATTAGGACCCATGTGCATCTGCTTTAACCCAACCAGAAATCGTCCCATATATTGCCATGAATGAACAACGAAGCACCCAAATCCACCCCATCTTAACACCAAATCTGGGAACGATTTATAGCAACAACTCCATGAATATTAAACGCATCTAACATTGAACAAGCCTCGCCACAGGGTTGGCTTGAGGGTATAACGAGTAGGCCACATGGATGGCTAGGGTTCATACGTACCACAGGGATGGTATTATGCTCGACACCAAGGTAGGCAGTAGATTTATTTTGTTTAGTTGATCATTTTATGAACGAATCAGAACAGAGCAATTAATCATTCGTGATAGTTGATCTTTTCATTAAAGATTCGGATATTACAAAGGGATTAAACACCTAGATTGATCAATGAGGCAAAAGCTCGTTTGTGTATAGATCCTTAGAGATCTATGTGTTTGTAGAAACCACACACAAAGAGTAAAGCTGAGATCGTTGTCATGATTTTCCATTATAGTTAGGGTTGATTGATGAAGGTAAAAACAAAATCAATAACAGATTAGAGTAGTCTTTGAATCTGAGATCTTTGTTCCATTCATGTTAGCTTAGACACGAATCTGTGATGTTAAATGTTTCGTATGAAAGACCATGGAGGGTCATTTGGCTTTGAATATACTCGAAACAATTACTGAGATTCAATTGATATATTTCCATGAATTTGGTTAGATATTGTGAAGGGTTATAGAATAGGTTTGGATTTGAAAGTGGCTTTTTCTTTTTTTTTTCTTTTTTTTTTCGGATCTGAGGTCGTTAGTGTCACCTTGAGTTTGGTATGTTTGGTCTTTTTAAAGTCAACAAGTCACATCATCTTTTGCATATACAACTCGCTTGATCTGCAAAACGTTTTAGCAAACTCGCATTCAATAATGCGAGTTAAAGACTGACACAACTCGCATACTTCAAACAGCATGACAACTCGCTTTTGACATTAAATCAATAGCAACTCGCTCAATAGCAGAGTGCAACTCGCTTCATATTTCTGTATACTCAACACGCATTAGATACATTGTATATGGACAGATTTAGCAACTCGCATAGCATATACACTGAATCTGGACACGATGGCAACTCGCATATGGCAAGTCGCTTAGTACAAGTTAACAACTCGCATCCATGAAAGACCAACACGCATATATGAATTACAGTTAACTCGCATTGATGAAAAACCTCAAAAGACTTATGAAAACATGTTCAGGACCAGTAAACATTAAGGAACCAGTATGGTGTTGCTTAAAAACTGACTTGTATATATAACATGTATGAACCAGCAGATTCAAAATCAACACAGCTTTGAAACAGCATAAGCAAAAACTGAACTTGTAAAATAACTTGTATGAAATCTGTTTTGACCATAAAAACACAGTTAGAGACCGGATACAATCAACCAATAACACCAACTAACACAACAACAACACAAACCATATCAAACCACATCCAAAATAACACAAACCGAACCAAATAATGAACAAACCGCATAAATAACCATTCGAATCAACCCAAACAACAAAACCTGGCTCTGATGCCAATTGTAGGATCGTGAATATTATGTTGTTTGATGATTCGAGTGATCTAGGACAATGATTAAATAAGAAAGCCATTTTAGATAGATGAAGAGAGTTGAGAGGAGGTTCCTTGAAGAGAGTTGCTTAAGAAAATGAAAGGTTTATTCAAAGAAGCCACACCCCTTCCATGGATGGAAGGGGTATTTATACTTACAAACAATACGTCCTCCTATCGGACTGTGGATCAGGCATACAGTGGGTAAAGACCCGTCCTTCCTCCATGGTGTTACTCTAAACTAATCTACGCTACAAACTAACTAATAAACTACTAAGTAACGTAAATAACGTCAAGTCTACGAGCTAACTTATGCTAGATAATATTTGGGGTGACCGACTCTTCACTATGGAATTTTCTAATTCCTAACAATTAGCATTCGGATCTCGGGGTACAGTGAGAGTAGGCATTTGAAAAGGACCTTCAAGGATGACATTCTTCAAGAACTTACCATGTGGCTTCTTTAGATCACAAAACCTAAAGAACCTTATCACCCATTGATCGTAGTTTCCGAGAGTGAGCATTGGAGGTCTGTCAAGGGATCCAGCGTCATGAATGGATTGTTTGCTGCTTAAAGCTTCACACATCTTTGCAAACCATGAGGGTTCCTTTGGTGTTGTAACATTCATAGCATACTTGGCGGGATACCAATTTTGAAAGTATGTATAATGTTGTACTTGTTGACGAGGGTTTGGTGGAACCATTTGTGGTGGAAGAGGATTTGCTCCTTGAGGAAAGTGTTGAAATTGTTGCAATTGTTGTGGAGATGGTGGAGGATATTGTTGATAGAATTGTTGTTGTTGTTGTTGAGGATACTCATGAGGAAAGTAGCTAGAGTATGGTGGTTCAGACATCTTGAAACTTGTGTTGATGATGGATCTTTGTAGTTGAATGAAACTTAGAGTTTGTTGATGAAGTAACCTTATGCGTAGAAACCAGCTTAGGCGTAGAGATTACCTTGCGCGTAATACCTAACTTACGCGTATACAAGAGCTTACGCGTAATGAAAGCTTACGCGTAAACGTGAGAAAAGCTTAGCTTAGGCGTAAACCAAAGACTTGTTAATAGAATCCTTATACGTAATATTTCCTTATGCGTAAGATAAGCTTAGGCGTAAGAAATTCTTAGGCAAAATAAATTCTACGCGTAAGTATTTAGCTTAGGCGTAAAACTAGGGTTTTACCCAAAAATCCCTACAAAAGGCCGGAGGTCCTTTCTACCTTTGGTAGAACTGGAAGCAGCCTCTCTACCTTAGGTGGGGGTAAGGCTGTCTATATCTTAACCTCCCCCAAACACCGGAAATGGTATTGGGTACCCATAACCCGTGGAAGACGGCATTGGGTGTTACTTTACTTTACTTTTTTTTTTGTAAAACTAGGGTTACCCAAAAATCCTTTACACTTATACTAGTGTAAAAGATAACCAAATTCGAAGTGTTTTCAGGCTTATCCAAGCAAGAAAACACTGAGTAAACCAAGAGCTCTGAAGATCAAATGATGGAATGCTTACGCGTAACAGATGCTTAGGCGTAGACTTGGAGCTTACGAGTAAAACTAGGGTTTTACTACGAGTAGAAAGTACAAACTGTGGAAAACTAGAAGGGGGGTTGAATAGTTTTACCAATTTAAAACTTCCTTTTAAATATTTAGATCGAATTATGTCAATCTATTTAGATGTGTGTGTTGGATGTTGATAAACAAACATATAGAAGTATGTAATGAAAAGATAAGAGTAAGAAGCATAAAACAACAACGCGAGTATTTATAGTGGCTCAGCTACAAGGACACCTTCCTTGCCCTACTCCACTCCCTGAGTCACCTACTCGAGAGTTCGTAATCACTACACAACACCAGCTCCTTATGGTCAAGAAACCTTCACAACGTTGCCTACTCTTTTTCCGGTACTAGGCTAACCACCGGGTTCTTTCACACCAAGGTGAACCACACCTACCACAACGTCGCCTACCCTTTATCAGGTACTAGGCTAAGTACCTAGTTCTTTCACACCAACGTGAACCACACCTATCACAACGTCGCCTACCCTTTATTAGGTACTAGGCTAAGTACTTAGTTCCATTACAATGGAGGAACTACTACCCAACACTACACCAACGACTAATCCCAAAGGAGACCAACTCCTTATTACAACATCATCAAGGATATCAATATCCTTGGATCTAGTACTAATCTATCTTGTACATCGAAACACACCATATCGAATGTACATCTAAGGCACCTTTCACTAATGCCTTTAACTAGATCTTCAAGACACCCTTCACTAATGTCTTGTGACTTGACTTCTAGGCACCATTCAATAATGCCTACAATACGGACGATCGACACCTTTCGCTAATGTCTTCGTCTTGATACTTAAGACATCTTTCACTAATGTCTTCAACACTACACTTCTTAGAAGAAAGAAAAGAATCATCAACAAGAGGACTTCAGCAGTATTGATGATGAGGAAGCATGGCAACTCATGGACTTGAGCTTGCTTGACTTCAAAGGTGGTGATCTCGCCTTTAAGAGGAACCTAGAGAATCACACAAAAACAAAACTACAAACATAGATCTCTTGGATCTGGGGTTAGAGAGTTTTTTAACTAAGGGAGAAAGTATGTTAGAAAGGGGTGAGAAACAATGAAGAAATGGCTCACTATTTATAGAGGAAAATGTCTACTGTTCCCCGAATCCCACGGATCCCTCCCACAAGGGATCCGTCTAGCGTAATGCTAGGGATCCGTGGGACGCTCCTCTTTGCCCATGGGTATTTTGGTTATGGGTCATGGGTCATGGGTTTATGGGTTGATCCATGGGTTTCTTATTAGATACAATGTATCTCATGAGTTCAATGTACCTAGTCAAATGGTTTGGATAATACCATGGGTTATGGGTCAATACCATTTGTTAGTTTTTACCCATTTTAGTATATACTAGTTAAGTATATATTTACCCAAATATGTAAACACTAGTTGTTGTACATATGTATTACTAAATCATAAAATCACTTATACTTGTTTTAGTGTTTTATGTGAAAACGTAAGTGTGTTAGAAACTATTAGTTCAAACCATTTACGTATTTTACTTGTTTCGTTAAAATGATTTTACGTTTGTTATCGACAAAACATTAGAAGATCATAAAATATAAATAAACGTTTTTAAGGCTTATTTGTAATAACACAAACTATCACCAAAACTGATTTTTATGCCCAAAAGTGTTTAGAAACCTGATTTTAATGATGAAATAGCTTCAATATCACCAAAATAACAATAAAGTTTGAAAGTTGATGATCCAAAACCAATAACACCCTTACGCGTAGAAAGTAGTATACAAATAAAACCAAGCTCAAAATCAAATCTACACACGTAAAGTTTGAAACTTTTTGCTAAAAAGTGAAATTTTAACACTAAATAAACCTTGAACCACAAGAATCTTGAGTTTTTAAGTGTAAAAAATTATAGTTTTTAAGCGTATGAAAAGTTATGTTCAAAAACCCACGCGTATGTGATAAAAACTTCAAAAACAAAATGTTTCACCCAACTAGATGGCGAATGATACCACTATTAGGTCACCATAATGTAACACAAGCATCAATATGTAAGAAATAGATAAGAGATAGAGCAGATGAACACACAATACACACACACGTATGATATGGAAAAGGTTATGCGTAGGAGAATGTATTAAGTGAACAACCAACATTCAAATGAAGGTTTACAAGACTATTTATGGGGAAGATGACTAGGGCAACATATCTAGTCCCTTCCACTAATTATTGGGCTTGGGCCAAGGCTTATGGGCTTTCTACATAATCCTTGCCTTTAATACAAACATAAAAGCCTAATTAAGCAACCTATTACATATTGATTACAAACACTTGAAATATAGTTTAGGAGTGATTCCAACACTTCAAATTTTGTGTGGAGTGAATGATGTGAAAATGCAGAATTAGGGCTTGCTTTTATAAAATCGACTACGTAACGGCGTAATCATAAGTAAGGGGCTACGTCGTAAGTTCCCTTATCACTAGATGTCTCGCAGTTGTGTAGATAGTTACGGCGTAACCATAATGAAAGGGTTACGCTGCAAAACTCTCATTAACATTTTTGAAGAAAAACTACACCGTACGCCAACGAGTGTGGTTACGGCGAAACCTTCTTAATCACTGAAATCTTTCAAGTCCATAAATATTTACGGCGTAACCGAGTCGCTAGGGTTACACTGTATCCTTGTGATGTGTTGACTTTGGTCTTTTGTGACATCTTCTATTACAACGTAAGTTGGTCATTCACTTACGCTGTAACCTTCACTAATCCAGCAAGTTCAAGTATCTCTTGAGATGTTTCTTTCCAATTTTGCGTTTCTTCATTCTTATGCTCAATCATGACCTGAAACGAAATATAAAACATTTAGAGTAAAACAAGTAACTTGTTAGGATCCTATATTATTGTGTTTGATGATTTGGGTGGTCTTGGATGATCAAAATACATGTTTACCATTTTAGAGAGAGAAAGTAGAGAGAGAGGGTGTTCTTGCTAGAGGTTTACACAAAGGAAAGGTTAGATTGAATGAGAAGCACCACCCCTTCCATGGATGAAAGGGGTATTTATACTTACAGACAACACGACCTCCTAACGGCCTGTGGATCATGCATACAGTGGGTAAAGACCCGTCCTTCCTCCACGGTGTTGCACTATACTATTCTACGCTACTTACTAACTAATAAACTACTAAATAACGTAAATGACGATATGTCTACGAGCTAACTTATGCTAGATAATATTAGGGGTGACCGACTCTTCACTATGGAATTTTCTAATTCCTAACAATCTCCCCCTAAGGGAGGTCACCCCATGTTTTACATTTTGAATCCTAGCATTCTATTCTTGACTTTGTTCTTGAGCTCGTAGACTTTAATTCTTCAATTCCGCAATCTTTGTGCTTTTGTAGTGCGCCTTCAAAGTCCGCATTGATTTGTACTTTCAGTGGAGGTCTTTGAACTGATCCACATCTTTGATGATCTTCGAGCTTTCTTTGAGATCATCAGCCACAGTAAATCTCTGGATCACCCTTTATTGTGTTGCCATCATGTGAAGTTGTGACTTTTGGACCAACATGCTCACACTTTTGAATCATGACATCTTTCCATCAGAGTAGCGGAAGCTTTTACTGGTTCAAGATATTTGCAGCAGCGCAGCAGGAACATAGTATAAAAATATCTGAGCCAGGTTCTGTAGATATGCACAGGTCATGAATTCTTCAAATTAAGTGTGGATGCTGTGAGCATGCGGCTTTGGATTGACTCCTCAATTCTGATCAGCTGCAACCGTCCAAGTGTACCTGCAAACAACAGTTAGCAATAAAACACACGAAAGTGTCTTTGATCACTTTCGTTGAATTGAGGTACACGGCCCACGGTTCCCGTTGATTAGTACAAGTACTGCTGTGATCGGTAGGATTCGAGGAATCTCCTTGATCGGGTTTCGCAGCTGTTCTAGCCGTTCTCAAACCGGAACGTCTCAAAGAAGACAACACGGAGTGAGTGAACCAACGAATTGAGATTCACTGATTGATGAAAAATGATTTGAAAAACAATCATGTATTGCTTGAAGAAAGAGTTTTGCAATACAACGAAGATTTATGAGAAAGATCAATTTTTCAATCAAAATACTTTTTGTATTAAAGAATGAGTACACATTCGACGTGCTAGTGAAAAGAAGAGATTCGCACATCGAATGGTTTTTCTAAAAGTATTTTTCAATCAGAGATACTTTTTGAATTCGAAAATGAATACACATTCGATGCGCTAGAGAAAAGAAGATTAGCACATCGAACGGTTTTTCCAAAAGTATTCGTCAATTCATTTCCTGGACCAAGGTTGATTCAAGATTGAATCTCCCCATTGTTTCTATCCAGTTGTCACAAGCTTGATCTTTTGCAAGATCTCACATGTCACCCACCAAGAGCTTGTTTGATGTTGGCTCTAGAAGGATTTCCATCTTCATCGTGAATATTTTTACATATCACTCAGATGTTCTGGCAATACCACAAGGATAAAGCGTAGGACTATTAATATATACTTACTTTCCACATTGTATGAAACAGCAAGTCTTCAAGAATTTAGTGTCCTAAAGAGATATTGGATGATCTCTTGGCTCTAGAATTAATAGTGCACATTTGGTTCCTATGCCGGAGACTAGGGAGAGGGTCTCCTTCTTCAATATCAACAATCTCTAAGAGAAAGTCGATAGATTATGTCGGTTCCCCGTGAGAATGAAACAAGCCCTTTTAAGAGGAACTTGAGTGGCTTGGGAAGTTTAATGCAGTGCGTCACTGGGTCCATGACGTCTTGTCTTCAATACCAGTGTTACCTTAGTAAACACCAGTAGCATATGTATTGAACCCGGTTACTGCCCTAAGGTTGAATTATTGGAGGGCTATTTCTTTTCACCCTTTTTCACATTCAATTCTTTTTCATTCTTCAACCCCTTCAGTGCTTACTGAGACTTCATAACTAGAACCTTGTTGGGTTTATTCCAGTACTAGCTCTGTCTCAGTCCGCACTCTTCCCCTTTCTCATTTTTCTCCTTTTTTCAATATACCTAAGGACTCTACACTATCTAGTGGATTATCCCTGGGTAGATCCCTCCGGTTCTGGCGGATCGTGGGAACGAATACCTAACCTAACCATCCTTATAACTCCATGCATAAAGTAAATTGGTCGGTCTTTTGGTACAGTTCATTCCTTCTCGAAACCAATTGAAAAATCATTTGGAAAAACAATCAAGGTACTTGTGATACAAGATCAAAGCATTTTGTACCTTAATAGTTTTGATTATTTAGAAAACCTCCCCCTCAACATGTGCCTATGATTTAGAAATTGTTTAGCACATGGAGGCAAGAGGACTTTGAAATATTTTATTTGATCACAATTTTCATAGAAAAAAGCCATTTGATTTTCTTGGTAAAATTCTCCCCCTCAATATGTGCATAGGATAAGAGAAATCATTTTAACACATAGAGGCAAGAGTTCTTTTGAAGCACATCCACGGATGACAAAAGCCATTTAGAAAACCATTTGAAAACTCAATCAAGGTACTTTATGTTAAAACATAAAAGCTTTTGTACCTCAATAGTTTATTTTCTCCCCCTCAAAATGTGCTTCGAGATTCGAAAGCGTTTAGCACATATGAGAGAGCAACCTGCACATTTGAATCAACAAAAAACGATCACCTTTTATCAAATTTCATTATTAAATCACAAATTCTCCCCCGATCAAAAATATCAAACCCTTTGAGATTTTGGATCCCAAGTGATTTAATACGGTTTAGAAAACATGGGAGAAAATGTGGCCTTGTTTAAATACTCATCTGGTTTTTGGATAAATCCTCCTCCTCAACATGTGCATTGTGTATTTGAAATCGTTTGGCACATGGAGGCAGGAGTGCTTATAATGGACTAAAACTGATTCCATTAAAACAGATTTGAGATTTAAATCACGATCTCTCCCCCGATCAAAATTTTCAAACCTCTTGAGATTTGTGATCCCAAAAGATTTAAATCATTTAGAAAATTTTGGTGGAAAGACGTGGCAAGATTTGATTTTTGAAAAATGACAGATAAGGATAATTTTAAGACATTAAAGATTGTTAGTATCAGGTATGATTGTTTTTAAGAGATCTTTTAAGTAAAACAAAACAATTTCACAATCAAACAAGAACAGAAACAATTTCATTTTGAAAGACCTTGATTCAAAAGAAAAATCATACCATGACATAACATTAAATCTTTAGATCACCACATAATTTCATACAAACGGACTCTTTAGAAGATATATTGTTTGAAAATACTTTAAATTAAATCACTATCCCCCTCAATCGATGACCGAAGTCGATAATTGAGTGACTTAAGTTTTGATAAAATGAAGTCCGGTGATTTTCAAAATTTAGTCCAATATATTTTCAAAACAATATTTTCCATTTTCAAAACAATTTAATCAAAATTATTTTTCAAAATTGTTTAAGAATGGTTTCCTGCACAAAGATACATTAGTGGTTGAGAAGCTTCCGTTGTTGTTGCTGTAGGGTTTGGAAGAAAAACCATCTGCTGATGCAGTGAGACTTCTTCTTACGTTGCATTTTGAATGCCAACTGAGGTCAAATTAAGCTCCGTTTCTTCAATCAATTAGAATAAAACCATCTACTGATGCAGTGAGACCTCTTACGTTGCATTTATGCCAACTCTCCATAGAAGTCCAATTAAGCTCCGTTTCTTCATTTGTCAACCCAAGAAATAGTTACCCTTTCCTTTCGGCATCCAATCATATTCAATTGTGATATCCGGATCGGGAACATTCTTTTATACCAATATACCTGCATACGTTAGTGAACACACATACAAATATATGGTGGTCGACATCACCCAAACAGCAATCGACTAATAAAAGTCAAAGCAACATATCAATCAGATCATATAAATGTATGGGAATAATGTGTTCATCAAACTCTAATCATCTAATCCTAGCAGTCATATCCTAGGCACCTAGTCCTTCAACATAGGTTAACATCATTTTTAATTAAGCATATTAGGATAATTAGAAAGCCCGTTAGATGATATAGATTTGAAAACATTCTCCCCCTCAATCAATGACTCATTTTCTAAAAAGTTTAAAGGAGCTGAAGTCATTGATTGAGTTTTCAATTATTACTAAAACTCTGAAGCTGATTGATTTGTAAGCAACTCATTTTCCACCATTTTGAGAACACAACAAATATTTTTCTGAAGAATTTTAGACGGAAAAACATTTGTGTAGGAACAGCAGTCTTTATGACGACATGCTTTCCTTGTTATGTTTTAGGATAAGTGCACGAATTTTGAAAAATGGTTTAGCGCAGCACTTTCCTTTCATGAAGAGCGGGTTGCTATCAGAAATAATAGCAAACCATAGTTTAAGTACGGGTTACAGTCTGAAATAACTGCAAGCCATATTTTGAGACATGTTTAGAAAAGAATGTTTACACCTCCTGCTCAAACTTCATCTAAAGTCCCGTGCCATTATTGAATGACATTTCTAAGACCGTAGATGTTATCGATACCACAAGACATGTCTAAGAAAAACAATATTTTTGGTCTTTTTCAAATTTTATGATTTTTATGGGTTTTTGAAATTTTCTATTTTTCTATTTTCTTTTTGTTGGTTTTATATTTTTGTATTTGGTTTTTGATAAGTATATACAAAGATAGAGAAGATGATATAGTAAAAGAAGATGATGATACGAGTACCGAGATAAGGATATCGAACAGCCCCGTTGTAGAAGATAGAAGTCATCATTTCTTAAACATTCACCACCAAAGCTTTCGAGGCTCCTGAATTGAGAGAAATTGAACCATCTGAAAGTGAGACTCTGGCAGCTTCCCCCCAAACCGAAAATCCTTTGGATGAGCAGATTCGAAGCTCTATTTCAAGCTTTCCTTAGCCAGGTGCACAGAGAAGCACACCATTATCATAAATCCCGCTGCTCCTTTTAAGAACGATAATCGAGATTCTCCATTCGGGGTTATATCATCAAGAAGAACAGCAACGTATCATCCCACTCATAAATTATCTTCTCAAATTTCCATTCACACTGAAGTCTGAAGCGATCCATTCCAAAAAGGTGTCAAGAGAACAATTCCCCCAAGTAGTTGAATTTAAGTAGTCAGTTTCTTTGTATAATGCTCAAGAACTCTCCCGAACACACATCATGAGGGGAATGAAGAACACCTTCCCATGTTCACATTTTTCTTCCCTGATGATCGTGTATGAAGCTCAAGGACCCGAAGTACACACATTCCCCAAAGAGAGAACAACCGATAACATTGAAGAAGCAGGCCGAATCACGGATTATCTCTGCGGATGACAATCTCTGCGGATATCAACTCCGGAATAAGTGATTATATCTTTGAATCACTGATTAAGCCCTCAAGTGAGACAGCTGAGCGCCCCCAATGTACACAATTCTCTCTCCCCTGATGATTGCGATAACATCGAGATCATCACACACCAGTGTACCTCTTTTATCTTCAGAAACTTTCATTTACATCACTTCCCCCACGACGTTGGAATAAGAACACTAAACGCTTTGATGAGTAAAACCTTGAGTTTCTCTGCGGTCATGACAATTGTCTTCCCGGGATATCTTCAATCACTTAGAAGTATTAAGCTCATCAAGTTTACTCGCCATGAGTCAAACCTTGAGTTTCTCTGCGGTAATAACATTTGTCTTCCCGGGATATCTTCAATTACTTAGAAGTATTAAGTTCATCAAGTTTACTCGCGTTTAGGTGCTTCTCTCCTTACGCCTTGCTGGTTTTTGACACTTCAGAATCAGCAACTCTTTGTAAGTCCGTATACTAGAAATAATTTGATAAGAACATCATTAGCTCATATGTATCTGTGAGAATCAACTTGCTGCAGAATGTGAGCAAGTCTAATTGGGGATTAAATCTGACTTTTCACTCTCCCCCAATTAGTGCTCTCCCCTAAACCGACAATCTGTTTGATAACAGCCCAGATTAAGAAGAAGTCTTTAGATCGTTAAATGAAACTCGTCTTTAGTCTTCTAACATGTAGCAGAAAATGTAGAACAGACTGTAGACTCGACCTTCTTCAAGATTGTCCAGTTGGGGATTAGATAGTTAACATCTTCGACTCACCAAAACACAAGAACATCACCAAAAAGCATCCCAATTAACTTACATCTTGCAAATCCCCTTAATTAAGATCCCTCCCAATCAAACAAGAACAGAAAGATGTTCATCAAGGAAATCAGCAATCAGCCCACAGCGAACACACGAAATGGTAACACCAAGCAAACAATCACATCAAACAAGAACAGAAGGTTGTTCGGAATCATCATGTTGATGTGCACGTGAAGCATTAACCAGAAGCACTTTGTCAATAAACTCATATCAGCTTGTGAAGATGTCAACTAACGGCTCTTAGAAGAAACGCCATGTAAAGATGACCCGATAAGAAGAAGCTCGGTTCTTACATGAGTTTGGAGCCGTTTGACCATTTATTCTCAGATATCGATCAACCATGCAGAATTATCATACTTCTTCTCCCCCTCAAGAATTGCATACGGAGATGCCATTCTTGATTAAGCAAGTGAATATCTTCAACAATGTAGTGTATTCATACTTCTCCCCCACAAAATTAGCACAGGATGTCACCATCGTCATTATAGTTGAGCAAGTGGAATAAGAAAACAATCAACAGTAGCCCGGTTCACTTGATAATTGAAAGCACATGGAAAAAGTATGAAGCATGTTGATGAGAATGGTCATAATGAGAAGATTTCTCTTCTTCTGAAGATAATGCGCACTGAAGCGTACACATTTCTTTTCTTTAGAGAACGAGGCATGAACTGATGTGTTCATACGTCATGATCTCTCTCTTTTCAACTCTCTTAGCAAAACATGTAATCATCACCATTATCATTTAGTAGGCTCTTTGCAGTGACAGCTGATGGAGATGACCCAATATGATGAATTCGACCCTGAAGTAAACTAACCCAAACTCGTGACTTATACTTGCACATATGTAACAAAGAGCGGTGCCGAGACTTCATGCCCATTTGAATCTCTAAGTACTCTATACTCCTCAACCAATCAACCATCAAGTAGTAGACGTACATTACCTCTTGAAAATCCACAATTGAATGTGACACTGAGCACTACAACGTAACTCCTTTAAGTGATAGTTATTTTGTAGTGGTAAGAGCCCAATTCCCCCAAGTGGTAAAAGAAAAAGTAAAAGCCACCCAACAATAACTAGATTTCCAAGTCTTCGTTTTTGATAATAAGCTCGAACAAGGATCATGAAGAATCTTCATCCATCCATCCCCAATACCTTTAGATACTAAGTACACTCGACCGTGATAATTCACTTCAACCTCAAATTAATAATACTGAATTAACGCCGTTGTCACATCTTCTGAACTGCTCAAATATAGCCTTCTTTGACATTGAAGTGAACTATGATAATGATTTTCATCCCGACCATGGTTAAAAGCACAAAACCCCGTAAAACCATGTAGTAACCAAACTGCCATGACGAGTATCCAAACACACATCCAATTCATGAAATACACCCTTTTATCCCTTCTTCGAAGCAGAAACCGTAGCACCAGCATCAAGTAAGATCCAGAATTACACTTTCCTTTTCTCCAGGATGGCTCCATCATCATGGGATTTTACAATTCTATAGTTTAAACCGAGAAATAGTTTCTTTCGCGAGATTTTACAAAACCAAGAACAAACCGTAAGATAGATCTGGAAATGCATTTTACTATTACCCGGATGTTTCCATTGTCACGGGATTTTACAAGTCTCTGATTTAAACCGAGAAATAGGTTCTTTCGCGGGATTTTACAAAATCAAGACAAAACCGTAAACAATGTCAGCTTGAACGTGTTATGACAACTTTGGTTTCTGTGAATATCTGTTTTAGGGTAATATGCAGCGGTTCATCAACGGTTCATTATCCAATATCAACAATATCATCAACCATCCAATAAACACATTGGTAAACACATCATTCATGCATTCTGTCGGCTATTGCAGTGACAACATGGAGAAGTGAACCCGATATGCCAAACTTGATCATGAAGTAAAATTCCCCAGATTTGTTACTTAAACTTGTACTAATCCTTGTGAAGAAGAAACGGTGTACCCAATGTACAAAACCTCTTGACATATCCTCAACTGCGTGAGGCACCGTAGTGATAGTTACATTGTGGGTTAAACGAGAAAGAATCACAACCGTAATCAAATAGCCAAGTCTTTATCACACACAATAAATGCCCAAACAAGTCATATTCGCAGAAGGATAGAAAGAAAGAAGACGAAATAAGTAAACCTCCGGAAAACCTTACTTCAAATTCAAATAAGAAATAACGAACAACAAATAATCTCGGTAGTTATCTTTGAACAATCATCAATTCAAGCCGAGACATAATATTTTACGTGAAAATGCATACACCAAAGTATCAAACCTCATTACCTAACAAATCTCATCATCACACCAACTCTCATCATCACAACTCATTATCTAGTCACTTTGACAAATCTCATAAAACAATCCAATATTGAGTAGCCCATATATCCATTATCCAAGTTCAAAACTTAAATTACTCAAGCTCGGTCCAGATAACTTAAAGATATTTAGCCCATGAGATACATTAATCCCCCCGTCAAACTCTTTAGATCCTATTCATAGCAAAACAAGCAAATCCGCTCCGGCTCATCCAAATAGAGTTTGCACGATCCAAAAGAGATAACATGCAGCCCATGACATATCAACTCAATACATTGAAACATGTTAACCAACTCCGCAACTGAACTCAGCTCAGGTCTAATCCCACGTCAAATCTCAAATCTTAAAAATGTAGGCAAGAAGCATGTCGATCCGAGATTAACATCAACCATCTTATAAACCCTTTGATGTTTAAAGTCCAAAGTTAATATCAAACTTACTAACTCACGTCAAACACTTTAGAACCAAAATTAATATCAAAGTTAATATCTAATTATGCACGGTGATATACATTATTGGTCCAGCAAGTGATGCACAATGCCATATTAGTCCACAGCACGGCCCAACTCCCATAAAACACAACACGGCCCAACACAAAATCAGATAAAGGCACAAGCAACCCTAAAATTTCGGGTATTTAAGAATAACACTTCATAACCCTAATCCCTTCCAAATACTCACAAACACACGCTCCCATTTCAATCATCATCTCAGCCACCTACGAAACCCTAATACAATAATCATTCGCCTCCCACTCTTCCTTTATCTCCTGAAAGCAGTCATCAAAAATACCTCTTTATCTCAACAAAATTAGTAAAACCCTAGAGACTCTTTGTTTCTCTTCGAATGCCACAGGGATGGCTTGGGGTTTACTGATTCGCCATAGGGATGGCAAAGGTGTTGACCGGCTTCAAGATCTTTAGATGAAGGTCTCGGGTAGGTTATCATTCGGTTCATTTTGTTTGCTTATCATTTAACGAACGAAAGATTTGAAATAACAATATTGTTAATTTCACTTCTTTGTTTTTCGGATATCAAAAAACAAACCTAGATCGATGAAGATATTTACTTTTGATAAATGGACCTCTAAAAGTCCTGATGTTCTTATGAATGTATAGAAAAGTAAACCCTGAGATTATTTATCTTTTTGTTCTTCCAATAATTTATACTTTGATTTAAAGAGCGAATTTAAGACTTAAGAAATAACATGATTGTTAATTTCTTTTTCTTATAATGATTCGGAAATAATAAAGTAGAATCAATGAGGATAAGGGTTCGTGTGACATACCATGGCTGGGGTTGATGTCTCGATACCATTTAAGATCACAAGCTTGAATCTGAGATTTGATAATTGTATTATAGAAGCAATGAGTCTTGGTTGAAGTTTTTTCATTTATTATGAATATTGAGTAACGACGACTTAGGATCTGTGATGGAATATTTCGTGTCTTTACACCAATGAATGTTGATGTTTTTCATTTATGACACGACTTAAAACTGAGATCTTGTAGAGCTTCTTTATATGAATGTTGAGTCATAGTGTAGTTCAGTTATGATTGCTTCATCATATAGAATACTTGGACAGATGTTAGTACACAGAAGTTGAGATGAGTTGTGGTTATTTGGTACATAGTATGTTGGTGATGTGGTCAAGTCAAAAAACTTCTTCTTCTACCTTTCTGATCAGGTCAAGTCGCTAGCCATTTTTATAAAAGCAAGTCGCTAACCAAAGTTTTCAAAACAACTCGCTAGCCAAAGTATAGCCCAAGTCACTAGCACAAGTTGCTACGACTTGTTCAGTAACAAGTCGTTAAATTGATTCAAGTCGCTACCATTTTATTTTGACAAAATACCAAGACAAGTCGCTAGTCTTAAAACAGTAGAGACAAGTCGCTAGCCAATTTAACCAAGTCGCTATAGCAGCTACAAGGCACAACTCGCTACGACTTGTAAATACAAGTCGCTAGGCAGATTTCATATACAACTCGCCACACTAAGTTGCTGAAAATAAGGTACAATGTATTTGGACACTTAGACAAGTCGCTATGAAGGACTCGACCAAGTCTCTACCATGAACAACATACGTTGCAGTTTGAAAGACCAGTAATAACCCACTTTTTGACAATAAAACAGCATAGGACAGACACAATTCTCTATTAAAAAAAGCATGTCTCACAAACTGTATAACACTTAAATCATAGAAAGAAGCTCACAAGCTTTTTGACCATAAAATTGTTAGGACCAGACCATATAAAAGAATGCTTGAAAAAACAGTTTTAACCATGTTTGGATTTAAACAAAACAGTTTTAACCATGTTTGGATTTTAAACAAGACCATGTTAACAAACATACAACCATATCAACCTTGAAAGCATATCAACACATATCAAACCGCCACATAGAAACAAGCAAACCGCATACACCAACGAGTACAAAAACCAAACAAATCATCAAAACACAAAAACCTTGGCTCTTGATACCAATTGTTAGGATCCTATATTATTGTATTTGATGATTCGGGTGGTCTTGGATGATCAAAATACATGTTTACCATTTTA
Organism: Chrysanthemum makinoi; assembly: GCA_910596185.1. Lineage (NCBI taxonomy): Eukaryota > Viridiplantae > Streptophyta > Magnoliopsida > Asterales > Asteraceae > Chrysanthemum > Chrysanthemum makinoi. Next base: position 139,021,761 of record OU343217.1, read on the forward strand.
GAGAGAGAAAGTAGAGAGAGAGGGTGTTCTTGCTAGAGGTTTACACAAAGGAAAGGTTAGATTGAATGAGAAGCACCGCCCCTTCCATGGATGGAAGGGGTATTTATACTTACAGACAACACGACCTCCTAACGGCCTGTGGATCAGACATACAGTGGGTAAAGACCCGTCCTTCCTCCACGGTGTTGCACTATACTATTCTATGCTACTTACTAACTAATAAACTACTAAATAACGTAAATAACGATATGTCTACGAGCTAACTTATGCTAGATAATATTAGGGGTGACCGACTCTTCACTATGGAATTTTCTAATTCCTAACATAACTATAAGCATAATTAGGGGAAATTGATACTAAAATATTCAGATTATTTGATGTTATCAATTTGCATAACTGTTTTTCTTTTCTTTTCTACCCTAATACACATAACATGCAATTTTCACATAAATTGAACAATTAGATGTAGATATGAAATCTTCAACACAAGTGTGAGTTGTGATATGAAATGTCAGTCTAGGCAATTTGACACAAATGACTTTTAATCCTAGCAATTTTAGTAGGATTTGTGTCAAATTTTCTTGTTCATAGCACATAGTATAGACATGTAGATTCTTATGATAGTATCAACCATAATTTAAATAATGCGTTGATAAATATCTTTCATCTCAGAAAACATTTGTTTATATTTCCTTCCATTCCTTCACATAAGTCCTAGTCACATAAGCACATAAGCTCTAAGAGCATTTAAAAGGAACTTGAAAAAGACCGTCTAGATATATAACTGATTTTTCTCCTAAGGTGCATGTCAACCATGAACACCTAAAACTAACCCATAAGAAATTTGAATTTTTGAAAATGTCATGCCAAAAATATAATCTTGTTTAGTTGGATACCTAAGTGTTCTCTTATTTAAGTCACCAATGACTTGTACTATTGGGTGACCCCTCGCTTCTCTAACTTTCTTAGGATAGCCTTCTTCCGAAACATTAAGTTGTAATGATGGTGACCTTTCTTGATCTTGAACCACTTGTTCGTTGACCACATCATCTTCTACCGAAGGAGATGATTTAGGCTCCGGCAAGCTCTCATCAAAGGTTACGTTGAGATATTTCTTAATCCTCATTGTTTCCTTGTTAAGCACTACGTATGCTTTACTATTTTGAGAGTATTCTAAGAACACCCCTTCATACGACTTTGGGTCGAACTTGGCGAGATATTCTTGGGTTTTGAGTATGAATACTTTGCAACCAAATACCTTAAAGTACTCTAGTGATTTCTAAGTATCTCGTAGGGTGTTTTATTAATGAACTTCTTAATATAAACTCTATTAAAGATATAGCATGCGGTATCTAAGGCATGACACCAAAAATTTTGTGGAATGGATTGCTCGTCAAACATTGCATGACTCATCTTTCTTAACTTACGATGTGTTCTTTCAACAATCTCACTCGATTGAGAAGTGAACGGGACAGATAAGTTATAAGATATTCCATGTTGTTCACAAAAGCTTGCAGATTGAAATTTATCAAATTCACTACCATGATTAGTTTTAGTTGAAACAATAGAACAATCAAGTAGGTTTTCAAGCTTTTTACTCAATATTTCAAATCTTCCTAAAACCCCATCCTTAGACTCTAAAAACAATACCTAACTGTAATTTGAGTAGTCATCGTTAATCATCAAAGTGTAGAAGTTTCCTCCGTAGCTTTGAATAAAAGATGGACCAAAAAAATCTAAGTGTAACAATTCTAAAACCCTATTAGTTGACACTTCATTCTTATTCCTATTGTTTGCATGTCCTTGACTCCCTAAAACACAAGTATCACAACAATGTCTTTCAAAGCTCAACTTTGGTAAATTCCTTACTAGCTCGTTGGAAGCTAGGTTTTGGACTAACCTCATATTGGCATGACCTAACCTCCTATGCCAAAGCATTGAGTTATCCACCATGGATGCAAGACATATGTGTTGTTTGGATTTATCTCCCAACTTGCAAGTATACAAGTTATTTCTCCTATGACCTTTAGCTAAAACCTTATCATCTTTACTAATAGTACAATATACCTTAGTAAACTTAACCACACAATTATCATCATATAATTGAGTAACACTAATCAAGTTAAAATTTAAGCCGCTAACATGCGCAACATTGATAATTTCTATGGAGTCATAAAGAACATTACCTCAACCGATGCTTTTCCTACTTAGGTTGCTTCAAAATATGACTTGATTGCCATCATATGCCTTGTATAAAGTAAATAATCTTCTATTCCCGGTCATGTGTTTTGTGCAACCACTATCCATAATTCACTTGTCTGATTGTAGATCACATTTGAGTCAAACCTACAAGTAAAGATGCAATTCAAGTTTTTGGTACCCTTACTTCTTGGGTTCATTTGGTTAGCATTTAAAGTGCCCAAGTTAAACACTCTTGGGTCTTGAAGCAAGACACATAATTTCACAATATAATATCTAGAAACTGTAGACCAAGGGTTGTTTTGAAAATCACTATGGTTTTGATATCCTGGTTCATAGTTTTGATGTGTTTGTGGTCTAAAGGATCTTTGGTTCGGGAAGGAGTTGTCTCTCCTTTGGTATGAATTATATTGATGGTGTGAAGAATTTTGGAGATTGTTATAGAAATTTCTTCTTGTTTTGTGGTTTCCCTTCTAGTAATTGTTGTTTGAGTACCTCGAGTATTTGCAAAACGAGTTTAAGGAATGATAAAGATTTAAAACTTGCATTTTTAAATGGTCATTTAACCTCTAAACTTGTGAATTTGTGATCAATTATTGCCCTAAATCTTTCCTTTTCACATTTTAGGTACTTGGGATGCAAAAGCTAGAAACCGACATGTTTTGGGCTACTTTGGACAAAAAAAACAAAGAAAACGACCAAGTCACAAAAAGAAGTCAGGAAAGGAGGCCTGACGGCACTACATGCCATAACCTGACGCCGTCACTTGTAAATCAAGATGAGATTCCAAAGTAAATCTTACACGTGACGGCTTAGAGTTCTATGACGGTACAAGGCTGACGGCATCACTACCTACAAAGTGATGATGTCAGAGGTACAAAACGACGGCATCACAATGACGACTTGCAAAAGAGGAAACCCTAATTGACGGCGAGCTGATGGCGTCACAACTACAAAGTGACGCCATCACATCTGTATATCTATAAATAGTTTTCGTTGATTTTTCATTCAATGTGACACGTATTGGGAACACTTTGAAGGACGAATTTCTGCAGTATTGTTAGGGTTTTTACAGCCCTCAATTCCATGTTTAATTGAAGTTAAGTTATTCCTCATTAATCATTCAATATGTCTATGCGTTGTTGATTATATGTGTTTCTTTTCTTCTAACATGTCTGACTAGATTAACTAGTGTTTGCTTGGATTGAATGAAACCTAGTTATTGATTATTAATTGTCGTCTCTTGTTTAATTGGTTGTCTTGCGTTAGGAGTATGAAAAATAGCTTCTTCATCCATGTATTAGCTTGTAAATTTGACTAAACGCTTTTATACACTAGAGTGAACTGATTGTTTTATTTGTTGTATTATTGTGTGAACTGCGGCTTGTTGATAGTAAGAGTTTCTAGGGAGATGACATATTGTCACTTGTAGATCTAGGTATTCTTGAAGGAGACTTCTACATTCATAGAGTTAGGGAATTTGGCACCACCCTACGACAATAAAGGAATACAACGCGCCAATTAAACAAGAACGTGAAAATTAGGCTAATTAATAGGAGATAACTAGGGAGTAAAGATAATCTAAGTAAACACACTTTTTCCATCATACAAGTTCACCAATTTACTTTTCTTGCAATTAGTTTAATATTGTTTTAATTATTTTAATTAAATAGTTTAAAAACACACTCTTCAAACCCCGAGTGTTTACTTGCTTTCATAAAAATTTAAAAATTTAAAAGAATCATCCTACACCTCTAGACCTAATTCGTCAAACACTTCGATCTCCACAACACTATTACCCTAGAGAACGACAAATCCTTCGTGTTTTACCTATACTACACTACAACGGTTAGGTACACCGCCTAGGAGGATTGTAAAACTTTTGTGTTTTTTGCAAAAATCCGCTATCAAGTTTTTGGCGCTGCTGCCGGGGAATAGTTTAGGTTTTGATTTCTATCTTGTTTAGGTCTACTCACTAGATTCTTATCAAGTGAGATTTTTATTTTTATTTTATTAACTTTCTTGTAGTCTATCTTTTCTTTGTGTTTTTGTTTCGTAAAATTCCTATTTACTATTCCGTTAGCCGAATCCGCCAAATGTTTCTCCCAATCGACCAAATCCACTACAAAATCTACCCTTTCCACTTCAAAATGACATTTTCATGTTCCGACAAAATCATGGTGAATATTTTCCCGATACATGGACTCGTTTCAAATACTTACCATAAAAATTCCTTCATCAGGGTCTTGATTTATTGTTTCCACTTCAAATCTTTTACACTCGTATCGACCGCGAAACCCAAAAGAGTCTTGAATATTTAACAGATGGGGAATTTTGGGAATTTGGTGTTAAAGACACCTGGGAAAACTTTGAGATTCACGCCCAATTCAGAAGTTGAACATGGGACCCAAAAAATGAAAGTTTATACTTATTTTCAATTTGGAAGGCTCAATCAGAAAGTTTGTTTAGGAATGAGATGGTTAGAGTTGAGGTATCTAGGTGCATGTCATGGTTAGGTGCTACCATAATACAAAATAAACACATAGGTGATCTTGATAAGATGAAGGATAGAGTAGAAAATCCAAGCCCACAGATTACCCCACAAGTCCTACCATCATTTGAGGCATACACACCACCCGTTAGTTACCCGAAAAAGTTAGAAGAGACTATAGGAACCCCGCTGAAAGTAGAATCTTTAGATAAAACACAACTAGAGAAAATATGTTTGAATACATGTAGTCACAACCTACCCAAAAAATGAAAGTTTAGACTTATTTTCAATTTGGAAGGCTCAATCAGAAAGTTTGTTTAGGAATGAGATGGTTAGAGTTGAGGTATCTAGGTGCATGTCATGGTTAGGTGCTACCATAATACAAAATAAACACATAGGTGATCTTGATAAGATGAAGGATAGAGTAGAAAATCCAAGCCCACAGATTACCCCACAAGTCCTACCATCATTTGAGGCATACAAACCACCCGTTAGTTACCCGAAAAAGTTAGAAGAGACTATAGGAACCCCGCTGAAAGTAGAATCTTTAGATAAAACACAACTAGAGAAAATATGTTTGAATACATGTAGTCACAACCTTTCTCTTAGCTTTACAGAATTCCTAATTTTGATGAACCATAGCCTCAACCAAAACCATTACCTGATCTACAATCCATAGATGTAAATCTAGGAGACGAAATAAGCCCTGATTCACCCAACAAACCATATAGTCCGGATAGTTTTAGGATAAAGGTAGTACACTTTAATCCTTGTGAAGTCGAAGCTAATATAGGAATGAAACATAACCTTACATACTTAGATCACCCATTTATGAATGATCACAAAAAACATTATGGGTTTAAACTGGGTTTATTAGGAGAAAATGGATCCCTAACTAAGAATACCATGAATTTGGAGAAGATAAAAGATGATTATTTTCTAGGAGAAAGTCTTAATTCACCCATTGACCCACTTGAATTAGGTAAGGTTATTATGAAAGGAGCACACGTATTTTAGCATATGATTCATCCACCACTCTCTCCTCACGTGTCATACTCCCACCAAGTTAGTGTGTATTGATACTATCACCCGCACTTAATCTAAAGTGTAGGGAAAACTTCCCTTTAATCCATTAAATAAGTGTAGAGTCAGACTCGCGACTCGAAAAAAAACAAGCGCTTCTCGGGAGGCAACCCAAGCATGTCTCATTTATTTGCTTTAGTTGTTTGATGTTTTTATTTATTTATTTTTTTGTGTCATATATATGTTTATTCATCATTGTTTAATTTCCATGTTTCGAATAAATTTTGTGAAAATACTTTATTTTGTTTTTAGCTTCGTCTTAATCACATATAAAGGTATTTTACAAAGAGACAAGTATAGGGAAGTTCACATTTGTTTAAAAGAATGAAAATCGAATATGAAAAGTTTACAATTCACTAACATATATTCTATCATATTTATGTGTTCATTTGAGTCAAATGCTTGTATCAAGTCACAATGAATGTTTTTCAGGAAATTAAAGGTTTTAATAATTATATATTTTCTAGAAATTTTTCAGGAAACGAAACTTAAAATTATGTCAGGTCAATCCTGACGGCGTCAGGCTTATAACCTGACGATGTCATGCACTTTAGCAGCAGTTTTCCAAATTATTTGTTTATCTGTCAAAACTTAATTTTTGAGAATTTTCAAAAGTTTTAAAATTTCAAGATTCTGTGAACGTTTATTTTGAAAGCATTATATCTTATTCGCTTTTTAGGATAGTTTTATTATATATAGTGTTACCGCTGATTTTATGCGAGGTTTCTTGTTTATTTTCTTAGGAATTTACAGGTTATATTGGACAAGAAGATTCAAGTGCATAGAAGAGAAGCGTATCATTGATCTTATCTTCTTGGAGGAGGATTTAACCGTATTTTTATATCGTCCATGTCGAGCAAATCAGGGGATTATTAGTTTCTCCTATCTCTTTTATTTTTCCCCTTATCATATCTTTGGTACTTTTTAAGAACATTGAGGACAATGGTCAACTTAAGTGTATTGAGGGAAAATGGGACACCTTAGAAACTAATCACTTACTTGATATTTGTCGTATTTTCTAGTAATTGTGTAATAAACCAAAAAAAATACTTGTTAGGGTAATTTTAGCACCAAATTTAAATTTTTTATGACATTTACGAGTAAAACTTTATTCTGAATAAATCATCTCATGGATAGGAGTTATATAGCTAGAACAAAAACCTACCACTCAAATTCCACCCCCAAAATGTGAGATTCGCCTTTAGATGTATAGGATATAAAAGCATTCACTTTTAATACTTATGAGTGTACCGGTAGTATAGAGATTCTAGAACTTGTTTTTGTGATGCATTCCGAGATCGCTAGTGAGACTACATTCGTTTAGTTAGGATTAACTAAATGATAAGAGGCATTAGAATAACCCTTGTTTTAAACCTTTTTATATAATTACATTGGCTACATCGGTCGAGCAATTACCCCAACCCTTGCTATGTACTCATTACAAGATTCCTCTAGTTAACCCCTCTGAGACTATCCTTTTCGCGGTTCTCGTGATATTTAGGTGGATTCCAGAATATTAATGAAGAACATTGTTTACAATCCACTCCCCAAATGTACACACAAATCGCCTTAGCCTTCCTTGTATTCACTCATTTTTAGTGCATTATTGTTATTTGTTAAACCATTAGTTAATTGTCTAGTTGAATACATGATTGCTAAGTCGAGTCATATCTTGTGTATACAGTTTTGGGATGATTGAGACTCATGGGTTTAGTACTAGTTGTTATGGAGTAATGGGGACAAAGTCAAAATTATAATCCCTATATCTACGTTAATATTTAAGTACTCCACGTGTTTTGATCCTCGCAATCCGGGTCATTAGTTAGTTTTTATATATTTAAAAGTTCATGTGTAAGGATGCAACTATAAATCCTTTAGTTATGATGTATTATTTTATGGATGGTAGGGCAATAATATATGGAAATATATATATATATGAAAAGAAAAAATATATATGAAGAAAAAAAGAAAAAAAAACAAAAAAAAAAGAGAAAACGAAAAGAAAGAAAAAACATACGGACTACCATCCCGCCTTTTTATCTTTTGTTTAAGTCAAGAAAGAGTTGAGAAAAAAATACAAAAAGAGTTAATAGTTTGTGAATCGAGTCTTGGCTTAGCAATGCCACGTTATGCATGTAATTAACTTAGATAATTGACTTGCCACCAGTAAAAATTTCTTATATCTAACAAAATCGTGTTTTCCATACCCTTACACCTAACGTTACAACCATTTAAAATTCCTCTTTGATAGTTTATCCTAGGTGCTTAAGCCAAAGTGGTGGAAGTTTGATCCATTATCAAGTCTATGGTAATCTATGTGCTATAATAGGTAGATAGCGTTTTATTTTCCCGTTCCCATTTATGTTATACAACTTATACACCCGAGAGATGAGAGAATCCAAAAACTTTATGAGAGGTGCTAGTATATAATTTTCGTGCTTGTTTTTACTATTGTAGAACTTGTAATGTTGTAAATTATTTTAAGCCAGTGTTAAATGAACCATAACTTGTAAATTTATTAGGATAAAAGCAAATTTGCTTAAGGACAAGCAAATCCCAAGTGTAAGGATATTTGATACGGATTTAAAATGTGTATTTTTAAGGGGTCATTTAGCCTCTAAACTTGTGCATTTGTGATCAATTATTGCCTTAAATCATTCCTTTTCACATTTTAGGTACTTGAGACGCAAAAGCTGGAGACCGACATGTTTTGAGCTACTTTGGACAAGAAAACAAAAAAATGACCAAGTCACAAAAAGAAGTCATGGAAGGAGGCATGACAGCGTCACATGCTATAACGTGACGCCGTCACTTGAAAATCAAGATGAGATTCTAGAGTAAATCTTACACGTGTTGGCTCATAGTTCTGTGATGGTCCAAGGCTGACGACATCACTACCTACAAAGTGACGACGTCAGATGTACAAAGTGGCGGTGTCACAATGACGACTTGCACAAGACGAAACCCTAATTGACGGCGACCTGACGGCGTCACAACTATAAATTGACGTCGTCACAGCTGTATATCTATATATAGTTTTCGTAGATTTTTCATTCAATGTGACACGTATTTGGGAACACTTTGAATGGTGACTTTCTGTAGTATTTTTAGGGTTATTACAACCCCCAACTCCATTGTTGGGTTTTTGGTTCTGCTAACAAGAATTACTCTAAGTATGGAACCACTGCCAGTACAACAAATACCATGGCTAGAAGGAAAGGAACCACTGTTCATTTGGTGGTGGGTTGATGAGTGGTGGTTGATTATCACCTTCCATGATGAAAAGTGATGGGATTGCTAACAAAGGTCACGAAGAAGGGGATAGACTACGAGGAAGCTAAAATTGAGAAAACATTTTACTTGATAGGAATCAAGCAAAGGAACCTAAACGAGATAGAATCCTAACTAGCTATTCTATTCAACGGCAGCGGCGCCAAAAAACTTGATGCACGTACAAGGGGCGTTCTGGGTCAAAGTAAACTTCCTTTTCATTGAGCAAGTTTTTCAACACCCTAGGCAGTGAACCTAATCGTTGTAGTGTAGTATTGGGTAAGCTCGGGTATTGATATCGTTCTCTAGGGGAATAGGAATGCTAGTGAGAAATTACTACTCTAAGGTTGAGGTTGAGGAAGATTATTTTTTATCTTTTTATATTTTTTATATAGCTAAGGGTAAAATCTCGGGGTTTGAATTTGGGGGTTTGGTACTTCTGCTGATTACTCTACTTATCTAATTTATCTAAACTAAGGGTAGTCTATGTCTTTTTGAAGTGTGCTCGTATGATGATTAAAGATGTGTCTACCTAGATACAATTACTCCCTAGTTATCTTTTATTGGTGGTTGAATTGTCACGTCCTTATTCTTAACGCGTTGTGTTTTCTAAGGTCGTAGGGTGTGCTTTTATACCTAACTCTTTGAGACTACCTTAAGGTTAATGATTAAGAAACCTCTAGGATTCATAAACTTAACACTAAGGTTATCTTCGGATGTTTAGCCTACAATTCCACTAGTAATTATAAACTAATGTTCACAAATATTAATCAAGCATTAAAAATACAACGATGGCTTTAAGCACTCCTAAGCCAATTACAATTAAGATAAGAGACAACCAATCAATAATTAATAACTAGGTTTCATAAATCTAAGCAAACACACAAGTAAATTAGCCGGACATGTTAAACATGCAAGCATACACACATTCAATCGAAGACATAATGAAATCAAGGGAATAAATAACTTATCTCGATGTAAAATAGGGTATGAGAATCCTAAAATACTGTCCAAACTGAACTACAATCGTTTTAGGTTTTTACTCCACAAGTCTACCTCCTTAAAAGTCTGAAAATTCGATTTCTATATATAATTTTACAACTGCGACGGCGTCGCCTTATAGGTGGGACGCCGTCTGATCGCCACCATTAGGTTTTGTCTTGGCCAACTCAACACTGGGACGACATCACGTTGTGGTTGTGACGCCGTCAGTCTTCAGCAGTGACGTCGTCTGAATCTGGATCTAGGCCGTCTGAGAAGAAAAGTCTTCGTGACGCCCTTACTCTTCAAAGCCTGACGCCGTCAGGTGTAAAATAGCAATTTCGCTCCTGAGTCGTCACAAATATAGGGACGGCGTCGCCCTCTGATTGGGACGCCGTCAGGTGTAAATTCAGCAGCTTGAGTGTCTTGATCTTGACTTAGCCATTTTCTTCACATATTCCCTCATTTTCGTCCAAAAATGCATCATTCCAGCATTTTGCTTCCAAGAGACCTAAAAAGTGAAAAGGAAAGAAATTAAGCAGTAACGGATATAAAAGTGGGCGATTAAGGGCTTAAATGACCCCTTAAAAGTGTACATTTTAAATCCTTATCAAATATCCCTACACTTGGTATTTGCTTGTCCTCAAGCAAATGTGATTTTGGCCAATCAATTTATAAGTTAGGGGGCATAAAGCAATGGTTTAACATAATTCATAACAAGTATAAGCCCCGCAATAGTCATAACAAGCACGGAAATTATATACTGGCACCTCACAAGTGGTGTTTGGATACTCTCATCTCTCGGGTGTATATGAAATATAGCAAATGGAAATGAAAGATAAACACTCATTAACTGGTCATAGTACACAGATTACCATAGGCTTGAGACTAGATCAAACCTCCATCGCTTTGGCGTAAGCACCTAGGAACAACTATCTAAGAGGTCTTTTAAAGGGTTGTAACGTTAGGCTTACGGTAGGGAAACAAAGCGTTTGGTTGGATAGGTGATTTAGTGGTGGCAAGTAAAAAATCTTTATGTTACAAGCATGAGAAGAATGGCGTTGCTAAGCCAAGACTCGACTCTCTAAACTCTAGATAACTTTGAAATAAACAAACATAAATATAAAGATAGATGTAGGATGGTAGCCCGTATGTTTTTTCATTTTTTTTTTCAACACTCTTATTTTTTGATTTTTTTTTTTTTTGCAACACTTTTACTCTACCATCCTCTACGATAACATCAAAATATAAGGGATTTATAGGTACATCCCTAGAGTTGAGTTTTTATTATTCTAACACTAATTTTACCCGAATTGAAAAGATCAAAACACTTGAAGTATATTATTACGTAAATAAAGGGAATTCGAATTTAACGTTCTTTCCCGTCACTCCATAAAATTTAACTTTACGCATGAGTTCCGATCGTCCCAAAACTGTGTACAAAAGATATGACTCGACTTAGCAACCATGTAAGTAACTAGATAATTGAAAAAAGGGTTTAGTATGATAACAATAATGCACTAAAAGTGAGTGCATACAAGGTAGGCTAAGGCGATTTGGGTGTACATTTGGGGGTGGATTGTAAACAATGCTCTTCATTGATATTCCGGAAAACCAAAACATCACGAGAACCGCGAAAAGTTAGGCTCTGAGGGGTTAACTAGGGGTATCTTGTACTAAAGATGAGTACAACACAAAGGTGTGGGAGAATTACTCAAGCGATGTGGAAGAAGTAATTATAATACGGGTATCAAACAAGGGTTATCCTAATGCCTCTTATCATTTAGTTACTCCTAACTACACAAGTGTAGTCTCACTAGCGATCTCGGGATGCATCACAAAACAAGTTATAGAATCTAATATACTACCGGTACACTCTCGAATCATTAAAGATGAATGCTTTAATTCCTATAGATCTAGGGGCGAACTTCACATTTTTGGGGTGGAATTTGAGTGGTAAAGGGTTTTTTTGTGCTAGTCATATAACCTCCTATCCATGAGACGCTTTATTAAGACTAAAGACCCACTCGTACAAGTCATGAATTTTTTTTAAATTTGGTGCTAAAATTACCCTAACCGATATTTCTCATAGCTTATTACACAAATGAAATAGGACAAGACAAATAATCAAGGATAATCATAGTTTCAAAGTTCCCGTTTTATTCTCCCTCCCTACACTTAAACTGAACATTGTCCCCAATGTTCCCTGAAAGTATCAAAGTTATGATAACGGAAGGTAATTAAAAGAGAAAGAAACTAATACTCCCCTGCTTAGCTCGGTAGGATCCGTGTGAAGTAGTGGTTAAATTCTTTCCAAGAAGAATGTATGCGTGAAAAGCTCCATCCAATCTTATGTTTCTTATTCTTGATAAATAAAACCTGCACACTTTAAGAAAATAGATGAAACCTTCACCTAAAATCAGCGGTAAAATTATATATGACTCCACTAAACTTGGATATAATGCTTGTGGAATAGATGTTTGCAGATTTTCTGGAAAATTAAGACCTGATAAATTCCAAAAATTTATAAGTAGCACAGAAAACGAGAGAAATTTAGATAGGTTGTTTCTGCTCCTCCCGATGTCGTCAGGTTGCAATCCTGACGCCGTTAGGTTATCATGACAGAAACTGGTCTGCTGCGTTTTTCTGGAAAAATTACACCTTTAAAATCTGGAAAAGTTCCTGCAAAACATTCATTATGACTCGATACAAGCATTTGACTATAACAAACACACATATATATCATTTTCAATAATCGTAATTCTCATGTTCATGTTCTTTTAAAAACGTGTGTAATCTTCCCTACACTTATCCTTTTTGTAAAATACCTTTATATGTAATTAAGACGAGGTTAAAGACAAAATAAAGTATTTTCACAAATTCAAACATGAGAATAAAAAATCAATGAAAAAGATATATGACACACAAACAAGCAAACAATTAAGCATGGGTTGCCTCCCACGAAGCGCTTCTCTTTATTTATGAGTCTTGTAGCTAGACTCGAAGTTGTGCCCCTACGTACCTATGTAAGTAAGCTTATCCTCAAGAATGTCATAGGGATCAAACTTATCTTTTAAGTTCCTAGTGGTACGCTTAGTTCGGTACGCCTTTTCAAACTTTTCTCCATTGGGGTCATAGATTGTCATCCTAATGTGTCATTCTCCATTACCATCACTATCACTAGGTGGTCTATCCTAATTCCACTTATGCTTAGGTTTCTCACTCTCAACTTTCCACTTATTCATGACAAGATTAACGACAAGCTTCCTAGGAACTCGTTCATCTTCCTAAACACGAAGGTATCCTCGAACGGGTTCACTTCCATGTCCCTAGCCAATTCTTGTTCATGGAAAGTTGAATTACTAACAAAGGCCTCTTCTAGATAGAAAGGTCGTTGGGGACCTATAAAATCTTTATTAATCCTAGGCCAATATCTAGATGGCGTTCTATCTAACATGATCTCGTAGGGAATTTCTTCCTCTTTGTAGTAGATATGCTTCTTGACATCATAAACTGACCTAGCATTCCCTTCTCCTACCACTATCTTAGACATCTTACAATCAATTATGGCACCAGCGGTAGCTAAAAATCCTCATCCTACTAACAGTGGGCATTTCGGGTCTTTGTTCATGTCTAGCACATGGAAATCCGCCAAAAGAGTCAATTCGCCTACATGTACTACCAAGTCTTTTATTATCCCTACTGGATATGCCATACTACCGTCCGCTAGACCTAAGATGGTTTCTTTTGGTTCTATCTTACCTAAGTTAAGGTTTCTCTGGAGGGACAATGGAAGAAGATTGATTCTTGATCCTAAGTCGGCTAAAGTGTCGAAAGGTTTGGAGTTTCCAAGCCTACAAGGAAGAATGAATAGCCCGGGATCATCTAACTTCTTAGGTAACTTATTTTGTACAAATGCGGACCCACGTTCTCCTAGCTTTAGTTCTTGCTCATATTTTTCTTTTAAAGCATTGTAATAAGGCGCATGAGCCAAGATTTCAAGAACCGGTTTTTCTTGGTAGAGTTCCTTGTACTCATCTTCTAGATTAGGTTTGGGTTCTTGGTTGACGGGTTTCTCAAGAGTTGGTTGGACCAATGGTTCGGGTCCTTGGTACTTCATGAGGGATTGCTTGGAACCCGTGTTGATGGCGTTAACCGGATGAACTTTCAGGTGTGAAGGGCATGGATATGCACTCTCCCAAGGTGAGCAAGAACATGAAGTCAATGAAATCGAATTCAATTTTGGGTTCTTTATAGTGTCACTTGGTAGTGCTCCAACTTCCCGGTCATTGAAGGCTTTTAAGAGGGCGTCGAGCTTGTTTGTCATCCCGCCTTGTCGTTTCTTGAAATCGGCTTCAAGCTCAGTCAATTGAGTTTCTTGAGATGACATGAATCTAGACACAATTGCCTCAAGACTAGTGGAATTCCCGGTATTTGGAGGGTTGAACCTATTGGGTGGACTAGATGAGCTTTGGGGTGGGTTTGAGTTTTGGCTCCACTTAAGGTTAGGGTGATTCCTCCATAAGGGGTTGTAGGAGTTTCCTAAGTTGTTTTGTTCGGGGCTTGAAAGTGTACCACTTCTCTCCCGCTCCATCGGTACGCGTGGAGGCGTAGTCCGCAAAAGCTTGTTCAGGGAGTCTTGTGCAATCACGAGTGTCGTGGGGACCACTACATAACTCACAAGGTAGAGTGATTTTGTTCACTTGATGTGAAAACATCGTAAGAGCTCATTAGGAATTTGACTTGATCTTCAAGCTCGAGAATCCTATGATCGGAAGTTTGTGAGTCAATGGGAGGCAAGGAGATTGCCTTGACGGTTTTTCATTGTCATAGAGGGCAAGGTCCTCTATTGTACCCCTACGATTCTTACGTGGTGAGATCACTAAGTTTACCACCGGCCGCTTGGTCGATGGATTGCTTAGTTAGGAAGTTGACATGATCGTAAAAGATTTGGACTTTAAGCCAAAGATCAATGCCGTGATGAGGGACTTTATGGAGCAAGTCCTTGAATCGAGTCCATGCTTCATAGAGAGAATCACCTTGACGTTGTTGGAACATCAAGATTTCATTCCTAAGCTTAGTAGTTCTCCCCGGTGGGAAAAATTGGGCAAGGAAACGAGTAATGAGATCATCCCAACTTGAGATGGAGCCGGCGGGAAGTCGCTCAAGCCAATTACTAGC
Organism: Chrysanthemum makinoi; assembly: GCA_910596185.1. Classification (NCBI taxonomy): domain Eukaryota; kingdom Viridiplantae; phylum Streptophyta; class Magnoliopsida; order Asterales; family Asteraceae; genus Chrysanthemum; species Chrysanthemum makinoi. Next base: position 139,036,966 of record OU343217.1, read on the forward strand.
TTGGTCCCGTAGAGAGAATTGGAAGAGACGCAACAGCGTGGTCTCCCGAGTAGTAGCATCGAGGTCGATAGAATCGACGATTTTAAGGAAATCCTTAAGATGCTGATTAGGATCTTCGGAATGAAGTCCATGGAATGCACATCCGTTTTGCACCAACCGGATGGTGTCGGATCGCAGGGCCGCAGTTTGAGCTTGATCGGGGAGCTCAATGGTGTTCCTATAGCCTCGATGGCTTGGTCTAGAGTATTCACCAAGAGTGAGGCCTCTTGGTGGGTCATTTGGTGGTGGGTTGATGAGTGGTGGTTGATTATCACCTTCCATGATGAAAAGTGATGGGATTGCTAACAAAGGTCACGAAGAAGGGGGATATACTACGAGGAAGCTTAAATTGAGAAAAAATCTTACTTGATAGGAATCAAGCAAGGGAACCTAAACGAGATAGAATCCTAACTAGCTATTCTATTCACCGGCAGCGGCGCCAAAAACTTGATGCCCGTACAAGGCGCGTTCGGGGTCAAAGGAAACTTCCTTTTCGTCGAGCAAGTTTTTCAACACCCTAGGCAGTGAACCTAATCGTTGTAATGTAGTATTGGGTAAGCCTCGGGTATTGATATCGTTCTCTAGGGGAATAGGAATGCTAGTGAGAAATTACTATGCTAAGGTTGAGGTTGAGGACGATTATATTTTATCTTTTTATATTTTTTATAAAGTTAAGGGTAAAATCTCGGGGGTTTGAATTTGGGGGTTTGGTACTTCTACCGATTACTCTACTCGTCTAATTTATCTAAACTAAGGGTAGTCTATGTCTTTTTGAAGTGTACTCGTATGATGATTAAAGATGTGTCTACCTAAATACTATTACCTCCTAGTTATCTTTTATTTGTGGTTGAATTGTCACGTCCTTATTCTTAACGCGTTTTGTTTTCTAAGGTCGTAGGGTGTGCTTTTATCCCTAACTCTTTGAGACTACCTTAAGGTTAATGACTACGAAACCTCTAGGATTCATAAACTTAACACTAAGGTTATCTTCGGATGTTTAGCCTACAATTCCACTAGTAATTATAAACTAATGTTCACAAAGATTAATCAAGCATTAAAAACACAACGATGGCTTTAAGCACTCCTAAGCCAATTACAATTATGATAAGAGACAACCAATCAATAATTAATTACTAGGTTTCATAGATCTAAGCAAACACACAAGTAAATTAGCCTGACATGTTAAACATGCAAGCATACACACATTCAATCGAAGACATAATGAAATCAAGGGAATAAATAACTTATCTCGATGTAAAATAGGGTATGAGAACCCTAAAATACTGTCCAAACTAGACTACAATCGTTTTAGGTTTTTACTCTACAAGTCTACCTCCTTAAAAGTCTGAAAATTCGATTTCTATATATAATTTTACAACTGCGACGGCGTTGCCTTATAGGTGGGACGTTGTCTGATCGCCGCCATTAGGGTTTCGTCTGGGCGAAGTCAACACTGGGACGGCGTCACGTTGTGGTTGTGACGCCGTCAGTCTTCAGCAGTGACGTCGTCTGAATCTGGATCTAGGTCGTTTAAGAAGAAAAGTCTTCGTGACGCCCTTACTCTTCAAAGTCTGACGCCGTCAGGTGTAAAATAGCAATTTCGCTCCTGAGTCGTCACAAATATAGGGACGGCGTTGCCCTCTGATTGGGACGCCGTCAGGTGTAAATTCAGCAGCTTGAGTGTCTTGATCTTGACTTAGCCATTTTCTTCACATATTCACTCTTTTTCATCCAAAAATGCATCATTCTAGCATTTTGCTTCCAAGAGACCTAAAAAGTGAAAAGGAATGAAATTAAGCAGTAACGGATATAAAAGTGGGCGATTAAGGGCTTAAATGACCCTTTTAAAGTATATGTTTTAAATCCTTATCAGTAATGTACATTGTGAAGGACTCCTTAGCCTATAAAAGGAGGTCCTAGGTTAGAGTTAGATATACGTTTTTGTGATATCTGGAGTCTATACACTTCAAGGTTGTAAACCCTAATACTATTCAGAGTATTCGTATATTAATAATATATTGAGGTGTTTAGTGATAATCATTGTTATTCTTTTTAAGGTTAAGCACTAGATTCCACATAGTGTTTAATAGTTTATATTCGCAAAGTCAGCTTCTATATAAGATCGTTTGCTCAACTGGGATCAACAAGTGGTATCAGAGCTTGTGATCTAGAAGTTATGATCCAGAAGAAGTTGTGTTCGATTTAGATTTGTTCTATTTCATCAAGTTCAAGATTAGTGACGAAACTCACATGGTTACTGCCTCTAAGGTGCCCATGCTGAAGCAGGGAGAGTATGAGGTATGGAAGATGAGGATGAGGCAATACATTTGCATGATTGACTACAACATATGGGAGGTCATTGAAAAGGGTGATACTTTACCCAAGATTGGTGCTGATGGTAAAGCACTTGGAACTGTTAGTGAAACTGATAAAGCTTAAAGGAAGCTGGAGATCAAGGCTCATAGTATTCTCAGTATGGGAATACCCAATGAATATTCATTGGACTTTCAAGAGTATGAGACTGCCAAAGAGTTGATAGATGCTATTGAACAAAGATTTGCTGATAATGATGCTACCATAAAATCAAGGAAGAACATGCTTAAGCATCAGTTTGAAAACTTCACTGCACTCAGTTGAGAAAGTCTTGATGGAACTTACAACATACTACAGAAGCTCATCAGTCACTTGAAATTGGTGGATTATAAAGTTCCTCAAGAAGACATCAACCTCAAGTTTGTTAGAAGCTTGGAACCTGAATGCGCAATGCACACAGTTGTTTGGAGAAACAAAGATGATTTTGAAAATATGACCTTAGATAATCTCTACAACAACTTAAAGGTCTATGAGTCTGAGAAGAATCTTGCTAGTTCATCCTCTTCCACTCAGAACATTGCTTTTGTGTCTACCAACAACAGGAGCACTCAGGAAACTACCACTGCTACTTTTGAAGTTTCCACTGCTAATACTAATGTTTCCACTGCTTGCGATAACATTAGTGATGGTGCTATTTGTGCTTTTCTAGCTGATCTCACAACCAGTGTTACAATGCTGAACCAGGATTTGGATCAAATTGATCCTGATGATCTTGAAGAAATTAATCTTCAATGGCAGATGGCAATGCTCACCTTGCAAGCTAGGAGATTTTTGAGGAGAACTGGTAGAGAGATCAAGTACAATGGTCAAAGAAAAGCTGGGTTTGACAAAAGCAAGATGGAGTGCTACAACTGTAAAAAGAAGGGGCACTTTGCAAGGGAGTATAGGGCTCCAAAAAGGATTGGTGAAAACTTCAAGAAGGCAACTGAAGATCCAACGCCTTCTTCAGCATTGGTGGCTCAAGATGGACTTGGTGACTATGACTAAAGTGACTAGATTGATGAAGGACCCAATGCTGCTTTTCTTGCAAGTGAAGCTTCCAAAGTGCACAACTTTGCTCTCATGGCATATGCTTCATCATCATCTAGTTCTGATTCTGAGGTATCCAATAGTTCAAATAGTTCTGTTTGTTCTTATAAATCTTGTCAGGATACTTTAGAAGGTCTCAAAGCTGTGATAGAGAGTCTTAGAAAAGAAGTTGAAAGACTTGAATTAGATAAATTAGGTTATAGAGTTGGACTTAAAAATGTAGAAGAAAAACTTGAGTTTAGTAAAAAGTGTGAGTTTGAATATGTTGATAAGATAAACATTCTTGGTGGTGAAGTTGATATTAGATATAGAGAAATCACTGTACTTAAGCAGAAACTTGAAGAAGCTGAAAGTGTAAAACAAGAAGCCCTAGATGATAAAGAGAAACATGTAGTAAGGGTTGAGAAACTAACTTATGCTTCTGATTTAGTGAATAATTCTATTGGATGTTAACTAATGAAAAAGGGTTCTGGCATAGGGTACATTGAAGTTCCACCACCCATGTTAAGTGGTTATGCACCACCTGGAACTGAATTGTCTTTCAGCAGTGAGTTTAGTTTTAACAAACCTGTAGGTGAGAATAGTGAGTCTAAGTCACCTAAAAAAGTTAATGAGAAGTCATCTGATGCACCAATCATTGAAGATTGGGAGTCAGAAATTGAGGATGATAAGTCTGAGTCAATACAATCTATAAAAGAAAACAAGAAATCAGTTGATTCAAAACAAGCTAAGTTTGTGAAACCTAGATTTGGAAGACATATCTCTAGGAAAGTTGTTGAGCATAATGAGATTCTTAGAGAACAGATGAACAGATACAAACCTAGGAGAAATCAAAGAAACTTTAATGGCTTAATCTCAAATAAAATTGGAAGAGATTTTAAGTTTGTTAAAAAGGCTTGTTATCAATGTGGTAGTTTAAGCATTTGCAGAGAAATTGTAATAACTACCAACCACCTGTTTGGAACAAATGGAAGAGGATCAACCATCAAAAAATTTCAAAATAAACTCATCCTCATCCCAACAGTAAAATGGTTCCAAGAGCAGTGTTAATGAGAAATGGCACAACTAAAACTATCATCACTGCTGCACCAAAAGGATTTCCAACTGCTAGATCAAAAACAGATTTCACTGCTAAGCAAAACGATTTCATTGCTAAGCAAAATATTACCACTGCTAAGGCAAAAGCAGATACCCCTGTTGTGCCTAAAGTGATAACTGATACAGTGGTTGGAAGTCATTTTTATGTTGTTAAGCCCTCAGCTTGTTGGCAATGGAAACCAAAGACAAAGGTCTTAGAACATGTCAACAGTGCATCAATGGACTTAAAGAATTTGACTATGTTGATGCACAGGGCAGAACCAAGTCAGTATTGGCTTGGGTCCCCAAAAGGAACTAATTTCTCTATTTTCATGTGCAGGGCAATCTACAAGAAGAGCTAAAGGAAAAAGGAATATTTGACAGTGGTTGCTCTGGGCACATGACATGGGATGAGAGCAACCTTGAGGATTTTGAAGCTTTTGATGGAGGCTATGTGGCTTTTGGCGATGATCCAAAGGGAGGTAAAATTATTGGCAGAGGGACAATAAAGACAGGAAAGTTGGACTTTGAGAAGGTATATCTGGTACAGGGACTCAAGTACAATTTGTCCAGTGTTTCTCAAATGTGTGATAAAAATAATTGAGTACTTTTTGGGGAAACTGAATGTGTGGTTTTATCACCTGATTTTAAGATGCCTGATGATAAGTATGTGCAGCTTAGGGTTCCTAGGAAAGAAAACATATATTGCTTTAATATGAAAGATGTCATTCCTAACAGGATCTTAACTTGTTTGTTTGCAAAGGCATCAATTGATGAGTCAAAACTTTGGAATAGAAGGCTAGGTCACTTAAATTTCAAAACAATCAATAAATTGGTGAAGGGAAACTTAGTTAGAGGTTTACATTCTAAGGTTTTTGAAAGTAAAGATCTTTGTATGGCTTGTCAAAAAAGGAAAACAGCATAGAGCCTCTTGTAAGACCAAAACTGTGAACACCATTACTCAACCACTGTTTATGTTACATATGGACTTATTTGGACCTACATTTGTGAAGAGTTTGAATCATAAGAAATATTTCCTAGTTATCACAGATGATTATAGCAGATTTTATTGGGTTTACTTTTTAGCATCTAAGAGTGAAACTAGTGAGATCCTTAAGAGTTTCATAACTAAGATAGAAAATCTAGTAAACCATAAGGTTAAAGTAATCAGATGTGATAATGGAACTGAGTTTAAGAATGATGTTATGAATCAGTTTTGTGCGGTTAATGGTATAGAAAGACAGTTTAGTGTTGCTAGGACACCTCAGCAAAATGGTGTAGCTGAGAGGAAAAATAGAACACTAATTGAGGCTGCGAGAACAATGTTGTCTGAATCTAAGTTACCTACTACCTTTCGGGCTGAAGCTGTTGGCACAGCATGCTATGTGCAGATGAGAAGTATGGTAGTTAAGCCTCATAACAAGACCCCATATGAGCTGTTACATGGTAGGAAGCCTATGATAGATTTCCTAAAACCTTCTGGGTGTCTTGTTACTATCTTGAATACCATAGACCACCTAGGCAAGTTTGAGGAAAAGGTAGATGATGGATACTTTATTGACTATTCTTTCAATAGTAAGGCTTTTAGAGTATACAGAAGGAGGACTAGAAGAGTTGAAGAAAATCTGCATGTTAAGTTTAGTGAAGAATCTCCTAGTGTTGAGTGTAAAGGACCAGATTGGCTTTTTAATATTGACATGCTGACAAAATCCATGAATTATGAGCCAATCCATGCAGGTACATCCACTAATGTTGATGCAGGTACACAAAAGAATTCTGATGCATGAACAAATTCTAAGGAAGCTGATTCTTCAAAAGAATTCTATCTGATTAATAAATGGAAACCTGGTTCTGTCTCTCTCATCATTGAAAATAAGGGTCCCTCAGATGATGATGATTTAGATTCAGGGAACATAGGAGATCATCATCAAGATAAGGAAGAGTTATCTAGAGATAACTCAGTGTCAGTAGAAGAAATTGTGAAGCAGAGTGGAGTTCCTGAAAACACTGCTACTCAAAGTGTTACCACTGCTAGTGCATTTGAAATCCCTGCTGGCACAAGATCAACTAGCAGTACTTTCTTTGATTACACTGCTAAGCCACTAGATAGTACTGCTGACTATCCAGATGATCCAAACATGCCAGATTTGGAAGAGATGGATACTCCTATAGATGATGAAAACATTGATGACTTTTTCAAGGATGCTGATGTTACTAATTTGGAGACTGTCTTCATAGAAAGTCGAGTTCCTACCACCAGAATTCATAAAGATCATCTCAAAGAACAAATACTTGGTAACTTGAATACCCCGGTGCAAACAAGAAGCAAGACTCAAAATCTAAAAACCTTCACTGAAAAAGGTTTCTGTGGAAAACTAGAAGGGGGGGTTGAATAGTTTTACCAATTTAAAACTTCCTTTTAAATATTTAGATCGACTTATGTCAATCTATTTGGTTGTTTATGTTGGACGTTGATAGATAGATATATAAACGTGTAATGAAAGATAAAGAGTAAGAAGCACATCACCACGACACAAGTATTTACAGTGGTTCGGCTACAAGGACACCTTCCTTGCCCTACTTCACTCCCCGAGTCACCTACTCGAGAGTTCGTAAACACTACACCAATCTCCTTATGGCGGAGAAGCCTTCACAACGTCGATTACACCTTTTTCCGGTACAAAGCTAAATACCGAGTTCTTTCACACCAAGGCGAACCACACCTAACACAACGTCGCCTACCCTTTATATGGTGCTAGGCTAACCACCGAGTTCTTTCACACCAAAGAGAACTAATCCTATCACAACGTCGCCTACCCTTTATTAGGTACTAGGCTAAGCGCCTAGTTCCATTACTATGGAGGAACTACTACCCATCACAACACAACACCTATTCTCAAGGAGATCTACTCCTTGTTACAACACCATCAAGGATATCACCATCCTTGGAAATAAACAAATACTTATATGTATAACGATGCACCTCATCGATTGTACGACCTAGGCATTCTTCCCTAATGCCACTTGATTTGATTCTTAGGCATCCTTCACTAATGCCTTTGACACAACGCTTGGCACCCTTCACTAATGCCTTCGTCTTGACACCTTTAGCATTCTTCACCAATGCTTTTGACACGGACGATAAGCACCTTTCACTAATGCTTTCGTCTTGACACTTTCGGCATCCTTCACTAATGCCTTCAACACAACATCTATGGAGGAAGAAAGAACTATCAACAGGAGAACCTCAGTTGTCTTGATGATGACGAAGTATGGTAGCTCATGGACTTGAGCTTGCTCGACTTCAAAAAGTGGTTATCTCGCCTTTAAGAGGAACCTAGAGAATCACACAAAAACAAAAGACAAACTACATAGATCTCTTGGATCTGAGGTTAGAGGGATATAATACTTGGAGAAAGTATGTATGAAAAGTGGTGAGCAAAAAGGAAGAAATGGCTCACTATTTATAGAGGAGAAATTCTACTGTTCCCCGGATCCCGCGGATCCCTTCCACAAGGAATCCGTCTAGCACAAAGCTAGGGATCCGTGGGACGCTCCTCTTTGCCCATGGGTATTTTTGGTTATGGGTCATGGGTCATGGGTTATGGGTTGATCCATGGGTTTCTATCTAGATACAATGTATCTCAAGGATACAATGAACTTGGTTAAGTGGTATATATAAAACCATGGATTATGGGTCAATACCATTTGATAGTTTTTACCCATTTAGCATATATTTGTTTTTACCCATTTTAGTATATACTTAGTTAAGTATATGTTAGCCCAATATGTAAACACTAGTTGTTGTATATATGTATCTAAAAAACACTTTTACATGTTTTAGTGTTTTATGTGAAAACGTTAGTGTGTTAGAAAACTATTGAATCAAACTGTTTACGTATTTTATTTGTTTCGTTAAAATGATTTTACGTTTGTTATTGACAAAACATTAGAAGATCGTAAAATATAAATAAACATTTTTACGGCTTATTTGTATTAACAATCTCCCCCTTTTTGTTGATGACAAAACATAAAATTATTTTAAGGAAAAACTAAAACTCGTGACAAATTTGAATTAGTAGTTTTTACTTTCTCCTCCCCTTTTTTGTCAAAACAAAAAGTGTTAAAAGAAACTAACACAATTTTTTTTTTTAAATATGTAAAAGAAAATGTAAAGAGAGCAAGTGACGAAAATGGTACTCGTCTTAACTTCCCCTTGACGAGTCCATCCCTTTGAGAGGGAGTCAAGTACATAACGTAAATAAACTAATGTGTTTGCAAATAAGTTTGCAAATGGTTCGTCTAAGTGACGAAAACGTGCTCCCCCTTGAAGATTGCAAAGTTGCAATGGGGTGTCATGAAGTATAATCCAAAAGCGGATTAAGTTGCAAGTGATTTTGTAATATCGTTTGACACAAAGCTCCACCTAGCTTTATGGTGTCAAAATCTTCATGTGTATTTTGAAAATCTACAAAGTAAAGGTTAGGAAACAAGAGTATAGTGCATAATTTCCTGCAAATAAAACTCAAGTTTAGTAGAAATTTGTGTTTATGTACTGCGGATCCCACGGTTCCCTTCTTGGAGGGATCCGTCTAGGCATTTTGGAGGGATCCGGTTGTCTGGTGACAGTTTCTTCAGCAGTGAAGATGTGTCAAACAATGCTAATGAAGAGGTGAGATATGTGTACAATAGCAAGCACAACGCACAAAATAATCATGGCATATAAATATTCATTCAATAAAACAAGAGATAATCAAACAAATCTCTAAAACTAAGAGAATGAACTAGGCCATATAAGTACTACTTAATACTAACTAGTTACTAGACTTAAAATGCGACAATGTGCTTGAGTCTAGGGATGAGTGGACTTGTTGATTTGATCCAACTTTGCAAGAATATGATTAAACATGAAATGTATCTCATTTCGTGCTTCTTGAACAAGTCCTTGAGTGATTAGACAATTTGGACAATTATTGTCTTGGTTTGGACCCGGAGGGAAATGGATATTTTGAGGAGGCTCTATGTGTGATTGTGGGTCTTCATTTTGAGAAGTAGGATGAGGTTCTAAAAATGAGTGTGGTAATGGAACTTCTTCCATATGATCAAGGTTGTTCCTTGTCTCCCATGATGGACTAGTTGGTGTTGTTGGTGGTTCCCTATTCAATGAAAAGGTTGGTGAATGAGAGGTTCTTGGTGGTGAATGATCCAATGAGTAGATGTTTGGGTGAGGGAGAGGCTCATTCAAGGAGTGTAGTCCATGCTCAATGAATGAGGGTTTTGACGGCTTGCTAGAACTATCCAAGTTTGGTTTTGAACTAGATGATCATTTTTCTAGTCCGAAAGGTTTGATGCTAATCCTTGCGGTTCTCTTAGCCTTTGTTGGATGAGTTTGATGAGGTGGGATTCTAGTATCATTATCTCTAATGGGAGATGTTTCGGTGGATGAGATTTCATGAATCATTTGACCCTTTCTTTTGGATGATCCTATGGTTGAGGAGTTGTTGCTAAGAGCCTTAGTCATAGTGATAATGATTCTAATATTAACTTCTAATTGCTGATTTTTGTGTTTGTGTTTGATGACTAAAGTGTTCTAGAAATATAGCTTATAAAGGGAAGAGTTTGGCAAGTGCATTTAAAACTTAAGCCACTAAGATTCTTGGAGATGTGATGATTAACATGCACAAGGTTGAAGTTCAGAGTTTCACTGATCTAGGAACTCATTTAAGATGAGATGGAGTGTTTGAGTGAGCAACATGAGCTTGAAATGATTGTTTTGGTTAGATTTGACATAATCTGTCACCCGGATCCCCCGGTTCCCTCCCTTGAGGGATCCGGCTAGGCTAATCCTAGGGATCCGGCTCTCAGCAGTTATGACAGGTTAGAAATCAAGTTTCTAAAAGCTAGATCCTATATTATTTTGAGTGTTTCAATCCTCCTAAGTTCCTAAGATGAGGGTACACTTGAATGATCAAGAGTAATGAGTGTTATAGCAAATGATTGCTTTTTATGGAAGGAAGATGGTACTAGATGACTACCAATGGATGTTCAAGGATAACACTAAGAGTTTTGGTGGTGTCAAGTCATAATAAATGGTCCTAGAGATCAGTTTTTAGCTTGAGGTGAAATTTGAAAAATCCTTAAAAATCACAAGAATTGAAAAACTAATTTTTGACCCACTTTGAGATAAAGATGACTAGAAACAATTTCCTAAAATTGTTCAATAAGTCTACCTAAGTGTTTTGAAAGATGAAAAATAATTTGTGAGTATTGAAGCGGAAATATGATGAGTTTTGATGTGTTGATAAATCAAGATACATTTTGACTAAGATCTTATGTAAGCCATAAGTGAGTCTAAGCCTTTCTCATCCTTGAAGTGGACTTAGTTGGATTCTAATATCATATGTTTAGCTAATGTGATGTTATCTAGTAAGCTATCTTGATGTAAGGGATGATGTATTGCTGATCTGATGTCACGGATCCCGCGGTTCCCTCCTTTGAAGGATCCGGCTAGGCTAATCATAGGGATCCGGCATCTGCAGATCAAAATCCTCACAGAATAATGTGCAGATTTTGCACACTAATTAACCGTTAAACTAAACAACAAGAACAGGCATGTCATCACAAAGTAACACTCATTAATAATGAAAGAGGTAATAATATTCAAATTACCACAAACCAAAGTGCTAAAACATAATCATTCACACATAAGTTAAGTTAAAAATAAGCATATTCTTATTGTCTCTTTCGTCAATTATTTCTTTTCCTTTTTGACGACTTTGTGAGGTTGTAAGCAAGATTTTGAATCATGCCCCTCAATTGTTTGAATTCCGCGGTTTCGTTTGGAATGGTTGGAAGTTGTTCGTAATAATCGAAGGGTTCCAATTCAATGTTGGCTATGGGGTCGACATCTTCTTCTTCCTCATTTTCTTCTTCTTCTCCTTCCGAGGAGTCCGAGAGAGCTTTAGGTTTCTTCCCATTGACCATGAAGCGTTTAGAGGGTATTTTGGTAAGAGGTACCATTACATGATCGGCAAAGAAATGATCATTGTTGATAGGAGATGGTTGCAATGCACTAACATACTTACAAAGTCGTGTTAGGAGCATACCATACGGAAGTACCATGTTGAAAGCTTTGAATACCCCGGCCATTCTTCTTACCATGTAATAGGCGAGGTTAAATGGCTTTTGGTGGATAAGACAATAGATCATTTGCACAAGGCATGCATTTGGATGATCTTTGTTACCAACAAGGCTAATGACGTTTTCCCTAAGGATTTCCTCCCATTTTCTAAACATGGGATGAATTTTGAAAAGTTCCATTTGAAAAGGGTTTCGGTGAATGAGCTTCTTGTTTTGGTTGAAACGGGATTGGTCGACTCTTATTTTGAAAATGGTGTCTCGGATGGTTTCGGGTTCATCAAGAGGAGTATGGTACATTGGTTTAGAATCAAGTGCAAGATTTTGAGTGTTAATTGCCCAATCTTGAGAGTACATACAAATTCCTTCACAAGGAATGCGAAGAATTTGAGCAAAGGTGTTGAGGGTAAGAGTGAAGTTTCGTTTATTGATGATGAAAGCGATTGAAATGCTATCATCGGCGTTTCGAATGATCCTAATGCTTTTATAAAACTCAAGGATGAAATCCGGACAAATTTGTTCATCAATCTCAAGAAGACAATCAAAATTGATTGCCGAGAAGACTTAACGAATGTCGGTATCCTCAAGAAAACATTCCTTGATTACACAACCTTCGTGGATAAGTCGTTTTCTGAGCTTTTTGAAGACCTTGCGGTCGGTTTTTGAGAGTTACTCATTTCGATAGTAATGAGTAAGATAATGGACGGTATCATGATGATCTTGTTGAGTGGCTTTAGGCATGGTTGGTCCTAGAAACACAAATTTTCCAATTAGGTAAAATTAGTTGAGATGGGTTTATGGTTTTGATTTGTATTAACAATGTTGTGAACACGATGTGATCTTAATTATGTTAAAAGTCCCTTTTCATGATTAATTTTGAAAACCCTAATTAAAGTAATTGATTAGAGATTTGTGAAACCATAAACCCTAAGATGAGGATGACGAAAAATAGAACAAGTTAGTGTAATTACTTACAATGATGTTCTAGAGAGGATTACTTGAGAGTGTGGAATCCAATGAGGATGAAATCAGTAGTTTAGTCGTTTTTGTGTTATGTGAGTAGAGGGAAAAAGATCAGTGGTATTTTTTTTGAAAGCGTATAGCTGAGTTCTGTTCCACGGTTCCCCCGGATCCCTTGTATTTGGGATCCGTCTAGTACAACTAGGGGGATCCGGCTACTGTGGATAGAAAAAGGGTTGTTTGGCATTATTTTTGTAGTAGGCTTATAAACTAGCTTACTAAAAAATAGTTTGGAGGTATCAGATGAAAGATTATTTTTGAACGACGGGTTTTGATGAATAACATATCGAGGGTTCATATGTGACGACGGCGTTAGTTTGACGAATCAAAAGGAATACTATTCCCGAGAATGAATAAGACAGAAAAGTGACGAAAGAGACTTTTAAAGATGCTAGAAATTATTAAACAAAGAGAACTATGAAATAAATAAACTCATGTAACCTATCTAAAGAAAAGTAAAACATACCTCTATGCTTCTTGGTTTGGTATAATACCAAAAATACTTCATGAGCTTTTAAAGTAATCCTTTGTACTTGGTGTAATTAAGTTGTGATTACTTTTAGATCCTTCCTTGAATGTTGACTGATGCGCTCCAGAACAGTCAAGCTTTATCACACAAGCCTGCCACTTGTGAATGGCAGACCGTAACAAGCTTAAAACGGCTCAGGAACGAACTCAATGAAGATCTGGGGAGTATAGTGTTTCCCCGGGTCGTTATGTCCCAGCGAGCTATGCAATGGATTATCAAACGTATAGTGATCGAGAGATTTGAACGGGAAAGGAGAATTTGGATTATTATAACTACAGGAAAAGCCAACAAATTACAATGGCTTAAATGCAAATTAAGAAAATTAAAAAGATAAAATATATTAAATAAACGCTATCACTATTTTTAAAGTGATGAACGTTTAAAACCTAAAACTTACGTTTAAATAAAATTACGTAAACGTACAAAATAAAAAGTGATATCTAAGAAATAAAAGGCCTAAAAATATGAAAAATACATTTTTACAAACCTAATGATAAAAGAAAATTTATAGAAAAGTAAAATTATTTTTATAACTAGTTACCTAATTATTATAAATTAAAAACTATTTTTAACTATTTAATAATTACCTAAAATACAAGAAAATGTGAAATAAAGCTAGAAAAATAAAATTAAGACTAAGAAAAATCTAAAATATCAAAATAGAATTTTCAAAACTATTTTTGTATTTTTCTGATTATTTTTCTATTTTTTATGAATTAAAAACTATTAAAAACTAATTAAATTACTAAAACTTACCAAATAAACTATGAAAAATCTGGAAAATTACTTTTTTTACTTTTTATATTTATCTAAACCTAAGAAAATTGAAAAATTATTTTTTTGAACCTTTTCTGAATTTTTTATATTAAATGCTATTTAAAAATGCTTAAAAACTAATTTAAATTAAGAAAAATAGCAAATCAACTTGGAAAAATCTGAAAATTTCAGGAAAATTCTAAAATTATATTAGGAATCTGAGAAAAATGGAAAAACAGGCACTTATGTGGAGGAATTAAGAACTGATGTGCAAGTGCTTATTATTAAGCACTCCAAATAAGCCAAATGAGCAAATTAAGCTACCAACAGTTTACAGAAGTTCAAATATGTTATAAAAACTGAAATGCAACTAATATCAACTAGTTATATCCTCTGAATCACAGGTTTGATCAGATTTGATTACTTGAACTAATAAGCTAAATCAGGTTCTGAGTACCAACTTTGAACACAAGCAACAGCTTAAAAATAAGCTCAAACTGAAAACTACAACTTGGAACCTAGACTAGACCTGGGTGAGACCAAGTGCACTAAAAATCAGACTATGGGAAGCTCTTTTGAGCCCTGTGCAAGTTGCACAAAATCTGAGAAAAAGCTCAGTGTCAACTGAGACCAGTGAGCAGGGCATAAATGGCCTGAAAGAAGAGCTGTTTTGAAGCCTTTAAATAAATTGCAAAATTTTACAAAAATGCTAATAAGTAACCAGACCAGATGAAGTTTCTAAAATACCAATTCCCACTTGATAAGACCCAAAGTTGAGTTCAAGAAAAATCCTTTTAACTGAGCTCAAAACAGATTTTTTTGCAATATTGACTTTTGACAAAAGTGAAGAACTTTGACCAAATTGAACTTTGGATCCAATTTTAAGACTGATGTTGATGTTATGTGTTGTAATGAACTTGTTTCAAGCAATATTTAACACTTTTAAACACAAAACAATGATTTGCTAATCCTAAAACTCCAACAGTAAGCAGTAAGACTGATTTAGGTGCAAGTTTGACTTTTAGAAGTAGCAAGCACCAAATTGAGACAGATACTAACACCAATGAACTAACTAAACATTAACCAACAGATTCTAAGCAATAAATAAGCCTAAAAGACAGATAGATAGGCAGATCCAAACACACCTTTATTGGCCTGATTTGCAACAAAACAGATTTAAACAATGATCCAACTTGATATTATGATCAAACTAACTTTAACCAATCTAAATACTACTATTTGAATAGGTTTGACAGATTATAACTACAAAAAAAAACAAATTATGCAATGTCACTTGAAATTAACTTACAATGGTCCAAAGCCACTATGGCTAGCAAACTGTGAAACAAAGAACCACTACCTATTTTAAACAACCCATTGCTTCCATATCAACCCACATTCATGTCTGAATCAACCCATTCCATGCCTTCCTCAGATTTGCCCCATGTTTGACTTATTTTGACCAAAGTTCTAAACTGCTTGTAACTTGATTAGAGGCTTACAGAAAGCTATTATGAGCTTATATAAGCTTGTTTGAAATTGAAATTGAGTTGCTACAAGTTTAAACAAAGGAGTTTGACAAGAACAATTTCAACAAGTGGACACAAATATGAAATATGAACTAAACTTGGAATTGATGATTAAACAGAGTTGCAATACACTTAGATACTGTTATTTGATACAAATGAACTTGAAAAGACAACTGCAAACTAGTTAAGACATGATAATAAGTAAATCGACATACATTGTTTAAAAACTAAAAACTAACTCCTTCTCTTGTTGCTTCTCTTGGTCTTTTTATACACCCAAAGTGCTTTTCTCTCTCCCCTGGACAAATCCCAGCAACTTTATTGACCATTGGATTGCTAGAATGGATATTGGCCGTTGGATGGCTTTTTGGCGCCAAATCCTGCTTTATACCACTTGGAGGTTGAGTGTTTGGGTAGAAGTGCATTAAATGCACTTTGGCTTTGAGTGTGAGGTGGAGGGTAGGATAGGGAGATGATGGTGGAGGAGGGGGAGGCGTTGCAGGCATGCGTGCACAGGGTGATGATGGGAGGTGGGTAACCCGTGAGGCGGTATTATTTTGAAACCATGGGTTTGGGTTGGTCGGGTCATGGATTTGGACCGGGTAAACGGATTGGGCCAAGGGGTTTTGGTTTGGGCTTGGATATATTAATAGGGTCCGGTTGGTTTGTGCAAATAATAACATAGGGACCAAAAATGTAAAGCTCTAATTCCCAGGGACCAAACATGTAAATTATGAAGATTGAGTCAAAGGGTTGGTCTTGCCAAACTTTAATAGACCAAGGTCTAGTTTTGACACTTTTGAAATTTCCAAGGACTAATTTTGACCATTTTTGGATTTTCAGGGACTAAACTGTAATTTCTCAAATATTTTATATTTTTCACCAAAGGACTAAATTTGACAAGTTATGATTTAAAAAGGACCTTTGGTGATTTTTCTTTTGAAATAAGGACTCAGGGACTATTTCTGACAATTTTAGAAACTTGGGGGCTAAACTGCTAATTATGCAAACTTTGCTCATTTTTCATCTGTTTTTAAACATTTTGCATCCTAAACGTATAAAATGCAATTTTGGAATATTTTCGGTGTTTTGATGCATTTCTAAGCATTTTTAAACGTTTTGCAGTTCAGATTTGACTAAAAATGATGAGTATTTACACACTCATCAATCCCCCACACTAAACTATTGCTAGTCCCTAGCAATCTTTTGAGAAAACTTAATGGATTTCATCTCTTTACCAAAAGCCATCACTTTTGGAGTAGCCAAATGTTTCAGTTCAAGTAAGAACCATGGTACACCGATAACCATGTGATTTTGAGCAAACCACCGACTTCCAACGGATTTGATTTGTCTTTAACAGAAGCCGTTTGCTCTGGACTAGCCAACTCTTAGATAAATTATCAACATTATCTTTGGTGAGCTGATTACCAATTATGGTTTTTCCACTGCCTTTACCACAAGCCATAAACTTGCGGGCTAGCCAACTCTTCACTTTTTAGGATATGGTGAGCTGAATACCATACAATTTTGGGCAAATTGCAAGCCGTCAACGGATTTGAGATATCTTTATCAAGAGCCGTTTGCTCCTGGATTAGCCAATCCTTTAGTTTATTAGACAAGGCGGACTGATAACCAATTGAGTAAGTGTAGAACACTTACTCCAAAAAAAAAATTTTTGGCCAAAAATGGGGGAATTAGTATAATTATATGATAAAATTCGTGAGAATTCCCCCCCCACACTAAGAAATGAATATTGCCCTCAATATTCAAAGTACCGGCGGTTATGCCGAAACAAAGAACGTAAAAGGGAAATATTACGGCCTTTATTGAGAAAGAAGATTTTTTTTTTTTTTTTTTTTGGAAGACTTATATATACACAACATGGGGGGCAGCCCCCCCCCTACACTAGGGTGGTAGAAAGAGGTAAGAAGACAGAAATATGGGTGAGAACCCATATGGCAAGCTACTGTTTTTGATTCCCGAGTCGCTAGCTTGACTCGACCCCGCATTCATTTGTTCATGGGGAAAGTGACGTGGAAAACCAATCTCGATCGGACTTTCGTTCACAATGTTAATGAACATATGAACATCAGAAAGTTCCACACCGACGAGATACAACCGCGGTATTTTTAATAGTAGAAACTATAAGGGATGATACCGGGGTCAAAGATGGTGTCCTCATTCCCGAAAGAGAAAAGGGAAAGAGCAACCACACCATCTGTGAAGAATGGAATAAAGACGTACATGAGAATGCATGTCCATTCCTCAGCAGAGAGAAGCAAATCACCAGTTTTGACATCTTTAAGCTTAAACTTGAAGCTTAGATGGTGATTGTCAAGAAGATGTCCGGGAGGGAGGGTGGGAAATGGTTCTTCAATCAACAGACTTTCCGGAAAAGGATGTCTCCTTCCGGATCAAGGTAAGTGTTATCAATTCCCGTTGGAATTGACTCATCACTAAGAAATGCATCGACTTCATTCCAAAAGTTGTCATCTTCCTCATCAGGAGTGAGAGAAGGGATGGAAGAGTCGGGAATAAGACAAGAAGATGATGGATCATTTTTGAGCAATTCATCAATGGGAAGAATGTCTCCCATTGGATCACAAACATCATCATCCAACTCAGATGAAACTGAAGAGAGTTTAGTTTCATCCATAGAGTTAACAAGCTCGATGCGATAAACTGATTCCGGAGGTGGGACAAGTGGTGTGCTCTTAGAGCTAGCAGTTTCCACCACTTCCGATGAAGTCTCCGATTCTAGATCATCATCATCATCAAGAACACTCTTGACTTCCCTGGTACAGCTTTCAAACCATTTGTTTGAACCAGGGGTAATTTTCAAAGCTTTAAGCTCAGCACGTTTTTGAAAACTTCTCTTAACCGTGAAGTTTGAGAGTGTTGCATTGAATCTTTCCGATCTTTGATCAATTGTGGCAACACTCTGTTTGTACAGAGGTTTAGAGTTCTGGTTGATATTCAATGTGAGCTCTTCGTTGTCAACCCGTATGGTCAACTCTTCAAAGAAACACATCAATCGAGCACGACTCGTTCTCAAGAAAGCTCTCCCTAAGATGAGGGAACTCTAGGATCTGCATCGAAGTCTACTACAACAAAGTCAGTATGAAAGTGAAACTTTCCCACTTTAATCACGACATCCTCGGCTATCCCAAGAGGACGAAGTTACGCACGGTCCGCTAGCTCGAGTGTCATACAAGTGGATGAAAGTTTAGGAAGAGACAGCTTTCTTCCATACCGAGAGTGGCATGAGGTTAATGCTAGCGCCAAGATCGCCAAGGCGAGCATTGAAACATCCCCAAGAAATCACACGGGATTAAAACCGGCCAGGGGTCTTCAAGCTTTTCGGGAAGCTTATTAAGAATGGCCGCTGAGCATTGCTCATTGAGAGGAGTCTTCGCCAACTCAGACAACTTATCTTTGTTGCTCAGTAAGCCTTTCAGCGTGGATGCAAATTTAGGCATTAGAACGAGAGCATCAACGAAGCTTATATCAAAGTGAAGCTCATTGAAGATTTGGAAGAATTTTTCCATTTGCTCTTTGTTTTTGTCTTTGAGCTTCTCATCATTCATTCTTGATGGGTAAGGAAGCTGACTAGACTTTTGAGCCGGGATGGAAGTGTTTTCTGGCTCAGGGATTTTTCTTCGAACTTCGGGTTCGGACTTGAAGCTTGGACTACCGAAGGTGGGACGTGTCTGCGTACCGTGGGCTTGAATAATGCACCTTGTCCGTTGTCTCCTTGGTAACTTGACTCATTGCCACGGAGGAGGGGCATAGGAGTCTTAGGTCCATTGTGCGTCTTACCACTACGAGTGGTGACGGCTTTCAACTCGGCATTTGGATTGGGAATAGTATTGCCTGGGAGTCCTCCAGAAGATGATGAAGCTTTGTTCATATTCATGTTCATAAAACTGCTCATCATATTCTTTAACTCATTTGTCTGCCGAGATAATGTGGTATCAATTTCCCTTTTTAGCTCACCTCTCATGTTATTGATCCGAGTTTGCATTGAACGCATGTTTGACTCAGTCATTTTCATGAAGTCATTTGGTATGGGAGCTTGAGGAGGTTGTTGATAACTTTGATGATTAGGAGCTTGATATGGTTGGTTGAAATTGTTCCGGTTTTGATTGAAATTTTGAGAGTTATTGAAGTTGTGTCCTTGATTCGAAACAAAGCGATTTTGATTGCCATGGTTTTGATTGCCATGGTTTTGATTGCCATGGTTTTGCACGGAGGAAAACCGGTGGTGTCATACCGCTAGGTGCACGGTAGTGAGGATCGGCTTGTGGTCGGTATTGATTGTGGTTTACCGAAGCTACGGGAGCTTGGTAAAAGAAAGCATCGGTTGCTTGACAATCATAATACGCGTGTGGACCACTACAAATTTCACACACCTTGTTTATGGCTTTGATTGGTTCCGGCTTATGAATTTCGCTTTTAATTTCCTTTACCTCTTTTATCATACAATGGATGATGTCCGTTAGAGCGCTAACGGGCGACTAACTCGGAAGAGTTACGGATGAAGAAGCGAGTGTTCGAACATTGACTTTGTTACGAGAAATAGGAACTTTTGATTTACTCTCGCAAATTTCAAGCACATCTTTAGGTCTACGATTCAAGATATTGCCACCCGCGGATGCGTTCAAAGAATCTTGATCGTTACAGTTCAACCCATTATAAAAGATATTGACTTGTTGAAGCTCCGTGAATTCATGATGGGGGCATTTCCCGAGGAGATCTTTGAATCTCTCCCATGCCTCTCCAAAGTTTTCATCGAAATTTTGACGAAATCCGAAATTTCATTTTAAGATTAGTCGTGTTTGATGGAGGGAAGAAGTAATTAACAAACTTTTGAACAAGATCCTCCCAAGTTTCGATGGATCGAGGGGGTTCTTTTTCCACCAAATCCGGCCGTCCCCTCAAGTGAGAATGAAAAAAGCATCAACTTGATTACTTTTTGTGGAACATCCTTGAAATTGATAGTTGAAGTCAACTTGTTAAACCAACGGATGTGTGCATACGGGTCTTCACGATCGGACCCGCGGAATTGATTTGTAGACACAAGTTGGATCAAATGTGTCTTCAATTCAAAGTGATCGAGTTGATTACTTGGTAAAACGATGGCATCCCCATAACCCTCGGTGGGTGCCTGGAGCATTTCCGCCATAGTGCGTTCGTCTGCCATATTGTTTGAAATAGTACGAATCTCGGGTTCGACTATTTGGGCAAAGACGCCTACGAGAACGTATTCTAGGAATTTCTGCTAGATCACGCAAAGGACTCAATGATCTAGAAGAACGAGTGCGCATGCACTAGAGTTAACTCTAAGGGACCTCAGAGTTAAGGAGAGGAATGGAATTATGAAGATATTTTATAAAAATGGGGTGAGAAGAATCTTTTTGGGTTTTCTGGTTCTGACAAGTAGATATACCAACAAAATCAATTAACACAAAATCGAGGCAAAACAACAGTGAACTTAACCAATAATCATAATATGAATGGCTTCTTTGAAAAAGGTACACCAATCACAAGGACACAAAGGCAAGTTTTAATCTTTGGTTCGAGAACTTATTATGGTCGCACCCCGCTTAGGTAGTGCACGCCTTGGTTTGCGGTGGCAATCTTTTAAGTTGTTATTATTAAAGAAAACGACAAATCTTTTTGTATTTTTTATATTTGATACATATATAGAAACAAAAGCAAAATATTTTTGTGTTTTATACGTTTTTGGATGTTTTTGGGGTTTTGGATTTTTTATAAGAAAATATGGATATATATATAGATAGATATGGATGATATAAACAAAGAGTGAGTATTCAAACAACTAATCTGCTAAACGGAAGATAGATCAGCACAGCTCCCCGGCAGCGGCGCCAAGAATTTGATGCGCTCCAGAACAGTCAAGCTTTATCACACAAGCCTGCCACTTGTGAATGGCGGACCGTAACAAGCTTAAAACGGCTCAGGAACGAACTCAATGAAGATCCGGGAGTATAGTGTTTCCCGGTCGTTATGTCCCAATGAGCTATGCAATGGATTATCAAACGTATAGTGATCGAGAGATTTGAACAGGAAAGGAGAATTTGGATTATTATAACTACAGGAAAAGCCAACAAATTACAATGGCTTAAATGCAAATTAAGAAAATTAAAAAGATAAAATATATTAAATAAACGCTATCACTATTTTTAAAGTGATGAACGTTTAAAACCTAAAACTTACGTTTAAATAAAATTACGTAAACGTACAAAATAAAAAGTGATATCTAAGAAATAAAAGGCCTAAAAATATGAAAAATACATTTTTACAAACCTAATGATAAAAGAAAATTTATAGAAAAGGAAAATTATTTTTATAACTAGTTACCTAATTATTATAAATTAAAAACTATTTTTAACTATTTAATAATTACCTAAAATACAAGAAAATGTGAAATAAAGCTAGAAAAATAAAATTAAGACTAAGAAAAATCTAAAATATCAAAATAGAATTTTCAAAACTATTTTTGTATTTTTCTGATTATTTTTGTATTTTTTATGAATATTAAACTATTAAAAACTAATTAAATTACTAAAAATTACCAAATAAACTATGAAAAATCTGGAAAATTACTTTTTTTACTTTTTATATTTATCTAAACCTAAGAAAATTGAAAAATTATTTTTTTGAACCTTTTCTGAATTTTTTATATTAAATGATATTTAAAAATGCTTAAAAACTAATTTAAATTAAGAAAAATAGCAAATCAACTTGGAAAAATCTGAAAATTTCAGGAAAACTCTAAAATTATATTAGGAATCTGAGAAAAATGGAAAAACAGGCACTTATGTGGAGGAATTAAGAACTGATGTGCAAGTGCTTATTATTAAGCACTCCAAATAAGCCAAATGAGCAAATTAAGCTACCAACAGTTTACAGAAGTTCAAATATGTTATAAAAACTGAAATGCAACTAATATCAACTAGTTATATCCTCTGAATCACAGGTTTGATCAGATTTGATTACTTGAACTAATAAGCTAAATCAGGTTCTGAGTACCAACTTTGAACACAAGCACAGACTTAAAAATAAGCTCAAACTGAAAACTACAACTTGGAACCTAGACTAGACCTGGGTGAGACCAAGTGCACTAAAAATCAGACTATGGGAAGCTCTTTTGAGCCCTGTGCAAGTTGCACAAAATCTGAGAAAAAGCTCAGTGTCAACTGAGACCAGTGAGCAGGGCATAAATGGCCTGAAAGAAGAGCTGTTTTGAAGCCTTTAAATAAATTGAAAAATTTTACAAAAATGCTAAGAAGTAACCAGACCAGATGAAGTTTCTAAAATACCAATTCCCACTTGATAAGACCCAAAGTTGAGTTCAAGAAAAATCCTTTTAACGAGCTCAAAAGCATTTTTTGCAATATTGACTTTTGACAAAAGTGAAGAACTTTGACCAAATTGAACTTTGGATCCAATTTTAAGACTGATGTTGATGTTATGTGTTGTAATGAACTTGTTGCAAGCAATATTTAACACTTTTAAACACAAAACAATGATTTGCTAATCCTAAAACTCCAACAGTAAGCAGTAAGACTGATTTAGGTGCAAGTTTGACTTTTAGAAGTAGCAAGCACCAAATTGAGACAGATACTAACACCAATGAACTAACTAAACATTAACCAACAGATTCTAAGCAATAA
This sequence comes from Chrysanthemum makinoi, assembly GCA_910596185.1. Lineage (NCBI taxonomy): Eukaryota > Viridiplantae > Streptophyta > Magnoliopsida > Asterales > Asteraceae > Chrysanthemum > Chrysanthemum makinoi. The sequence goes on from OU343217.1 coordinate 139,060,155, forward strand.
ATAAGCCTAAAAGACAGATAGATAGGCAGATCCAAACACACCTTTATTGGCCTGATTTGCAACAAAACAGATTTAAACAATGATCCAACTTGATATTATGATCAAACTAACTTTAACCAATCTAAATACTACTATTTGAATAGGTTTGACAGATTATAACTACAAAAAAAAACAAATTATGCAATGTCACTTGAAATTAACTTACAATGGTCCAAAGCCACTATGGCTAGCAAACTGTGAAACAAAGAACCACTACCTATTTTAAACAACCCATTGCTTCCATATCAACCCACATTCATGTCTGAATCAACCCATTCCATGCCTTCCTCAGATTTGCCCCATGTTTGACTTATTTTGACCAAAGTTCTAAACTGCTTGTAACTTGATTAGAGGCTTACAGAAAGCTATTATGAGCTTATATAAGCTTGTTTGAAATTGAAATTGAGTTGCTACAAGTTTAAACAAAGGAGTTTGACAGTAACAATTTCAACAGTGGACACAAATATGAAATATGAACTAAACTTGGAATTGATGATTAAACAGAGTTGCAATACACTTAGATACTGTTATTTGATACAAATGAACTTGAAAAGACAACTGCAAACTAGTTAAGACATGATAATAAGTAAATCGACATACATTGTTTAAAAACTAAAAACTAACTCCTTCTCTTGTTGCTTCTCTTGGTCTTTTTATACACCCAAAGTGCTTTTCTCTCTCCCCTGGACAAATCCCAGCAACTTTATTGACCATTGGATTGCTAGAATGGATATTGGCCGTTGGATGGCTTTTTTGGCGCCAAATCCTGTTTATACCAGCTGGAGGTTGAGTGTTTGGGTAGAAGTGCATTAAATGCACTTTGGCTTTGAGTGTGAGGTGGAGGGTAGGATAGGGAGATGATGGTGGAGGAGGGGGGAGGCGTTGCAGGCATGCGTGCACAGGGTGATGATGGGAGGTGGGTAACCCGTGAGGCGGTATTATTTTGAAACCATGGGTTTGGGTTGGTCGGGTCATGGATTTGGACCGGGTAAACGGATTGGGCCAAGGGGGTTTGGTTTGGGCTTGGATATATTAATAGGGTCCGGTTGGTTTGTGCAAATAATAACATAGGGACCAAAAATGTAAAGCTCTAATTCCCAGGGACCAAACATGTAAATTATGAAGATTGAGTCAAAGGGTTGGTCTTGCCAAACTTTAATAGACCAAGGTCTAGTTTTGACACTTTTGAAATTTCCAAGGACTAATTTTGACCATTTTTGGATTTTCAGGGACTAAACTGTAATTTCTCAAATATTTTATATTTTTCACCAAAGGACTAAATTTGACAAGTTATGATTTAAAAAGGACCTTTGGTGATTTTTCTTTTGAAATAAGGACTCAGGGACTATTTTTGACAATTTTAGAAACTTGGGGGACTGAAACTGCTAATTATGCAAACTTTGCTCATTTTTCATCTGTTTTTAAACATTTTGCATCTGAAACGTATAAAATGCAATTTTGGAATATTTTCAGTGTTTTGATGCATTTCTGAGCATTTTTAAACGTTTTGCAGTTCAGATTTGACTAAAAATGATGAGTATTTACACACTCATCATTGACTTCATTATTCTTTAAATAGAAATGAAGGTTTTGAAGAGATCCTAGCATGAAGATTTCTTGAAACAAAAATTGTTAGAATGATCTATCAACGTCCAACAAAATGGTTTAAAAAAAAACATGACTTTGAAAAAATCCTTCTTTGTAGTTTTCAAACATACACGGATCGTATCAAGTTTTTTAAAGTACAACATACTTTAAGAAACTTGGTAACGAAGCTCTGATGCAAATTGTGGAAAACTAGAAAGGGGGGTTGAATCGTTTTACCAATTTAAAACTTCCTTTTAAATATTTAGATCGACTTATGTCAATCTATTTGGTTGTTTATGTTGGACGTTGATAGATAGATATATAAACGTGTAATGAAAGATAAAGAGTAAAAAGCACATCACCATGACACAATTATTTATAGTGGTTCGGCTACAAGGACACCTTCCTTGCCCTACTCCACTCCCCGAGTCACCTACTGGAGAGTTCGTAAACACTACACCAATCTCCTTATGGCGGAGAAGCCTTCACAACGTTGCTTACACCTTTTTCTGGTACAAAGCTAAATACCGAGTTCTTTCACACCAAGGCGAACCACACCTAACACAACGTCGCCTACCCTTTATACGGTGCTAGGCTAACCACCGAGTTCTTTCACACCAAGGAGAACTAATCCTATCACAACGTCGCCTACCCTTTATTAGGTACTAGGCTAAGCGCCTAGTTCCATTACTATGGAGGAACTACTACCCATCACAACACAACACCTATTCTCAAGGAGATCCACTCCTTGTTACAACACCATCAAGGATATCACCATCCTTGGAAATAAACAAATACTTATATGTATAACGATGCACCTCATCGATTGTACGACCTAGGCATTCTTCCCTAATGCCACTTGATTTGATTCTTAGGCATCCTTCAATAATGCCTTTGACACAACGCTTGGCACCCTTCACTAATGCCTTCGTCTTGACACCTTTAGCATTCTTCACCAATGCTTTTGACACGGACGATAAGCACCTTTCACTAATGCTTTCGTCTTGACACTTTCGGCATCCTTCACTAATGCCTTCAACACAACATCTATGGAGGAAGAAAGAACTATCAACAGGAGAACCTCAGTTGTCTTGATGATGACGAAGTATGGTAGCTCATGGACTTGAGCTTGCTCGACTTCAAGAAGTGGTGATCTCGCCTTTAAGAGGAACCTAGAGAATCACACAAAAACAAAAGACAAACTACATAGATCTCTTGGATCTGAGGTTAGAGGGATATAATACTTGGAGAAAGTATGTATGAAAAGTGGTGAGCAAAAAGGAAGAAATGGCTCACTATTTATAGAGGAGAAATTCTATTGTTCCCCGGATCCCGCGGATCCCTTCCATAAAGGATCCGTCTAGCACAAAGCTAGGGATCCGTGGGACGCTCCTCTTTGCCCATGGGTATTTTTGGTTATGGGTCAGGGGTCATGGGTTATGGGTTGATCCATGGGTTTCTATCTAGATACAATGTATCTCAAGGATACAATGAACTTGATAAGTGGTATATATAAAACCATGGATTATGGGTCAATACCATTTGCTAGTTTTTACCCATTTAGCATATACTTGTTTTTACCCATTTTAGTATATACTTAGTTAAGTATATGTTAGCCCAATATGTAAACACTAGTTGTTGTACATATGTATCTAAAAAACACTTTTACTTGTTTTAGTGTTTTATGTGAAAACGTTAGTGTGTTAGAAAACTATTGAATCAAACTATTTACGTATTTTATTTGTTTCGTTAAAATGATTTTACGTTTGTTATCGACAAAACATTAGAAGATCATAAAATATAAATTAACATTTTTACGGCTTATTTGTATTAACAGTTTCTTTGCAAAGTCTCTTCACAAAAGAAACAGTCATCTAGACTTGCAAAATTGCCTGTTTGCTTGTTTTTTGTCACAGAAAGAGCCCAAAAGAGTTGAAGAAGCATTAGGAGAAGAAGGATGGATTGAATCTATGCAAGAAGAACTGCTACAATTCAGACTTCAAGAGGTTTGGACACTGGTTGATCTACCTAATGGCAAGAGGGCTATTGAAACTAAATGGGTATTCAGAAACAAAAGGGTTGAAAGGAGGATTGTGGTTAGGAATAAATCAAGGTTGGTTGCTCAAGGATACACACAAACATAAGGACTGGATTATGATGAAGTGTTTGCCCCTGTTGCCATAATAGAGGCCATTAGATTGTTTTTGGCATATGCTTCATTCAAGAATTTTGTGGTGTATCAAATGGATGTGAAAAGTGCCTTTTTATATGGGACAATAGATGAGTAGGTTTATATTTGTCAACCTCCAAGTTTTGAGGATCCTGATCACCCTGATAAGGTTTATAGGGTGAAAAAGGCAATGTATGGGTTGCATCAAGCTCCTAAGGCATGGTATGATTGCCTATCTACTTATTTGCTGGACAATGGGTTCAAGAGAGGATTGATTGACAAAACATTGTTCATAAGGAAGCCCAAGGATGATATTTTGTCGGTTCAAGTATATGTTAATGACATCATCTTTGGCTCAACAAATAGGGAGCTGTACAAGGATTTTGAGAAACTTATGCATGATAAGTTTCAGATGAGTGCTATGGGTGAACTTACTTTCTTTTTGGGGCTACAAGTTTAACAAAGGACTGATGGTATCTTTATCAGTCAGGATAAATATGTAGCAGATATCTTGAAGAAGTTTGGGTTTTAGGATGTCAAAAGTGCAAGTACACATATGGAAACACAGAAGCCACTGCTACTGATAACATCAAATAGTCCTGAATATTAAGTGTCAATTTCCCCCGATAATGCTCGTTATTTATATCATTTATATGGATTTACGCTTGTTTTCCATTGTTTTCCACTTTCAGGTAAATTACGAGCATTGGAGCTAAAGAGAAGCGGAAATGGAAACATTACTAAAGATTTATCACAGTATGCTTATTTTGAAGAAGTTACGGCGTAACTCGTCTCTCACATTACGCCGTAACTATTGCGTGACCCAAATATCCAACTTATCAAGAGGTTATGGCGTAACTCTTCCCAAAGGTTACGGGGTAACTCCATTAGGTCAAAAGAGATTCCACGCCGCTGATACTTACGCCGTAACTACTGCATCACTTACGACGTAACCGAGTTTATTGAAGACTACGGCGTAACCACTTATAAGGTTAAGCCGTAACTAGCAGATCTAGTGCATTTACGAAGAAATAGAAGGTTACGGCGTAACTCCTCTATGGGTTACGCCGTAACCCAGACCTGGCCTATAAATACCCTACGAATTCCAGCATTTCAAGCATCCCATTCCACACACAACACTCTGAGAACGTGGGAAAAAGCTCAAGGCACGTCTAGGGAAGCATACGGAGCTGTTTCCAAGGGAGAAGTCACACCATTACGATAAGCTTTAGCGTTTTATATTTCTTTTACTTTCAATTCATGTATTTCGTACCTTTGAATATTGAATTGATGTGCATGATTAATATGAGCGGCTAAGCACCCTTTGGTGCTAGCCTAGTTATGATTCCTTAATTATTTTTTTTGCGTTTACCTTTACTTCTGTACAATTATTTCTAAGTGCATGCATGCATAGTTCTTTGGTAGTCACCATTGGTTCGGTAGTTTTGAGAGGCCAATTGCCTAGGAGATATGACCAACTAACCCTAGGTGAGCGGACTGAGACGGGAAGGGTAAGATATGACCAACTGACAACCCTTTCTACTTGTGCGATTTGACCAACTGATCACCTATCGTTTGGATGAACTTAAGAATTCGGGGGTGTATTCCTAACAGCCGGGCACTCACTATTTAGAATCTAGCATGTAGCGGTACTTAATGACTCGGCTTAGGGGACCAGGAACAACAGGACTTATGACGGTGCGCCTGATTTATCCTGTGGTGGCATCTTTGCTGATAGGTTAGGGCGAATTGACCAAATGTTGTCCTCTCGAATTTGACCCCACCTGAAGTAATTGGAAGTAGGTAGACGTAGACATAACTAGCTAGGAGGATTAACTACGTTAGCACCACTATTCCTCTATTGATTTCCCTTTACCATTTATTTGCTTTTATATTCTGCATTAGTAGTTTAATTAATTAAATACCTATCAAAACCATTATAATTTTGTGACAATTAGACTTAGTAATAATCCAACACACATAGCTCTTGGGACGACCTCGGCTTTACCATTTACTACACTACACACGACCGGGTACACTGCCCGTTAGTGCATTAGGGTAGACCATAAGTATAGCGAGACATTATAAATATTAAGACCTGGTCAGTAAAACCTGCATTAGTTACCTGATGATGGAAGTCCCAGAGTTGATGTGAAACTGTATAGATCCATGATTGGGTCTTTGATGTATCTCACTTCATCTAGGCTAGATATAATGTTTGCAGTATATGTGTGTGCAAGATTTCAAGTTACACCCAATTCAACACACATGAATGCTGTGAAGAGAATTTTTAGATACCTTAAGGGTCATCCTAAACTGGGCCTTTGGTATTCTAAGGATTCACCTTTTATTTTGGTGGCCTATATTGATAGTGACTATGCTGGGGCTAGCTTGGATAGAAAGTCTACCACTGGAGGGTGTCAGTTTTTGGGAAGCATGCTTATCTCATGGCAGTGTAAGAAGCATACAATTGTGGCCAATTCCACCACTGAAGCTGAGTATGTAGTTGCTACAAGTTGCTGTGGTCAAGTACTTTGGATTCAGAATCAATTGATGGACTTTGGGTACAATTTCATGCATACTAAGATTTACATTGACAATAACAGTACTATATGCATAATTAAAAATCCAGTTTTGCATTCTAGAACTAAACATATTGAGACAAGACATCACTTTATTAGAGATTGCAATGAGAAAAGGTTAATCCAAATGGTTAAAATACATACTGATTACAATGTAGCAGACCTACTCACTAAAGCTTTTGATGTGGGAAGGTTTCAGTACTTAGTAGTTAGTATAGGTATAATCAATCTCTAAGTCTCAAAATGTTTTTGTAAAAGTTTGTAAAAAGAAAGTACTGCTATTGGTAAATCTTAGTACTGCTAGTTTAAATTTTACCACTGCTTGTTATTTTTGTTCCCACTAACTATTTTGCATATCTAAAAGTAAAGTAAGTCTAACATATACAATTAGTAGCAAAGGAATTAAAGGAAAAGATGAAAGTTTATTCATTAAAAAGGGCTGCATCTGAAGATACAGCAGTACATCACCAACTTTCATTACATCATTACAAGACATCAACAAAAGATCATCACCTACTCCATGGCACCCTTCCCTTTTCCACCAAGGTCTGGCATGCTCTGCTTGCCCCTCCTCCCAATCACCCCCCAAACTTAGGGATTGGGAAGTCCTAGCACCTGTGCTCTCTTCTGTGGTGCTCGAGTAGGAGGAGTTGAAGTAGAAGGAGTTGGCCTTTGTGCAAGTGGAGCTACCAACAAAGCTCTGGAGGGCCCAACTGCATCATCATCAGTGTCTTCATAGGCATAAACAAAGCTAGGCATGGAGGTTAGTTCAGAACTGGTGTCTTCCACATAAGAGGGTGGAGTAGGAAGATCTTCAGATGAAGTAGCAACTGGTGCTGGTCTTTGGATCAGGGTTTGTGTTCATAAAAGTAAGTGTGTTGTTCTTGGGAGGAAAGTATGTCTCCCATCCATCATTAGAAGATGGGCTTTTGGAGGAATCTTATGTGATTTCAATTGGAGAGTTGCTCATTCTGATAGTATTTGGTTTTTGAGAGAGTTGTTGGTGACGAAGATTTTGGAAAGTATGTGATGGGTTTGGTGTATGGTTGAAGGTTCTTAAATAGACTTAATATTAAGCTCAGATGGTTTAATGCAAGTAAGGTTTGAGTTGGTGAAAGAGTTAATAAGGGGTTTAACTATAAGGTATGTTGGTGGACGAATAAATAACTCGGTTGACCATAAGATGTAATGCTACTTTTATTGGTCCTGCTTAGGGGTGGAAACGAGCCGATCCGCTCGTGAAAAGATCGGGATCGGATTGGTAAAAAGCTCAAACAAGCCGAGCCTAAATGAGCTCGAGCCCGAGCTCGAGCCTAACTTTGGGATCATTTAATAATCGAGCTCAAGCCCGAGCTCTATATAAAAAGCTCGTTTAGACTCGCGAGCCTAAACGAGCCTTAGAAATATATACGTATATATATATTCTATACATATAACCGTGTTAACGAGCTCGAGCCTTGTGTTAACGAGCCGAGCTTTGTGTTAACGAGCCGAGCTCGAGCCTTGTGTTAACGAGCCGAGCTCGAGCCTTGTGTTAACGAGCCGAGCTCCATTTGAACCTTGTTTCTTTCTACACATCATATAAATTAATCGAGCTCGATCCGAGCTCGAGCTTGTGAAAAATTTCACAAACCGAGCTCGAGCTCAAAATGTGAGGTCAAAACGAGCTCGAGCTCGAGCTTTTTATATATAAACGAGCCGAGCTCGAGCTCTGGCAGGCTCGGGCTCGGCTCGGCTTGTTTTCACCCCTAGTCCTGCTAGTGTATCTAAATACTGCTAGTTATTTTTAATTCCTGCTAACCTTAACAAAAGTTTGTAGTGTTAGCTTGTGTTTGTCGCATGCAGGTTTTGAAGAAGCTTTGTACATATTGGATCGTTTGGAGCTCTAGGATTTGGAGTTTGTTACTTATGTTTAAAAAAAAATTGTGTAAACTTTGTTGTATTCTTCAAGTAAATGCATGATCACACTGAATTGCCACAGCATTCGCAGAGGAGGACTTGGTTAAAAGATTGGAGTGAATCGATGTTTCCACTGCTAGCTTATATGGAAACACTGCTAGTTGTAGGAAGACACTGCTAGTTAGTTTCTGATGTTATGTGAAACTACAGGGGCTATTTTGAATCTTTCTGGTGATAACATATATATTCCCCAAATCACTGCCGATCATTTAATTGGTCTTTCAAACATTCTCACTTGGCGCTTAACACAAACACTAATCCCTCACAACACTTAATTTTACTAATCCCAACTCCCTCGAACCTTAATCTTACAATGCCAAATGAATTTTCCACTACCCAAAACTTGGTTGCCTACTTGGTTAAGAACGAAGCCTCTGAAGGCTTCCATGATGTGATAAACTTTCTCAAACACAGCCCTATCCATTATGCATTGACTGCTGCACCTATTATTCTCAAATCTTACATTCATCAATTTTGGTGGACAGCTGAGCTTGAAGAGAGGAATGGTGTTGAAGTTATTAGGGTAGTGGTTGATGAACAGGAGATTCTGGTTACAGAGGAGGTGATAAGAACTGTGTTGAAGTTTCAGGATGCTGAAGGAGTGGTCAATATGACGAATGACGAGATTTTTGCTGGTTTGGAGCGAATGGGGTATGAAAGAAGGGGTAAAAGTCTTAAGTTTCAAAAATGTATGTTTTCTCCACAGTGGAAATTCTTGATACATACCATTCTTATGTGCCTAAGTAGCAAGACAACTGGTTTTGATGAATTCCCTTCAAAGATTGCTACTGCACTTATTTGCCTTACTCAACAAAGGGTTTTCAATTGGTCAAGGATGATATTTGAGGCTTTGCAAAAGAATGTTAAGGACCAAGGCAAATATTTCTTGTATCCCAGATTCATTCAGTTGCTAGTAGAGAGTCAGATTGTAGATCCCATACCTCATCAAAGAAAGTATGATATGTTGTCCATGGTTCCCAAAGTGTTTACTCATATGAAAAAGAAGAATAGAAATTTTTTAGGGACTGTTACTCCTCTATTTCCCCACATGCTTAATTTACCAGATGTCCCAAAAAATGTAGAGGAGCCTGAACCACAACCTACCCAAACCACTGCTGAGGATTCCACTGCTGTCACTACCACACTACCACCTACAACCACTGTTGCACCTTTACCTTCCACTTCCCAACCCCAACGAATATTGGTCACCCGTAGGAAGAAGAAGGGCACTGAGCTTCCTCAGGCTAGTGCTAGTGGTGTAGAACATGAGTCTGTCACAGGTGTAGCAGGTGACATGATTGGAAGGGCTTCCACTACTGCCTCAAGCTTAGTAGCTGAGCACGACAGTGGAAACATAGATAAGACCCAACCAATGGCAACTCCTAATGTGGAGAGTTCTTTGGACCTCGACATGGGTGGAGGAATCCCAGCCAACTGGCTAATATGGGAGACATGGACGTTCAGGCTAGGTCTGATGCTATGTTACACACACCCTATGATTCACCTCTCGGAGGAGGTCACACAGCTCGAAGTGATGAGGGTAGTTTGGAACAACAACAGGATTTGACGGCTGATATCTTTGTACAAACTGACAATTCCAATGATCCACCTCTCGGACCAGGTTACACAGGTCGAAGTGGTGAGGATACTATGAAACTTTTTCATGAATTGACGGATAGATGTACAACCATGGAATCAAAGATCACTGGTCTCCAACAATTGGCAACTTCTCAGGCTGGCACAATTAGGAAGTTGCAGCACAGGGTCAGTGTTTTGGAGAGACTAAGGAGGCCAAGTGTCAATACATTCAGGAGGGTGAAAAATATGGGAAAAAGGGCAAGCTCCTCTGGTAATCATGGTTTGGAGGATGCATCCAAACAGGGGAGTGAAAGCACAAATTCAGGGGAGGCTTTAGTGGATACGGATATGGACAGTGGGGATAATGTTGAAGACTATTTGGTAGCTGACAAGGATGGCAAAGAAGTAGTGTTAGATGATTCTTCAAAAACTGCAGCTGTGGATAAGGAGAAAGAAGTGGTACAGGCAACCACTGCCAGTATTGCAGAATCCACTGCTAGTGTTGTTGTAATCACTGCTGCAACCACGGCTAGCATAATTCTGTCCACTGTTAGTTCAGATGTATCTACTACAGATCCAACCACTACTACAACTGTAACCACTACAATAACAACAACAACAAAAGCGAAGGAGGCTGATAATGAGATTGCCTTAAAACTGATAAACTTAAAGGAATCTCAACCTAACCCTGCACCCAAACCAACTGCTAAGAGTCTTAAAATTGGTGAGCCAGTGCAGAAATCTGTAGTTACTCAACCTAATATTGGAAAGGCTAAAGCCATTGCAGAGCCATTATTGGAGTTTGAAAGTAGAGAAGAGCAGGTGGCATTTGATGAAGTAGAAGCTAAAAGATTACATGTGGAACTGAATGTTGATGTCTTTGCTAAAGAAAAGGAAACTGCAGAGCAAGAAGAAGCCTCTAAACAAGCTATAGAAGAATGGAATAAGGAACAAAGGATTCTTCAAGCATCTGAGAAATTGCAGGAAGAGATGTCTATGGATGAATGGGGCTTATATGACATTGATACAAGATCCAGGATGTTGGTTGATATGATTAGGAGGATGAAACAGCAAAATGAGTTTAAAGCCTATCATGCTAAGAAGAATAAACCTCCTACCAAGCTACAAAAAAGGAGTCAAATGATGAGATTTATCAAGCATATGGATGAAAATAGGAATTTTAATTTAAAGAGTTATTATTATGAGCAGCTTTATAACTCTTGCAAAAGAAGGTTTGAAAATTTCATACCTATAAATTCTGAAAAGGAAGCTGAGATCTTTGAAACAAAAGAGAACTGGATCTGTGATGGAGGAGTCAAGTTCCAAAAGACAGAAGGTGAGTGATGAAGAGAGATTGAATCAATTTATAGTGGTGAATGCTCAAATGCCTGAAGATCCTATTTCTCCAACACCTTTAAAATCTAAACACCCTATCATAGATTGGAGAATTGTCTCAGTAGATGAAAGGGATATTATTGAGCTAACTAGAGGAGATGGATACAAAAGTCAGTACTACACTTTTAGTTATATGTTATTCTTTTTAACCAAAAGTGATTTGGAGAAGCTGTGAGAGATTATGTCTTTCAAATGTGGTAAGCTTAGACCTACAGGAACCATGGCTCATTATATGTGGTCTGCATTAAAATGTATGTTTGAGCCCAATCCAAAAGATAAATGTTGGGAAGATTGTGTGGTTGAAGAATGGATGCTATATTCTTACTGTAGAGTGCATGCTGTTAAGCTTTTTTAAGGGAAAATCTATATGTTTGTAGATAAAGATTATCACATTGATGAAGATTGTAGCTAGACAGATGCTGGAAGTCAAGCTTGATCTACAATGTACAAAACCAGATCATCCAATTGTTCATCCACTGCTGAGGAAGATTGAACAGATTGCTGCTTTTGAAACTCCTTTGGCTATTAAGGATAAGATTCATGGTAGAAAGAAAAGAATGGCAGATAGATCAAAAGCATTTGATGAAGAATCTGATTCTGAGAAGGAGCATGAAGAGACTGAAAGGTGTTTGGACACATCCTCCAAATAAGGTATTATGTGCTTAAAGAAACTTGATGATTTTGATTGTAAATATCAAGTTTAGGGGAGGATTGTTGGGTTTTTGGTTCTGCTAACAAGAATTATTCTAAGTATGGAACCATTGTCAGTACAACAGATACCACGGCTAGAAGGAAAGGAACCACTGCTCAAGATAAACCACTGCTAGTAGAAGTTGTGTACCACTGCTATTGTAACGAATCACTGCTAGTATGTTATGTGGTTTAATATGTAGTATTCTAGAATGTCTTGGGTAGGATGTTTTGTATTGGATAAATATGGTAAATATATTTATGTTGTAGAATACGTAATGTATATTGTGAAGGACTCCTTATCCTATAAAAGGAGGTCCTAGGTTAGAGTTAGATATACGTTTTTGTGATATCTAGAGTCGATACACTTCAAGGTTGTAAACCCTAATACTATTCAGAGTATTCGTATATTAATAATATATTGAGGTGTTTAGTGATAATCATTGTTATTCTTCTTAAGGTTAAGCACTAGATTTCGCTTAGTGTTTAATAGTTTATATTCGCAAACTCAGCTTCTATATAATATCGTTTGCTCAACTGGGATCAACATCCATGTTTAATTGAAGTTAAGTTATTGTTCTTTAATCATTCAATATGTCTATATGTTTTTGATTATATGTGTTTCTTTTCTTCTAATTAACATGTCCGGCTAGATTAACTAGTGTTTGCTTGGATTGAATGAAACCTAGTTATTGATTATTAATTGTCGTTTCTTGTTTAATTGGTTGTCTTGCGTTAGGAGTAGGAAAACTAGCTTCTTCATCCATGTATTAGCTTGTAAATCCGACTAAACGCTTTTATACACTATAGTGCACTGGTTGTTTTATTCATTGTATTTATTGCGTGAATTGCAGCTTATTGATAGTAAGAGTTTCTAGGGAGATGACATATTGTCACTTGTAGATCTAGAGATTCTTAAAGGATACTTATACATTCATAGAGTTAGGGAATTTGGCACCACCCTACGACAATAAAGGAATACAACATGCCAATTAAATAAGGACGTGACAATTCTGCTAATTAATAAGAGATAATTAGGGAGTAAAGATAATCTAAGTAAACACACTTTTCCCATCATACGAGTTCACCAATTTACTTTACTTTCAATTAGTTTAATTTAGTGTTAATTAGTTTAATTAAGTAGTTTAAAACCCCACTCTTCAAACACCAACATTTTACATGCTTTCATAAAAATATAAAAGAATCATCCTACACCTCACCTTCACAACACTATTCCCTTAGAGAACGATCAATCCCCCCTGTCTTATCTATAATACACTACAATGGTTAGGTACACTTCCTAGAAGGATTGTAAAACTTTTGTGGTTTTGCAAAAATCCATTATCAAGTAACATTTGGTTTAACAAAAAACATTTGATGAAACACCACTTTTGCTCAAACTACTGGCGCGCTGGTGGCATGTTGGCGCGTCACTCACTGCGTCAGGTTCTGAGGTTTCTGGTTTCTTGTTTTGCCTTTCTTTTACAAACAATATTGGTTTGTTTAGATTCTCGGAAGTGGTTTTCTCATATTTTAAAAATCCAATATCTTCCTTATCTTGGGACAATTTTTGACGACTTTTTTTTTTGAACGGCAGTTTGGTGCAGTGGAGTATCTTGCGTGCCACCAAGGCACCAAGTCTCTCGACCCGAGTTCGAACCATCTCACAAAGAGAATAACAACCCCCAACCTAACCATCTAGTTTCCCATTAAGGGGCTTCAAGGCATCGTACTGGGATTCGAACCCGGCTGCCAATTCAGGGAAAATCCCCCACATGGGGAATCGCAGGAGTCGAACTCCTGACCTCCCACACATGGAGACTATAACTGGATGCATCAATCCAACTGAGCTGGAAATCACTTGCCAATTTTTGACGACTTAACATATCGTCCAAAACATTGCTACTTTTCTTAAATCTTGAAAAAGTTAATGACTTCTTTTGAAGTTTGGATACTTCGTCATTCAAAAAGTCAACCTTAAAAGTGAGAGCCTCACATCTTTTACATGGTTCAACCACCTCTTTGCAATGAGCGAATGTCTTTACTTCTCGTTCAAGTTCATAAACTTTCTCATTAAGTTTGGTTTGCTCTTGTTTAAGAGAATGTTTTTTCTTAACAAGTTTTTAAAAGTTTTCATAAAATTTTCATTAAATTTTATGAGTTCCTCATTCTCAATTTGCAATGATTTTATACCAAAATCATTATTAGAAATAAAAAGGTTTTGAGATACCTCTTGCCGACTGAACGCCATGAGACACGTATCTTGCCTATCCGGTTGGTCACCATCTTTACTATCACTCCATGCTGCACCAATGAATGCTTTATTCTCTCTTGGCTTTGTAAAATCACTTACAAAGTGATTCTTGTCACTGCAATTATCGCACTCGCGTTCACCCCTTGAGCTTTCACCAACCTTGTTATCAAAACCCCAACCTCTTCAGACCTTATTTCTACTATCACCATTACCATGGTTACCAAACTGATTACCATGCTTAAACTTACCACCTCTTGTAAAGAACTTTCTAAAGTTCTTTGCCATAATATTGAACTCTTCTTCATCTTCTTCTTCTTCATCACTTCCACCTTGACTATCACTATCATCACTAGTTTGTTCCCTATTGACTTTAGCTTTGAGAGCTAGCGACTTAACCTTTTATTTCTTGAACCTTGTCGTTTTCTAAGATCATCTCGTATACTTTAAGGTTACTTATTAGCTCATCAAGAGGAAGATCTGCCAAATTTTTGGCTTCTTCAATTATCGTTACCTTCGGCCGCCATTTCAACAGAAGAGCGCAAAGAAACTTTCTTACATGGTTCTTGTTACTATAGCTTGGATCTAACGATGTTAAGCTTGTAACAATAACATTGAACTGTGTATAAACACTATCAATGGTTTCTTCATCCGAGATCGAAAACTTTTCATATTGTTGGATGAGTAAGTCGATCTTTCAATCCTTGACTTGTTAGTTGCCTTGATGAGTAAGAATAAGTGTATCCCAAACCTCCTTTGTGGTTTTGCACGTAAAGTCCCTCTCGAACTCCTTTCGAGGTAAGGCATTGTAGATAGTCATCTTGGCTTTAGTAGTTTTGCCAAGCTTCTTCTTCTCATCAACATCCAAATCCAAATATGGTTTCTCCACCATCAACTTTGTTTCCAGATCTTCCACCTGAACACAAAGTCACAATTTTGGATTACTTCCCATAAGTCAATATCTTTAGACCTTACATAGGTCTCAAACTGGGATTTCCAAAAACAAAAACCATCGGACTCTAGCAAAGGTGGTCTTTGCATAATACACCCCTGAACATAGTTCTCTTGAACCATGGATCTATACTCAACTTTTCCAAAAATTTCGGTAGGATTTTCAAATTTTTGAAAAATAAGTTTTTGCTTTAAAAAGCCTTCACGGAAAGGTTTTAACGCTCAAAAACTTGAGTATCCTGCTCTGATACGAATTGTAGAATCGTAGAGGGGGTGAATACGGTCTTTTCAGCTTCTTCAAAGTTTATTGACTTCAAGCCTCAAAGATCAACAAGTGGTTGTACAATAATTACAACAATTACAATCACAACCAAAGTATATAAAGCAAGTAAAGAGACACCACGATATATACTAGTTCGGGATGGGGGTTTATACCATCCATATGTCCAGTTACGAATCCACGACACGATACTATTACTTTAGTATAATCCTTTTGGTGGACTGCAAACTTAACAACTTCACTCCACTGATATGCATAAGGATCGGCGCTCACTAGAAAGAGTTACTCCCAACAGTATTCCACCCTCGGAAACCACCTAAAAAAATCCCGCGATTTGACTTACCACAAAGAACTTCCCCCAGAAGTATCAAACCCCAACTAGATCACCACCAATCTAGGCTTGGTCACAAAGACACAAGGCTTCCCTTACAACCAAATCGAATGATAGAATGTTTGATTGTTCAATCAAGCCCTAACCTAACCTAGAGACTCGATTCTAATAGATATGGTATAGAAAAGAAGACCCTCGACACAATTCACAAGAGTGGATTATGTTCTTGTAAATCTTCCCTTACGGGGAATGTGTTATTTCAAGAATGATAAGAGAGAAAGATTAAGAACACAAATTAGAAGACTTAGAGGGTAGAGAGAAAAGAAAATAGAGAGAAAGAATGAACGGAAAAGGGTGAGAAATACAAGAGGCAATGTGGGGTATTTATATGCAAAAATCCCAAAAGAGTGAAAAATCACTACGAGGCTGGCGCGCTGCCCGCGTACTGGAGCATGGCCACCACGCTAGGATCCCGAGTCAATTTTCTAGGATTTTGGCTTTTTAACTACCCGACCTTGCTAAACTCCCATTTGTTCTTCACACTTGTCCTTTTCATTATTTTTATGTTCAAGGTCAACCAACTCAAATAGCCATTTGATAAAATCATTTATGAAGTGGTTAAAAGAATGTTTTGGGGTGATTATCCAATATCAAAGAGAGAAAGGATAATTGGATAAGGGTATAATAGATATTCCTCACATGGCATGAATAGGATAGAAGAATATGCCAAGAGAATATTCTTTTGATTAGAAATGAAGTGTGGATGTTGAAAGAAGAGAGAGATATGGGGGGAAGATTTGGATTTCAAATTCAAATTATGTTAGAGAGGATAGAAGTTAACCGTGGTTGAGTTAGGTGAGATGGCATGGTTAGGAAGAAAAATATGCCATAGAATATTCCATTCCAAGATAAGAGGAGAGATGGAAGTGAGTTGGAATGGTGTGATGGTTAGATATCAAATTCAAATTTTAAATTTGAATGTTGGAGGGTTGTGAGTTGGCAAAGAGTGTGAAGGAAGGATTGTGAGAGTGTGTGCATGAGATTTGAATTTCCAATATAGAGAGAGTGTGTGAGTGAGAGTGAGAGAGAAGTGTATAAGAGAAGTTTTTTGTGTAATCAATAATCATCTTGATGCAAACAACCTAAGTTCTTTGCATCACAAGTAAAGCATTTCCCATAACAGGAAAGGATGTGTTTACGCAAAAAGATATTTGACTTTGTTTAACCAATAAGGAAGTAAACTTGTTACGTGATTAGAAAAGACGTACGCACGGATTATGGTCATACGAATACTTTCACTTGACGTTATATGAAAAGTATGAGTCTCTTAGGTTTGAAAAAGCCTTGGCTAGAGGTGTTTGATAAAATATTTGAGTTTTTTTAATAAAAAATGGGAGGTCGTGATTTTGAATCCCTCTAAGTCTAAAACCTGTTTTGAGTGTTCCTAATAACTATATTATCATATTCATACCTGTAACGAAAGATCCACATTTTTCGGGTAAGGGGAAAGCCGACTTTCAAAAACCGAGACGCCCAAAACTCTACGGCTAGCGCCCTGGCCACGCACTGGAGCGCAATCAGTGCGTCGGGCCCAATTTTGGGTCGTTTTGGTTTTTGGATAACGTTTGTGATTTTATGTGTTGCGAAGGTTTATTTTTCATTGTTAATACATAAGGGATATCTAATCAAGGTTGCACCTACAAAGCTGAAGCATTCTAAGTGTTTACTGTTGAAGCAATCTAAGTGAGTTGATGATGTTGATATTTTCCTCCCCGTACGGACAGCCTTCGTTGTAACGGTCAGTGAAGCTTGAGAGATTTACAGTTTACAGTCTCTTCTAGTAAGTTTTCGTTGCGTGATAAGATGACTGCAGACATTGAAAGAAAACCAAATGACCTTTCTTCATCATCAAGTTTCGAATCATAAGGGTTGTCAGTTTGGGAGGGAGCTTAACGACCAAAAAGAATTTTTTTTCTACTTCTAACGGCTCACTAAATGGGAGGGAGTAATAACCTAATTAGAAATCAAGGACATTTAGTGTTATAGTTCAATGCCGAGATATTCAGAAGATGAAACTTCAAAAGATATTGCAAAGGAGATTTAGGGCTAAATATTAATGCAGAAGTATTCGGAAGAGGGAATCTCAAGGATGATGCACAAGGAAGTTCAAGATTAAAGATCAAAGCCGAAGTGGGTTCGGCAGAGGGAACTTCAAGTCATCCTCGGTATTATGTTTATAGTGTTCATCTGCAAGTATGAAGAATATAGCTGAGGATTCATGAAGATCAAAAGCTTCTGAAGACAACCTCAGAGTTGTTGCGCTTAATTTGTATTATATTATGTACTTGTAGATATACTTATAACCACCCGTATGTCATCTTTTGGGGGGAGATTGTTAGGAATACAAGAAATGACGACATTACGAGTTTGGACTAGATATGTATCTAGACTAGACACGTAGGGACTAAAGTTGTACACGTGCCATAGTTGACCTCCTATGAGCCTATAAATACCCCTCACGACTCTCTATGCAGGGTGTGCTTGTGTATTCATTTATTCATTCTAATAATCTCTTTTTTACACTTTCATCCTCTCTCTAAAGAACTAGCCATAGATATCGTATGGTTTCATCTTCCTCAACCTCCTGAATCACAATAATCAACTAATATTCAATTCTACAAAGGAAAAAGCCTTTACACCACTTGATACACATCTTTGTAACCTAAAAACAATGTCTAAACCCTCTCTTTTTCTCCCTATTGCTAGCATGACTTCACAAGAACAATCAAGATCAGTTTTGATATTTGTTTATGTCATTTGATTACTTGTTAATCATACATTGTTGTTACAAGTTTCTTGCGAACGAGGGATTCAACCGTGGTTTACTACCCGTGTGTTCTTGGAGGTTTTGGTTGAAAGATCAGATATAGGAGAGTGCTCGGGGATCCGATCTATGTCTCTTTGAAATCAAAGTAAGTTTACGTTTATGATTTATGCATTATTATAAGAGTAAACTACACCATTCGTCCTTGTGGTATACGTTGACCATCAAGTTTCGTCCTTTGACCAAAAAAATTGCACTGTTGGTCCTTAACTGCGAAACGTTACTCAGCATTGGTCCATCACCTTAACTGGTGTGACTAACGGGCGTTAAGCCTATTTAAGTGGAGGGTATATTTGTCTTTTCCCACCTAAAAAAAAACAAGTGAACAACATCCAACACAACCCAAAAAACCAGACACAACTACACATACACAAGTACACAACATCAAACAACAACTAACCATGTCTCTCCTCTCACTTCCCACCACCCATCATCACTCCCACTGACCACCCTCACCACCACCCCAACCACCACCACTTTCCTCCACCCCACCTCCCTCCTCTTCACCACCAAAAGAATCACACCCCCACCCATCCACTGCTCCTCAAACAAACCCCCATCAACCGACCCCACCATCAATGACGACGAAGAACCAGACCCCCCTTCACCTTCATTCACAGATGAATGGGGTGAGAAAGCTGAACCAGTTAACGAGAAGTTAACAAACTTGACCTCATCAGACCCACCTAAAGATGAAGACGAGTGGGGGGTCACTGATAAAGAGTATTCTGTTAGTGGTAATGGAAGTACGGGCGTCTTTTGCGGCGTTTGTTTACAGCTCGTTGACTCAGCCGATTTGTACTCACTCGACTCATCGTCAAACTCGTCATCGTATTCACAATCAGATGTGATTTTGGGTTATTGTAATGTGTGTTGTGAAGGGATGAAAGATGATGAGGATGAGGAGTCGGGGTTGATTAGACCGTTAAATGATTTAGTGTCGATTTGGTTTTGTGGTGAGGGGAGTGGAGAGAAGTTGAGTGAGTTTTTTCCGGTTTTGAGTGAGGGCGTTGTGGATTGGGTTAGTGAGGAGAGTGGTGGTGGTGGTGGCGTTGGGGTGATTGGTGGAGCTGTGATTTGCGAAACAACCAACATCAAGAATCAAGTAACATCAATGGTTGTGATTTTGTGGGTTTCATTTTAAAGAAAGTATACCATAAAAGTTTTATTGGTGTGTCGGTGCTTCAAATTATTTTTCCAAGGATGTTTGTGTTTCGGATTGATGCTGATACAAGAAACGGGTTGTAGTTTATGTGTTTGATATGAAAAATGAAATGAAATGCTAAAAATGGTGGCGTGAGAATGATGGTAGATCTACTGATCTAGGGTTAATATTAGTAGAGAGATAAGCGGAGAAGATGAAGTAGAGAGAAGTAATAAAAAGACAAATATACCCTCCACTTAAAAAGGCTTAACGCCCGTTAGTCACACCAGTTAGGGTGAGGGACCAACGCTGAGTAACGTTTCGCAGTTAAGGACCAACGGTGCAATTTTTTTGGTCAAAGGACGAAACTTGATGGTCAACGTATACCACAAGGACGAATGGTGTAGTTTACTCTTATTATAATTAGAGTAAATTTCATTTTTGGTCCCCGTGGTTTGGCCAAATTGCATGTTTGGTCCCTATCTTTTGGAAAGTGCAGCGAACGTCCCTATTTTGAACTTTCGATTGCAAATACAGTACCTCGATCAATGTGAAATGACCAAATTACCCTTATTTTTTTCCTTTTATATCGGGGGTAACTTGGTCATTCCACATCAATTGGGGATGTATTTTCAATCGAAAGTTCAAAATAGGGACGTTCGCTGCACTTTCAAAAAAGATAGGGACCAAACATGCAATTTGGCCAAACCACAAGGGCCAAAAATGCAATTTACTCTTATAATTATGTTTATACATTTATATTAGCCAAAAAATACATGATGTTTTCTATGATTTTTAATTTGCATTTACACGTAAGATCCATATCAGTAATGATGTATATATTAATCGTGTGTTTGTGATTTGTTATTCACGCTTCCGCATCTTTGATCTTGAAAACTTGTTAAGAACATGTTGTTCTTGTTAACATACACACGAATTTTTTTAAGATATATGCATAGTCCTACGTAGATCCCGTTAGTGGCATCAAGAGCAAGTTTATTATCGTCACGTTACGAGTTTATTGATGTGTTAATTTTATCAAAATTGATGTGATTTTGGTTGTTTATTTTTTAGCCATGGGGTTTGATTAACCAAATAGAGTTTTTGATTTAATTTTACATCTTAATCTTGTTATAATCATGTTTAAGGAATGTGGATGTGTTTAAAACTGTCAAATGGATTTGTTCTAGTGATTTTAATTTTAGCCGTGGGTTATATTGAAACAAATAGAGTTTTTGATTAATTTTTACATCTTGATTCTTGGCTAATTGTTTTTATGATATTTAGATGTGTTTAAAATTATTGAAACTGATTTGTTCTTGTTTTAATCTTGGCATATAAGAGTGAATGGTACTACACAGTTTCAAAATAAAGACGGTTCATGCAAAAAGAAAATCAAGGACGAAACTAGTGATTTCAGTATAACCACAGGGACGAATGGTGCAATTTCCAAATTTTTTTTATTAAACCAAACTCTAGTGACACTAGTCACCCATCGGTTAGAAGAGGAATAGAATAGTAGTGGTACACAAAGAGCAAAAAGAAAACATGTGGTCAAAAATGAACTACTTGTGAAGAGTCGCATTATATGCCACACACCCTGTCTTGATTTCCCTTCACTAGACCAAATAAAAATTGAAAAGTGCATACCCCTGTGGCCTTCCTCCATTAATATCACGCCACGTGTAAACACTCTCCCTTCATCTGATTCATTTGTGGCCTCAAGTTATATATTTTATTTTGTATTAAAACCTCACCCAAAAATAGTAGTGGCTGAGATTTCATTTCATTTCACACACTTCACATACTTTTTAGTATTCTTTAGCTTTCATCTTCTTAGATTTCGATCCATTTTTTATTTAATAAATTGGGTTATGATGGATGTTTATGGTGAATACTGTTGTTGATGCTTACAATTGGATTTGATATTTTTGGTTTAGTTTATGGAGAGTTTGTTGAAAGGTAGTCATTTACTGTTTTTTAAGGATTTGGATTTAGTTTTTGTGATTTTTATTAAGTTTTGTTTGTGTTTTTTTAAGGTTTTCGCGTGTTTCGGCTCTTTTTGGTGAGGATTCTTTTCGTAAGGAAATTCCTGTTCTCTCTCTGCTCTTGTTATTATTTCTGATTTGTTTCAGGTTATTAAATTTAAGACCAATTAGTTGCTAAACCTTTGTATCTAGTAGTAGTATAGGGGGTGTTTCGATTAGCTTATTTTAAGCACTTTTCGGCTTATTGATATTTGGAAAAGCTGATAAGCTCACTTTTTTCGTCTTGTGAAGTTGACTTTATGGACTTGTTTAAGTCCATAAGCTTAAGTTGATAAACTCATAAGCCGAAAAAAGGTGAGCTTATCGGCTTTTCCAAGTATCAATAAGCCGGAAAGTGCTTAAAATAAGCTAACCTAAACACCCCCTATATATATAATTATATATAGGTTGGGATTATCATACTTGAAATTGAGTTAAATAAGTAAGAAATAGTTATAAGCTTTAAAATATTTGTTTATCTACTAGGAGTTTTGCTATTATTACATCTTTTGGTCTTTTGCAGTAGTTGTACGTTATCAGGTTTTGTTGAATAAAGCGACGGCTAAGCTAGTTTCGTGTGTGGATGCTACGAGGAATGAAAGAAGGCTTTTGTATCATCTACTTGTTCCAGAGGATTTGACGCAGCGGTATCAGTCCTTAGATGGACTCCTATTCTTCTGGAGAAAAACACAACATAAAGGTTTTTTTTTATTGAAATGGTTTTATTTTATTTTATTTATCCGTGATATCGGTCTGTTGAAGTTGGTTTATTGGTATGATTTTATTGTAGGCAAGAAAACCCTATACAATAACAAAACAACGTGAACGATGGACCGAAGATGAGCATAATAGTTTTTTAGAAGCCTTGAAACTATACGGGCGAGCTTGGCAACGAATAGAAGGTACCTATGCTGTTTTAAGCGTGGAATTTTATGTACATGTTTGTTTATGTTTAAACCTGCAAGATTAAGTGATAGACTCACGATCTGCCTGGAATTTTACAATCCCTTGCTTTATACTTTAAATTCTAAACCCGATATCCTAGATTGGTGTATCTGCAAATTATATATGGATAGCTTTTTAGATTAGATCTTTAATGTATACCTATCAAATAATTGGAGACACCCTTTTGTTCCTTATATTTGGTGTTAATGCAGAACACATAGGAACGAAGACTGCAGTACAAATCAGAAGTCATGCACAAAAGTTCTTTACAAAGGTTATTTAATTTCTTTGCATATGTGTTTTATCATCACTTGATCACACGACTTATGTAAGATACACCATAAGAGGGTGAACTGTTCCTCATATATGTTTGTGAAAATATTTTTTATAAACGATCCGTTTCACAATCCAAATACAGGAAAAGAGCACAAGTCTTGCATCACAAATGGGTAGATTAGAGTGTAATAAAAACTTAGGATATGATCATGTGAAAGACCATAGAAAGTATCCTTGGAACATAAAATAACATCATTTCTCACACTTTAATCTAAAGATAAATGTCATATATTTAACTTACCGAGATCTTTCTTTCCTTAATTCTTCATGTTAAGGTAAACGGGTCATTTAATTTATTTAGAAAAGCCAATAATCTCTATCCTTAACCTTCCTTAACCTTTAATCTCATCCAAATATCACTCCAAACCTATTTCATTAAAAACAAAAAAACAAACAAACAATCTTACGCACTTAACATTGACACATCACTTTCTCCGCTCTCTCTTACCCACCACCTCTCTCCTCTCTTGCACAACACCCCTTTTTTAACACAACCATCGTCATTCACCTCCCAAAACCGTCAACTAAAATCATCGGTCAAGCCTAGAAATAATAGTCCATCGTCTCATACCACTCAAAGGTGGCCTAGTGGCAAAAGGGCTTGTGTTTATGTCTAAAATGTGTCAGGTCTCAACTTCCTAGGTGCAAACAACCTTGAAGTGGCCACGCCAACCTCCTGAAAAGGGAGGGGTTTACCTAATTTGAGTCTGTGTGGTGGTGGGTTCAAACCCCGTGGATTAGTCGGCCAAAAGGTCGGAAATCATGGTTACCCAAAAAAAAAAAAAACGTGTTATATTTTTTTTTGCTTGATACACAATATAAAATTATCAAAATCTCAATGGGGTTTCTGACATATATAAGTAAAACATTAGTTTTTCAAAGGTAATTTTATTTTATAATATGCTAAAAATATAATTATAAAATAGTATGGCTTTAAGCATGTACATAGTAAATAATTATTAGCTAGTGTTAAATAGTTTTGCAAAAATTTGGTGTATAAGGTATTTATTTTTACACCAAATTTAGTCAAACTTTGGTGCATACACTAGAGATTTCCTTGCTCAATGGTAAAATAAACTAGTGGCCAAGAATAGTTTCTTGCGACTTTTTTTCGGTCTTTGGCGGTAGACGACAACTTTTGGCGGTGTACGACGCTTACCAGCGGTGATAGATAATTTTGGTTTTGGGCGGTGAGAGGCGATGGTGGCGTGAAAAGGGGGTAGCGTAAAAGAGAGGATATAATACATGTTCATAAGGGTGAATGAAATGTTTAGAAATTTGGTTCTAGCGTGAGGTCATAAATTTCTAATTATCTAACTCCTACTTTTAATTTTTTATAAAGGATAATTGGCATTACTAGGTTTTTTTAGCAACCAACAACCGAGATTCGGTTATTTACCAACCATTGTGATGGTTAGTAAAGTGGCTAGAAAAGTTACGTCAGTTGGATAATCGATTAATAAAAATCGTTTAGGTTTTGGGGTGCCGCCTAAAACCCCGCGAGGTCCGGCTCCCCCTTGACCCCGCACTTTGTAGTGGCGTTATCAAGCTAACTATAACAAGTGTGCACTCCGCACTTCTTGACTCGTCTTGAGCTAAACTTCTATAAAGCCCTTGATCTTATAAGTAGAACACAATTACCTAAAATAGTTGATAACACTAAAATCACCAATATTTTTGAAGAGTTTAAGCTTTAAAATAGTAATGGGTTATCACAAGTGTCATAAGTATATACCTAAACACAAGAAGATACTAATATATCCTACGTACTTAACTCCCAACATCATGCATAACATAAGTCCCAATATTTTTCATTTGATGGAAAAAAAAATATATTCATTGAAACTCAAAACGAATGTTAAACGCTGTCAAATGAACTGCCATTTGATGTTAGATCTTTCTAATCTTGTATCGATACTACCCTATAATGTATATTATAAAACCAAAAAAACGTTGAAATGGCTAACACATAGCCATTGAAATCTACATTGAAACAACTTACCACAAAACCCACGGTTGTGAGCACCAAATATGATACGTGAACCATCGAACCACTCAAGGGTGGCCTAGTGGCAAAAGGCTTGTGACTATCATCACAAAAATGTGAAAGGTCTCAAGTTCACTACCATGCAAACAACCCTGAACTGGCCACGTGGCTACGCTAACTTTATACAAAGGGTGGTCTTCACCCGGTTTGAGTTCTCTGTGGCGGTGGGTTCAAACCCCGTGGATTAGTCGGCCAAAAAGGTTGAAAACCATGGTTACCCAATTAAAAAAAAATGATACTCATGTGCATAGCAAAGGCCACCCTTGACCGCCCATAGTATGTGTTCATATCATACTTGACATGTCATAGCTGAAAATTTGATACTCAGCATGATATAGGTACAAAATTTGCAAGTAATATCCCTTGACGCGTCAACATAAGTATGATATTGGGACAAAATTTGAAAGTATGTAGGGAGTATTGGTACCTTCTCGGGTGATTGACGAGAGTACATGATTAATTTATGAACTACACCCTATCCTTAACGCCAACCTAGATCAAGAGTTTATCTATTTAAATATATTTATATCCTCTATTATGATTAAAATTTGGCTCTCGGGTTGGTAACAAAGAAGGAAATCAACATAGACATATCTATATTAGAACGGAAAATACAATACATATAGCCATAAGCTACTAAGGATTGTAAAAGACTTGACACAATTATATGGATACACTGATTTTTAACACTCCTTAATATATCGATACACTTGAATTATGACAGTCCCCTTCAAGTATATAATTATATATACCATACCCAATATATAGTGGGTGTTTGAGATTGCTTCTGCTTAAGCAGTTTTGTTTTCCAAAAAGTTTTGGGATTGCTTATTTCATATTTACTTATTTGCTATGAAACTAGAATTAGTTTTTTACTTTCTTATTTAACCTAAATCTTAAATAAATATTATTGAAATTTTTTATCAAACAAATTTTTTTATTATTATTGTATCTTTAACAAAATAAGTAAACTAAATATTGTTTAAAAGATTTTTTTTTTTTTTTTTTTTTTTTTGTAAATAGCTTATAAGTATCTATTTTTAGTAGAAGCGTTATCGGAACAAGATACCAAATTAAAGGAAAGGAGACTAGATTTAGTTGGGGATCATAACAACGCTATTCGTTTGAGATCTTGTGTAGCCCAAAAAGATGTGTCGATAAGGCTTATTCATATGTGCTTGAAAACAAACAATTCAATAATTGGAAATAAACACACACGAGGTATTTGACCTTAAAAATAAGGGAGGGCATGTGATGATTAAGGTAATAAGTTAAAAACGGCATCCATAATTTCTATGAATCAACATGGTAAGAGTAAGTTCAAGTAATGGATTTGGAATCTCTCGATGAATCATGAATCAGCATGGCCCTCGTATGATGGTAATGAAAAAGGTAATCAACTTGAGCATATCTACATTTAAGAGGAAAATGTGTTACTTATAGGTCACATACGATACTTGACCATTATTAGACAAGCACGCTATAATTTTAACATCAGTTATTAGCTTTACCTTAAAAAATTACAACCATTTGTATGATGCTTTGGTTAGTCACATGTTCATAACTGGTTATATGATTTTTGTGGGATAAGTTGATTGAAAAAATATATATATATTTTATATAACTTAATATCCTTTATGAGGTTTAAAGTATTGGGTTATTATTAGCTAAATATATCAATGTACAAGCCTTCTTTTGAATATCTGATTTATCAACATTTTTAAGAATTTGCCTCGCTGGTTTTTTCAGGATCAGTTAATTCCATATAAGCTAAGAAGCTCTACTAGCTTTAAAAAAATATTCTGAAAGATGTTGAAGAGTAAAGGATTTTTAAGCATTCATGTAAGATTAATGTAGAGGTTAATCTTTCAAATAAAAGCGTTTCTGAAGCAATTTATGCTGCCAATGGAAGTATATCTTATAAAAAATGTAATTTATATAGCTTCTCTAACTTCTAAATTAATTTTTTTTTTAAAGTTGTGATTTATTAAGCTAGCTGTAAAGCTGCTAGTAATTTTGTTGTTTTATATCAGTATCTTTACTGTAGCATCCATAACTTCCTAAATTGCTGTCGTTTATATCAGTGTATTGTTTTTGTTTTCTATTAATTTCCATGGTGACCGCTTTCACATAACAAGCTCACTAATAAGTGATTTTTTTTGAGAAATCAATGGAACGAAATTATGAACTTAGAAATTCCAATTCAGCCAACTTAAATGATTGTGTTTTTCAACAGCCTCCATTAACCGAATGATTAGTCCTCAATATGCTGACCGTTGATTGGGGCATCCTTCTTTGAGTGGTGTCAAGAAACTGAGACAATAAGATTTTCTATCGTTAAATTCAACATGGTGTAAATTATATAGGGAAACACACACCTCCTAGAGTCCTTTTTATGTTTTCCATTTTTTTTCATTTTGATGTTTAGGAACCTTATAGCTTACTCAACGTTTAACGCATTGTATGTTACTGATGGTTTTCTAGAACTTGGGGGGATAATTTGGTGTATCTCTCATGAATATTGTGTGAGGCAATAATGTGTGTATCAGAGTATGCTTAACTCATTGGTTGTGTCTGTAAAAGAGTACAATCATCAAATGAAAGAATATGTTACTTTTGTATAATACACTGTGTGTGAAAATGAAACCTTTTATGAATCGTTGTGTGCCTGTTGACCTTAATGACTTGTAAAATGGATAACTGCCATTTGCTTGATGTAGCATGCATATTGCTGACTCATCGCAATGTTACCCATTCTTTTTACGGGAGGATGCAGTTCCAACCATAAATATTATATGAGCACAATGCCTTTCAGGTTTTCGAAACCAACATGTCACTTAATTCTGTTAGATTGGTTTAATTTCTATCAGACAGCACAGCATTTCAAAAGTAAGTTCTGCCGTTTATTTTTGGTTTTTATCATTGTAATAGTTGGAGAAGGAGGCTGTTGCTAAAGGAGTTCCGATAAAACAAGCTCTTGACATTGAAATCCCTCCTCCGCGGCCTAAAAGGAAACCAAATTATCCGTATCCTAGAAAGACTGGCCCAAAAGATCCACAGGTGGCAGAAAAGGATGGGAAACAAGAAACTTTGATATCTTCCCTGCAATCGGGTATACAAATACTCGACCTGGAGAAAAACCCCCTCCCACAGGTACATATTCACTTGGCATTGCCTATATTTCTATAATCCGTATCATTTCTTGATTTGTTTCTTTTCATGACAGACATGCCACGAAGAGGAACTAGAAAATGAAACAAACGAGGAAAATGGAACTGGTACCGAAGGCCCCTCACTTTCTCATGAAGGTCCATGTGCATCCTCAGATAATGAAAACTCAGCGCCACAAGCTTTTAAAGAGTTCATACCAGTCTTGGAAAAGCCGATTAACCAGGATGAAACAAATGGATCTTTTACTACCATTGAAACCAGAAAGCATCAGAAATTGGATAAAGATGGCATTAATTACACAACTATTACTTCTAACACTTCATTATATGAGGGTCGATATCCTGATAAGCTAAGCCAGCCTGTCCTATCATTAAATGATATACGGGGTGTGCAGAACTACCCGAGGCATGTTCCTGTACAAGTTATAGATGGGAATCAAGGGAAAGATACTGTCCCGACAGAGACGTCGTTTCTTGAATCAACACTTACCAAGTCAGGAGAAGTTCATGATATTGTTAACAAAGCAGCATCTGCAACTACTAGCGTGCATCAGAATAATGCTTCCAGTTATCCTACCTTTCATCCTCTTTTCACCCCGTTTAGCAATAATCAAGAGAATCACAGATCGTTTCTCCATGTATCATCTACAGTCTCTAGCCTCATTGTATCATCTCTGCTACAAAACCCTGCAGCCCATGCTGCAGCAAGTTTCGCAGCTACTTTCTGGCATCCCGAAGCTTCCTCTGGAGATTCTCTGTCAAGAGATCATCCCGAGCCTCCCAGCATGGCAGCCATTGCTGCTGCTACTGTAGCAGCAGCAACTGCGTGGTGGGCAGCTCATGGTCTGCTTCCTGTTTGTACTCCTTTTTACCCCGGTTACTCTACTTCACCATATTCATGTGGAACACCAATAGATGCCAATCAAGAAAGAGTAGCCAATAATGGAACTTCAGAAGTTGTTTTGCAAGAAGAGAAGACGGAAGCAGAAAAGACTCAAGGCTTGCCAAAGGGATCTCCAGATCAGTCTTCATCAGATGACACTGATGGTAAATTAAACACCGAGCTAAGTCCGGATGATACAGCACCGGTGGCAGAGGTTCATGATTCAACCACGACGAATATTCGGAAACAAGTTGATCGATCTTCTTGTGGCTCAAACACTACTTCTAGCAGTGAAATTGAGACTGATGCTTTAGAGAAGCATGGGAAAGAAAAGGAAGAAACTAAAGTGTCAGATGTGAATCTTTCATGCAACGACACTATGTTCCGTAGAAGTAGAGGCATTATCAACCCAAATGAATCATGGAAGGAGGTCTCCGAAGAGGCAAGTAACTAAATTAATGTCTGCTTTATATCGTCTTTTAATATAATTATAGGGAAGTATGCAAAGAAAGGTAACAATATAAAACTTTAAAAATATGTTTATTAAGGGTGAACATACTTTATTTTGCGTAAAAAAGGGCAACTTACTCTAAAAATATCAAAAAAAGATAATTCCTCAGGGTAACGTACTTTCATTTTGCGCAAAAGCAAGGTAAGATACTTACAGAAATGTTTTAAAAAAAGGTATTATCTGATAAATATTGTGAAGTTGTGAACCAAAAGCCATTGTGATTCGTGTACATTTAATGTCGTATTATCACTAAACTTGTTGACATCTAATATAAGTTGCAATCACAATTCACAAACCTTCTTATGGGTTGAGTTATTACCATTTGAACCTTTTGTATTGCCACTTCCCCTATTTTATGCAAAATGATAGTACCTTCACCTAAATAAACATTTCCTCAAGTAAGTTACCCTGTTTAATTAATTTTGATACTACCTTTTATGCACATTTCGCCAAAATAAACATTTCCATAAGCTACTTTACATTTCTTTGCATTTTCCCTTATATTATAAACAAGATTATTAGATGGTCTGTTTAAATTACTTATCTTGGTTCATTGTTTGATTTGACACACAGGGACGGATCGCTTTTCAAGCACTCTTCTCAAGAGAAGTGCTGCCACAAAGCTTCCCGGCAGCCGGAAAAAAAGGCGAAGGTGTATCGCAGTTGGACCTCAATAGGACTAGTCCGGAAGCAGGGGAGAACAATGGTTTTGCAGTCTTGAAAGGTGACACAAATATGGAGGAAGGTGTACTGAAAATGGGATTAGGGAGTGTGAAGCTGAATGTTCATCATACAGGATTCAAACCTTACAAGAGGTGTTCAATAGAGGCTAAAGAAAGCGAGATTGTGACCGCGTCTGCTGGAAGCGGTCAGAATGATGAGAAATGTCCAAAGAGAATGCGTTTGGAAGCAGAGGCGTCTACTTGATACACACAAAGGTTATGTTGTATATTATGTTAGTCTTAGTCCTAAAACTCACGAAACGTCGTGTCGTGTAGTTTGTGGGTGCTATATGTTTTACCTGTTTTTGTCGGACAAGTAATTATGATAAATGTGTATTGGATTAATTGTCATATTCCTCCTAACAACTCTGGAGAATGAAAGTCGAACTTTTCTGAAAATGTAACTTACATTTAAAATCATTTAGCCAAGTTTTATTTCATGCTATAAGCATTTTACCAAGAATGATCAACAGAATGAAGTCAAGAAAACCAAGTTCTATGGCTTTTGAACCTCGAGAGGGTGACTTGATCCATATGAAGCGAAAAAATGTACACCTGCTGTCAATGGTACATGGGAATCTAAAGTTCAACTTGAATCTTATAGGATTCAAACTGTTAGATATAGTAGCAGGGTTTTATAGGTTGATTTGATTTGATCCATTTTCCTAGTTTAGATTTCTTGATCAAGACCTTAAATTTGACAAGTCATCGTCTTCTCATGTTCAGAGGTGACTAGCAACAGTCTCTTGGTTAACCTCTCACGGTCTCCGTTTCACGTTCTTGTCCATGAGATCCCAGACACCGTCACCTATGATTGTCACTCCTGATCCGAGATATGCATCTTTACTCTGCATCCGTAGTCAACTAGTAAAATATTAATTGTTGCTAGTCACTGGTAACTGTCATTGTTATTCTTCATGACACTGATTTGAGTATTTTTCCTACCTCATTTGAGTGATTCTAGATTCTGAGTGTTTTCATTATCTTATTCAGTGTTGCTGTTATCTTTTTTTTTTAATCTACTGATTTACTGAACAAATTTCACAAGTTCTCTGGCAAGGTCCTATTCGTGGGTAGCATCAAAACTACCATTCTATTATAAGTCTCTGGCCTTGAATTTCTGGTTCGACATGTTTATGGGAATTTTCATCGCTATGTACTTCCAATGTCACATTTCCTCTTTGTTTTATGGTAGCGTTGCTAAGGCAGCCTACCTACTATAGATTGAGCAACACCATAAATATAATGACGCACATCTTCCAGCAAACAAAGGAATAACCTAAATCAACTTTCAACAACGGCTTTCTAAACTAAGAATCATTTTTACCATAGTTTCATACGCAAGAGTAACTACTTAAGCTGACCATTTTTCATACACCTTATAAACCAAAAGAAGGCACCTTAGAAGTTTAGGACAACAGCTTGGGTTTTAATAATGCAAAGACTCCATAGTTGATTATGAGTGCCAAAAGTAACCTGTCCACCATTGTTTTCATCCACACATCAAACCTAACACACATGCATCTCCTACAATGGAATATATTGAATCATGAAATGGTAAAAGGATTATTTATTATATAAGTTATGACTTATTTGGATAAGAGATGAAAAGACTTGTGGTCAAAAGATCATAGTTAGAAATAGAAAATGAGGATCCATGAATCGATTAAGAATACAATATCATAGTGATAATCCATCAATTTTAGGAATGGTATCTATTCACCTACTTGGGGTTAAGTTTGTTACAAAACTAACATCAGAAACGAAGATCTTTGAAAATGATAAAGCAATTATTGGCAGAGATTTCATTTGTTAATGCTCGTTTACCATATGAAGGCTGATCATGCATACCACCTATTTAGAAGCTCCAACAACAAAACTGCGGCAGAATTTTTAGCTTTCTTTACACTTGGCATAGGTTCTCCAATGCATTCGTCTGTCCATCCTTTATCCGAAGTATTAACCCGTACAGCAAATATAAATCTTTTTGCATGTGCAGGACCACCTTCATTGACACACCTACAAATGCCAGAATAATTAATCAACAGATGGCAGTGGGAAAAAAACACTGTGTAGAAGTATATGATAAGATGCTTTGTCTTACTGGTACAATGGCATTGGCCAATTTCTACGCAAACAAATGTCGTTCAAGGTTTGCCTAGTGAATGTTTGGCTGCCATTCTTCTTCTTAGCATCCTCGTTCTCCTTCTCTTTGGCTTCGGCAGATTCTTTATCTTTCAGAACAGCTAGAGCATTACGGGCTGCTAACTTTTGTGCCATTTTCTTTTGGGCATTTTGAGCAATACTAACCTGGACGCCATCAATGAATACTTCAACCGTAGCCAAGTTACCATTCCGTGTCGCCTTGTACTCTAGCCCTTCAGCTTGTTGCTGGCAACGTTCTTGTAGCTCCCGCACAGGATGCATTGGGAGTGTTTCTGGAGTCACCATTGGATGCAACAGAGGTTGGAAAACCGTCCACACTACTGATGTGTCCCGTTCACTATCTAAAAAGATAGCACCAGCTATAGATTCAATAATGTCACCAAGCACTTTCGGAGCTTTACAGTCTCCCAGTCCAAATGAGTTGAACCCTGGCTTTGACAGTTCTTTTTCCACTTCCTTTACAAAATCTCTTATCTGCACATAATAAAATATAGGCCTATAAACCAGTCCATTGAAATTTAAAATTATACAGATGAAGTAACCACACCATAAAATTGCAAACCTGCTTTTCGAGGGCACTTGAACCATGCCTTAGATGCACATGAAGGTTATGTTTGACAGCTACACGTGCAAAATTTTCATTATTTACAGCAGCAGCTCGCAAATCAGTTAAACGTCCTGGCGGGAGATCTGTGTACATAAAGAATAAATGCTTTGTAATAAGATGATCGAGCACTGCATCACCAACAAACTCTAAACGCTGATAGCATGACACTCCAGAAGACGGCCTGGAAGCATGAGTAATTGCTTCAACCAGCAGACCCTTGTCGCGAAATTTAATGTTTAATGCAGCTTCAAGGGAATCAAAATTAACACTCCTTAATATGCTCTCAGGAACATTGGTAGGCCTTGTTGACCATTCTATCTCTGAGAGGTCGAAGTCCACCTCAATCCCGATCCATTTCATGAAGTGATTAGCAGCTTGTTTTCCGCCCTCTACATAGTAAACCCCAATCAAAGCTTCAACAACATCAGCCAGTGTCTTGCTGGAGAGGACTCGGTAAGAACTTGAATCACCCTCAAGCTCACCATCTTCCAGATCATCATCGTCCTCATATCCACCGCCACTTGTCATAGTCCCATTGGGTGCCTTATCTTGATCAAATAAAGATTCTGCTTCCTTAATGTCCTCATCAAAAACAGGTAGTACTCCAGGAGCAGCCCATCTAGATGGAGCAAATCGATCTGCTTGAATAAATGACTGAAGCCCCTTCGTAAGGGCAAATTGGTACAACACCATATTGCTAACCATTTGCTGTCTCATCCTGGTGAGCTGGCCTTCATGCTTTTGCGGATATTTGAGGAAGAGATAACGACTCACAACCCATTTGAGGTAGGCATCTCCTAGTAGCTCTGCTCTTTCATAACAAAAAGTTTCCTGGCATGAAGCTGCAGTCAACGCTTCCAAGATCTGTTACACAGCCAAGATGTCAACCTCAGTTACAGTCAAAGCTAAGGATTGCGCTTTTAACCCATACTCGTATACGCAGTCAATTTGGGTTGTGGTATATCTTAAACAAGTCAAAGGAATGAAAACTAGCTAAAAGTGGAGACGGGTCAAACAGGTTGACAGTTATCCATAGTCAATTCTTATGGCATACAGACTCCTGAAATTACTTTAATTATAGATTTAGATTGTTGATGTTTTTACCTAACAAAAACTAACACATAAAATTTTTATATACTCCTTATTAACATGTACAAAAAGTGTTCACCCCCCCTCCCCTCCCATTTCGACACGTACTAAAAAGTGAGCCATCATAACCTGGACACATATTGACCTGGTACACAACCTGCCAAACCGTCCCATCTTGCCACATGTAGTAATAGCCATCAAGAATAGTGGGTGGGGAAAAAAGCTGTACCTTAAATGCAGGTACTGTATAACTGATAGTACTCTTAAGCTGAACAGCAAGCAGCATGCTTTCAACCCTCCGCATTATTGATGGTAATCTCTGTGCGCCACGAACTAATGATCCAGAGAGAGGATGTACAAAACAGAGCTCTGGAGGGAGGAACACGTAATATGTTTTATCAAGAGTCTCTTCGGACTCCCCTTCATGGCCTGAAGATTTGAACGTTAGACCCCATTATAGAAGCTAAAAAGTGGTAAATAATTTTTTTAAAAAGCAGCGCAAATAAAAGGGAGTTACCTTCCGAGTGGTCAAAACGAGGTGACAAAAGATTTTTGCAATAAGACACCCCACGACCTCTTATCAAGGGTTGCTGCTTATAGATCAGTTCCACCCCATACCTGTATGTGACCGGATATTTTGAGAGAAGATACCTTAATAAAGTAAGAAATGTAATCCTTTAACACATTAGAATGTAAGGGTGAATTCGTAAAGAATGCTTACTTTTGCTTGTAATAGTCAGCATAGGAAGTGTACTCAAGTGGACCAAGGTAACCATCTTTTCTTGGAAATGAGTTCTCAGCTGTCATCTCATAGCGTACAGAATCAACATAAAACCGCTTCCCAGAATGAGCGGCAGTAACAATCCTTCCAACAAGATCCTGTGCATTTGCACAAGAATCAGCCATCATCAGTTTGCCATGTGTCAAGTCCTCACTGGATGGCATTCCATTCTGCTCTCGATCAGGAACCAAGCCAGATGCTTTGACAACATCAAATTGTGCTACGGCTCCTCTAACACCATAAGTAGGATGTGACTTGTGTCCCAATGCCATGTTATTGCGTAGTTTGCCATATCCATATTCCCTGCGGTCCCCACCAAGTGTGCGCTCATTAGTTCCAAGGTAGACATCTGGCCGAGCTCTCTGAAGAGGGTT
The DNA here is from genome assembly GCA_910596185.1 of Chrysanthemum makinoi. Taxonomy (NCBI): domain Eukaryota; kingdom Viridiplantae; phylum Streptophyta; class Magnoliopsida; order Asterales; family Asteraceae; genus Chrysanthemum; species Chrysanthemum makinoi. The sequence continues at coordinate 139,095,654 of OU343217.1, forward strand.
GTTCCATGCTGGTGTTCCTATAATAGTCTCTACAGTGCCCCAATCAATTTCCTTTATAGGATCTACCTGCTTCTCACCAACAGGAACAAACAAATATGCCTTGGCTGGATCCCAGGGAGTGGTGGATGGGTCGACATCCACATCCAGTACAATGCTCATTAATCTTACATGGAAACTTTTCAATGCATCCAACTGTCAAAAAAATAATTTAAGTCAACAGATTGATTCCGGAAACAACTGAAACTAAAAGGTCAACAAGCAATAGAAGATAAGAAATCAACCTGACTTTTAGTAACTTCAATACACCCCCGAAAGACAAGAGATGCATTTGTTGTCATTGTTCGGGCGATAAACAGTTCTGTTGACATCGATAACACCTAAAAAAAGAAGTTCTTGGTCAGAAGACATTATTTAATCACATCATAATGACAAAATGGTAATTTTATAACATCATATACCTCTGCATCCAGTTCATTGCCCAAAAGCACAGCGAACTCTGATACTTGAGTCAAAAATGGATCTTTTGAGGACCCATCATTAACACATTTCACAACATACATATACAGACGAAACAATTTGGAGTTGTCATATTCATCTTTGATGGATAAAATCCAATCGCCCTGTGAAGATACATGGTTATAAGCATATAACAATTAATGTAGTATATAAATGCACCAGAAATGCAAATGAGATAAACATCAAAGTCAGCACGTCCATGAATTCTGGCCAGAATGGGCAAACATATATAAATCAAGACCTTCTGTGAAGATCAATGTTTCTTCCTCAAAATAGCCTGAAACCTGTATTTGGGTTTTATAGCTTATGAAGCACAAGGTAAGAAAAAAGTGGGAACATGCATACTACTTGGTGTTTGGTTTTCTAGAATGATCGTTTGAGCACTCATAACTCTATCTTTGAAATCTCAGTAAACCTTTTTTCACCTTCTTCGTACTTTTAATACGCAGGCGCTAAGTATATGAAAAACATTGCCAATAAAGAATAAACAGAAGTATTCTGTTAATCTTAAAGCTTCGTACTGCTAATGGCGACCATTTACCTATCAAAGCCACCAGTGATATTATATTATCTCTAGAATTATGTTTTTATGTCTCATGACCTTACAGCTAGTCTAATTTACATGGGTCAACCATTTTGTGATAACTATTGACCCGCTAAGGAATCTAAAAAGAACACCTAGGAAAACAGTTTGACGCTCAGAAGACAAAAGTCTGAAAATTGAACATTGTATGATTGCTAATTGGGTAGGTAAAAGTGCTAACATATTATCAGCATTAGTATCTTAATGAGTATATTGAAGAAATCTTCTCACAACAAATACTAACAAAAGAGATGTTCTAGATAAACAGAGATCAAGCTGAAGTCAGATTGGACAAGGATTTGTGAGGTGATATGAACCAGAAGAATTAAAGATCTCTTTTTTAATTCATATGAATGTTTACTATGACACCAAAGCTACCATTTTAATTGGTTATAGTCCAATCTCAGAAGATATACAATACAACCAAGAACCAACTACCAGGCAGATCTAAGTTGGCATACACTTTAAGGAGGAGCTTAAAAATGGTCAAATTTGTGTTCCTTATTTACCATCGACACAATAGACACTTATTGTTCTTACCAAAGGACTTCGAAAACACACAAAATAACTTTAAGCTAGACAAGCTCACAATGAAAGACATCTAAAAGCCAGTTTGGGAGGAGATGCTGGAAGGAGAATATTTAGTAATTTAACAAAGTTCTATGTTAGAAATAAAATATAGCCGATTAATTCAACTCCCCAATAACAGAATATAGGTTTTGCAAGGTTGCTAAAATCATGAGATTTAACTAGAGTGATCAATGGGGTACCCTTCATTATACAGTTTCCTTGTAGTCATATTCACATTATAATGAAAAGAAAAGAAAAAAGAACTTTCGCTCACATATTTTCAAAGAATGTAGCAAAACAAGACTAATAGTCAAGTCAATCAAACTCACCTGCAAGGTCTTAGCTACACCTTCAGGATAGAACTCTCTATGCCTAGCAGTTCCTGGCAGTGGGTCCCCTTCATCATTTTCATCAGCTTTCTCACCATCTCCCCCACTTCCTTTATCTGGCAAGAGCATGTCAGTAAATGCTCCCATTTCATGAAGCTTTTTGCAAGCAGCTAAACAAACAGCCTGCATATTTGAAGAAAGTAACTCATTAGAGTTCATTAAATTATTGACAAACCAAATTTTTAGAGAGAATCACATGCCTGTTGTGCAATGCGCATCGAACTGCATACAGGACCCTCAAGTCTTTCAAATGGTGCATTACAGGGAAGTTGAAGCCTGCACGAATACTCAGTTGGGCCTTCTGACTTCTCGTGACGCTCCATAATGAACTCCGGACGAAGTATGGAGTATCTACAAAAATGGACCCACAAAACTATTAAGTCAAAGCTAAGATCCCCTCACACATAGCATTATTAAAGATCAGTTATAGCATCACACCTGTCACTAGGCAGTTGAGAGCAGTAGAAATGAATAAGCCCGACAGCAGAATTTAAACTCACAACCGCGCCAGTGGACTCCACCTGGTAAACTGTACCTTGAGTTGGCTCTATGGAAATCAATTTTGAGGTATCCACAAGATGACTAAGGTCAGTTCTTTCAATTGCTTCTTTCCGCAATGTTTCTTCACTATTTCTAGCATTTCTTAGAAAGGCCTCGTGTGACAGATTTGCTCTGAAGAAAAAGATGGCAATACTCAAATCCTGAACTTCTTGTCAAGTCTATATAGAGCAACAGAAAGATTTTGGATATAAGGGTCATTACCTCTCAATCATCAAGATATAATCTGACCCAGGCTTTCTGGCCCGACCCCTAGACTGGATATATGCCAATACAGTTTTAGCAAGGTCAAACCGAATAACAACATTACATTGGCGAATATCAAGACCTTCCTCAGCAACGCTGGTGGCAACTAAAAGTGTCACCTATAAATGAAAGACAATGAATCATCAATCATAAAGAACAGTCACAGCCTACTAGAGGTGACAAATGTGTGTGTTAGGAAATGAGTCAAAACGGACTAGTGTCAAGAAGCGTAATGATCCATTGCAGGCGAAAACAGGTTTAGGCCAGGCGGAGCAAACTCAAAAACCCATGTTTACAATTTATAAATACATAATGTGCTTATTATATATACTTTTTGCACATAATACGCCATCCTTCGTTAATATTGAGATTTAAAAGGTTATTATGCATTTGAATACACTTCAGATGACTTTCACCCATTTGACCCCTTAGAGATAATGCATGACCCAACTTAAACCATTTATTAGTCAAATTTCCATTATACAAGGGGCAATCATCACTTCCATAATTCACATGATTTACTATGATACATACACGACCATCTCGGAATTTTGAAATAGTATCCTGCATCTGGGAAGTCCGCATTTCTTGGCTATTATTGTGCCCTATCAAACTTGCTGAGTTAATAAAACTTAATGATGGAAGCTCTGCAAAAACCTGCATGGTTGAACATCCATGTCATGTAACACAACGTTAGTGGAAAGACTAGCATAACAATTATATAATAAAAAGCCACCGGCTCATCAAACACTAAACCTTTGGAAGAACAAGGGCAGCCACAACTCGCTCAACAAATATGATGGCACGAAAATCCTCCGTGTGCTGGTATTTGAGAAGTATCTGGATCAGCGACTGGACTTTGGGAGTCACTTTTCCATCAGCCACGGCGGCTCCTATAACCACATCAACATGTTCTCCCCCAGAGACAGCTATAATAAAGAAAAGAATAAGATTGTAAATCCTTAAAAAAGTTGACAGGAAGGTATACTTCTAAAACACATTATTGCCACATTAGAAATAGCAGCCATGCTGCTAACCCCTGTACTATTTTCCTAAGACAATTCTGATTTTCATCCTCAAAAGTATCAACGGTGAGTATTGCACATTTAGCCAAAATAATTTACAACTGATTCGCATATAGAACTCTTTCTACATTATCTTTTCTTTTATTCCCTCTAGACTGTTTTTGGTACTTCTAAACCAGATCACGACATTCAACCACCAATACTCAGCGCTATTAGATAATTTAACTATCCAAACTCTACTTCAAAAATCAAAATATTGTCAACTCGTCAAATTGGTCTAGAAAAGGAATTGAAAACAAGATCACTACAATGGACTCATGATTCGCTTAACAATCGTTCGCAATCGATTTATCTTATCATTCGCAAGATCACTACAATCGATTCGCCTAACAATTATTTGCTAAGACCAGTAAAATATACTCACCGTGGCTGTCAGGAAGCTCCCCTTCCTCAATCTCATCAACAGATGTCGGTTCACACCCCATCTCATCAACATCACCTGTTTTCTTTACGTTATTTTCTGAAACTGCTCCCTCTGATATCTGGCATTGCAATAGTGAAACAACTTTGCTCAAGTAGGACTCTTGAAACTTTATATCAAGTTGGAAATTTGCCCTTTCATCACTTTGCAAGGCTGTCAAAAATGATTGCGCAACCTGCAATACAGGAGTTTGATGAATAACTTTTGAGTCTAGTGACAAATCAAGAAACAGGATCCAATATATCAAAAGTAGAATACAAGAACAGAACTTTTTTTTTTTTTTTTTTTTTTTTGGGAAAAACAGAACAGAACTTGATGCAATAAAAACAGATAATCACTAGGAAAATGGACAATATTAGAGAAAATGATCAAAATTCCCAAAATATACACAGGTTCCGATAAAATAGCCAAAAACCTTTGTTTATACCAAAATTGGCCACTAGGTCCGCAAAGTTCTTTTGGGGGACCAAATTTTTTTCCAGATAACTTCTTTACCTATGAAACACCCGAAAATACAAAAAGGAATAGACTCAACTCTGCTGCAAATGTGAGTAGTAGTTTCCAAAAATTATGTTCCAAAAAGGCTTATTCCGCAAAACAAAAGTATCTCAAATTTTTTCGCCGAATTGACGGCTATTTTGTCAAACCCGTCTATATTTTGGCAACTTTGACCATTCACTCTTATCACTAGCACTCATTGTACCTTGTATGCACACCATTGTCCAAGTTCACCAAGTGCATAGTTGATTGCTCTTAATTTTTGAATTAAATTTGCGGCACCATCGCCTTCTGTTCTTTCAGAGACACCATAAACTTGTCGCAGCTCTTCCTTAGCCCCACCAGCATCTCTGGCTCCCATAAATTGCCACTTGCTTTTTCTGGAGCTCGATTCTGCAGCTTGCTCAACTGCCACTTCCATTTGTTTAATCTGTTCATGAAGTGACCATAAACTAGATGCTTTGTCATACTCGACTACAGTTTCTATTGGTGTTGGAACATGTTTTTCAAGCTCTTTGCGATCTTTAATGGTACAAACAACAGAGTCTAGTTTTGTTTCAAGATTACGGATCTTGATGGCACAGTCCACTTGGCTGGAGACACCTACAGGAAAAGGAACACAAGTTATGTGGGAACATAAGAAAAAATTGGCACAAATATAAATTGGCAAACATGAAAAATGCCTATTACCCTTCAAGTTAACAGGAGAAGCGGTCATCCCAAAAACTGAAGGCCTTTTCTCCTTTGCTGTTGTGTGATAGAATTCAGACATCACCAAAGAGTAAGGGTGCTTCTTGACAGCATGATGGCACTCATCAAGAATAAGTAAATTTATTGCATCCATTTTGATTATGCTATGTCTTAGGATATTTAGAAGAATTTGAGCAGTCATCACAAGAACCTACATGCAGTCAAGAGTGTATTTTAGAATGGTGATCGATAAGACATGTAATTTGATTCATTAGCAGCAACAATATTGATTAACCTGCCAATCAAATGCGTTGAGTTGTGCTTCCCACATAAATATGCACAGATAGACTGACTTAACCTACTATTGGGTACTTGGATTGCTATTATGTCTGTGCTATGTTTCGCTCGTTAAACTTACTATGCTCCTTTATGCAGTTTATGTTATGTTGGCATCATCGAATATGATTTTTATATACATTAGAACTTGCAATACTCTATTATAAGAAGCAACAGCCATCTATTTCAAGTTCAATGCTTAAATAAAAACATGGCTAAGTAAAATATTCAACACTTGCAATAAAGGCTGTTCTGAAAACTGAAAAGCTACCTGTTTCTTCTCGAATTCACGTTGCCATCTCCTAGCATCCCAAAAATCTTGGCCCATCTCACCACAATAATGACCTACTTGATACCCGGTCTGCTCACGAATAACTTCAGCTTGCTGCGCATATGATTGAGAAAACAAATAATTCAGAATACCGGCTGCAAGTTCACAAAATAAGAGCATAACATTTTCAGTAACGAAAACTACCTGATAAACAAGTGGCACCTTTGGAACCAAAAACACAGCCAGCATCTTCTTCCCTTGTTTAAGCATATCATTACACACGCTTTTTATAAGAAGAACAGCAATAAGAGTCTTCCCTGCACCTGTCTCTAAAAACGCTATCGTATTTTTACTCTTAGCTTGTTCAAGAACATCCAACTGATACTTACGTGCATGCTCCTTCGGCACACTTTTCTTTAAATCCTCCTCCTTTTTCACCTCCCCTTGCTCACCACCGGCATTTTTCTCAACAGAAGCCTTGACATCTCTATTACAACTACCTTCCCAAGGACCTTGACGGAAAACCATATCATTCGTCCCTAACCGATCCCGTTCCCAATAACCCCTTCCTTCCCTCCACTCCATATCCTTACTCCCCCTTCTACCATTATTACCATACTCTCCTTTCCTCCTAACCGAACTTCTATCTCTCCTATCGTTCTCTTCATAATCCCGACCCCTCTTCCTAAAAGGCCGTTCCTTTACATCCCTACTACTACACGACGAAACACCATCAACCCGAGCCCGTTTCCCAAATCTTCCTTTTTCTTGGTTATCATCATATCCTCTAACCTTATGCGACCCATTATTACTATCCAAAACCTTATTCTCACTAGGCTTATTAGAAACATTATTTTCAATCTTAACATTCGTGGGTAAATTATCAAGAACGCCGTCAAAGAAACAAGGATCCAAACTACCATCTTCTTTGACAACATCCGAACCTAAACTAACTAACTCACTCGAAATTAAATCGTCACACGAGATATCCTCGCACGCATCAAGCCAATACGACGGCTTTAACTCCGCCTCATCATTTTCACCTACTAACCTAGCACTATTTTCCTCAGCATCCATTATCTTAAGCAACTACCTTAACTTCTCAATAACTTAATATTCAACTAAACCGGATATATAACTGCATAAATAACAAATTAAACAAAAAAATTCAGTAGAACAATATAAAATCAGCTCAATTTAACAAAACCCAAAAATAAAATAACCTTATTTGCGAGCTTACGAGCTTATCCGATTTCGCCTTATATTTCATAAGCCCGAATTTTCCGGCTTATTTTGAGACTTATGAGCTTATATAAGTTTATTATATAATAATAAAAGCCAATAAGTCTCAAAATAAGCCCGAAAATTTGGGGTTATGAAATATAAGGCGAAATCGGATAAGCTCGTAAGCTCGCAAATAAGCCTAAACAAACACCCATAAATAAAATAACCTTATTAGCTAGCTTACGAGCTTATCCGATTTCGCCTTATATTTCATAAGCCCGGATTTTCAGGGCTTATTTCGAGACTTATAAGCTTATATAAGTTTATTATATAATAATAAAGGCCAATAAGTCTCAAAATAAGCCCGAAATTCGGGGTTATGAAATACAAGCCGAAATCGGATAAGCTCGTAAGCTCGCAAATAAGCCTAAACAAACACCCATAAATAAAAATAACCTTATTTGCGAGCTTACGAGCTTATCCGATTTCGGGCTTATTTCAAGACTTATGAGCTTATATAAGTTTATTATATATCATCATAATAAAGGCCAATAAGTCTCGAAATAAGCCGGAAGGGATTTTGAAATATAAGGCGAAATCGGATAAGCTCGTAAGCTCGCAGATAAGGTTAAACAAACACTCCTAAAAAACTGCATAAATTTATAAAATTAGGGCACCAGGAAAAACCTAATCTGAAAGGATGAGCAAATGGAAATCAGATAACAAAAAAAAAAAGTAAATATATAAAAAAAAGCTTACATATAGCAGTTAGTTAGTTGAAGGATGCAGAGAGTGTGTTTAATGAGATATTTATTATTATGAATAAAAGAGGAATGTTTGGGCAGATTGGCGTGGGATAGACCGTACGAAGCACGCAAATAGTGAGTGAGGCACACGGTCTATCTTACGCGATTCTGCTTATCCTCTTCAAAGAACAATATGTTTGGTTTGTGATGTGATGATGGTGGATGATGGATATTTATGATTCCAGGAAGATGTGACTTTACTACTTTACAGTAGTTCTGATTCTAAAGTACAAAACCCTACTTCTTCCTTTATGTTTTTTTTATTTTTTCCGTATTAAATACTCCACCTAATGCTTTTTAACGTATGGCTTTAGCAATACATATAAACATAAAAAAAGTAATGTAATAAATGTGGTGACGCATTTTGATGACTTGTCATACCATAAAATAGTTTACGGTTTTTAAATCGGAATTTTAGTTATGATTGTTTTCGTCTTTGCAAAATCGTGATTGTAAGATCGGATCGGGATTTTAAGATCATGCGCTAATGTATTTCTTAATAGTTTTTGTAATATTATACAAACCTACAAATTATTATACATTATAAACACAAAATGTTATGAATGTTTCATAGAATGTTGTCTTAAGTTTTGATTATGAAATGTTTAAAAAGATTAACATGTTGTTTTTTTAATTCTAAAAAAAAAAAAAAAATAAAAAAAAAAAAATAAATTTGTAGGTTTTTAGTTTGTAATCTAAGAAAAGTAAGATCGGATCAGATTAGATCTTAAGATCGTATGTTCAAGATCGGGATCCTATAAGATCTTAAGCTTGCAAAGATCCTATGTAGGATCCGGATCATTTTTGTTTTGCAGTATCGTAAAATCGTAAGATACTAAGATCAGGATCGGGATCATGACAACTATGTATGACACTGGCATGTTCCGATGACAACATATCAAAATTTGAAAATTGAAATACAAGAAAGTTTGTTATATTCACTCACTAGCTAAAAAACCCGTAAAATTCACGGGTATTTTAAACACAAGTTAAAAAGGTACGTAATGTCGATATCTTATGTAATAAAATGGCATAACGGAAGCTATAAACATATTGTGTTTGATAGGGTAATTGTTGAGAAATTAAACATATAGACAATAGAACAATTGCCAAATAAGTTAAGAAAAGTATAAAATCATATACAAAAGGTACGTAATGCCAAATAAGTTATATCAGCTGACGCCTTCATCTAGTTGGTTCTTGAAACACTAAAGTTTCTTGTTGCTTGCATTTCATACACATGTATAGCCTTATATATCTTAACAATCAATTATGTGTATACATTAAACAATAAAACCATAAAAATCGTAATAAGTAACACAACTTTGGGTAAAAAACGAATTAAAATCTCTACCAATCTACCATAATGGATGCCCTTAGGCATTTTTACGAAAGGAGCTTATGAGCCGATCTATTATTGAAACACCCTTATTCTAATGGTGTTTGGATCTATACATTTTGAAAACATACTATTGGTAAAATGATTAAAAAATACAACACCCGTTTAAAAGATATTGATAGTAACAACCAAAAGATATTGGCAAATAACAGTTACCATAGTTGATCATCTGAGAAAGGCTTTTGGAGAAATAGGTTATGGATTCAATCCCAACTCTTGGCTAAACGGTCATTGTAACAGGGGCTCATTGTCTGAAGCTTGATCCTTGAGGAAAAGTCAGTCATGATCCAAAAAGGTGCACGAGGTCAAGGTTTTCCCGACAATTTAAACTTTTTGGAGACAATCAAATACAATATTAGATTAAAAATGCAAATAATACATATAATTTAGAAAATTTATACAAAGAGACTTATGAAATTGTTATTTGAGCTAGAATAAGGTCATAAGCTTAAGATACTCGGTAATGGCCAAACACATTTTTTTAAGCTTGTCGGTTTTTATAACAAAATAATCTCACGTTAAACTCTATACTATCAACCATAGTTTATAAATAAAATAATTTACATAAAGTCGGTCAAATCTTAAAACAGTCTATCTATCATTAAGAATAGCTAGTCATGAACATGTCATCATTGTCTCAAATTAGGGTCTTTTATTTATTTTCTCTCTTTTAAGAACCGACTTATTTTCCATAGATTTATATTTCAAATTTTAATAATGACGTGACAAGTAATATTTTCTCGATTACATATAATACATCTTTTACATCAAGTTGAATTCAAATGACATGCAATGTAAGGTATTGGTTTTCATAAACACACAAGCACACTAACAAATGAGGCGTATGATATAAGATTTTAGAGAGAGAAAGTGAAGAGAGTTGGGAACTTAATGAGACAAAGAAAAATGATATTATGAAGTTCCAACCCTTTGCCTTGGAGCGCAAAGGGTATTTATAGGTACAAGCATGAACGCCCTCCTTTGGGCTGTGGATCAGGCATACAGTGGGTAAAGACCCGTCCGTCCTCCACGGTGTTACTTAATAAACTACTTACTAATTCTAAATGACTACGTCTACGAGCTTTCTAACGAGTACATATACTTGAGGTGACCGACTCTTTAACTACAGGATTTTCTAAATCCTAACAATCTCCCCCTAAGGGAGGTCATCTCAATTACATCTAATACCAACAAATATTACATTTTGGTGATCTTGGATTCTTGATTAAGTTCTTTGCTCTGTAGTTCGTAGTATTTGATTCATCATGTTATGCATGTTTTGTTCATTCAAGTGGAGGTCTTTAACTGATCCACGTGATGATGAGTTTTGAGCCAGCATTGAGATAATCAACCAAATTTAAATCTCTGACTCATCCTTTCGAGTTTCGCCATTATGTGACGTTGTGACTTTTGGACCGACATGCTCACATTTTGGATCATGAAATCTTCTCATCAGAGTTGCGGAAGCTTATGTTGATTCATGATATTTGCAGCAGCGTAGCAGAAGCATGGAGTGAAAATATCAGAGTCACTTGATGAAGATATGCACTTATCATGATTTCTTTGAAATGAACGTGTTGTGTGAGCATGCGGCAATGGATTGACTCATCAATTCTGATCAGCCGCAACCGTCAGGTATTCCTGCAAACAACAGTTAGCAATAAAGAGCACGAAGGTGTCTTTGATCACTTTCGTTGAATTGAGGTACACAGCCCACATTTCCCCGTTAATCAGTACAAGTACTGCATGTAATCAGGTAAAATTCCGAAGAATATCTTTGACAGGGTTTCGCAGCTGCTCTAGCTGTTCTCAAATCGGAACGTCTCAAAGAAGACAACGCAGAGTGAGTGAACCAGCAAATTGAGATTTACTGATTGATTAAAAATGATTTGAAAAACAATCGCTTATTGCTTGCAGAAATGGTTTTGCAGTACGACGAAGGTTTTATAAGAAAAATCAATTTTCAATCATAAATACCCCTTTTAATTTTGAAAACTTACAACACAGTCGATGTGCTAGTGAAAAGAATTTTGAGCACAACGACCTGTTTTTCAAAGGTATCCGTCAATCCATTTTCTGGACCAAGGTTGATTCAAGAGTGAATCGCACCATTGTTTTCAATCCAATTGTCACAAGCTTGATCTTTTGTAAGATCTCACATGTCACCCACCAAGAGCTTGTTTGATGTTGGCTCTAGAAGGATTTCCATCTTCATCGTGAATATTTAACATATCACTCGGATGTTCTGGCAATACCTCAAGGATAATGCGTAGGACTCTTAAAATATTCTTACTTTCCACATTGTGTGAAACAGCAAGTCTTCATTAATTTTGTGTCCTAATGAGATATTGTGGATGATCTCTTGGCTCTAGACTCAATTGTGCACATTTGGTTTCCTATGCCGGAGACTAGGGAGAGGGTCTCCTTCTTCAATATCAACAATCTCTAAGAGAAAGTCGATAGATTATGTAGGTTCCCCGTGAGAATGAAACAAGTCCTTTTAAGAGGAACTTGAGTAGCTTGGGAAGTTTTAGTGCAGTGCGTCACTGGGTCCATGACATCTTGTCTTCAATACCGGTGTTACCTTGGTAACAACCAGTAGCATATGAATTGAACCCGGTTACTGCCCTAAGGTTGAATTAATTGAGGGCTATTTCTTTTCACCCTTTTCACATTCAATTCTTTTTCATTCTTCAACCCCTTCAGTGCTTACCGAGACTTCATTACTAGAACCTTGTTGGGTTTGTTCCAGTACTAGCTTTGTCTCAGTCGACACTCTTCCCATATTCTCATTTTTCTCCTTTTTTTAATATACCTAAGGACTTCTACACTATCTAGTGGTTTGTCCCTGGGTAGATCCCTCCGGCTCTGGCGGGATCGTGGGAACGAATACCTAACCTAACCATCCTTATATCACCATGCATAAATTAAATTGGTCGGTCTTTCGGTATTGTTCATTCCGCCTCGAAACTAATTGAAAACCATTTGAAAAGTCAATCAAGGTACTTGTGATGTAATATCAAAGAGTTTTTTACCTTAATTGTTTTTGATAATTTTAGAGATGCTCCCCCTCAACATGTGCTTCAAGTATTTGAAATCATTTTAGCACATAGAGGAAAGAGGGCTTTTGAAATCTTAGATTGAGAATGAAAGATCCAATCTTTGATTCATATTTTCTAAAAATAATCATCATCACTTCCCGATCAAATCTAGTATTTTACGTACATTGGTCATGCAGGTTTTACTGACCAGGTTTTAATATTTATAATGTCTCGTTATACCTATGGCCTACCCTAGTGCACTAACGGGCAGTGTACCCGGTCGTGTGTAGTGTAGTAATCGGTAAAGCCGAGGTCGTCCCAAGAGCTATGTGTGTTGGATTATTACTAAGTCTAATTGTCACAGATTAATAAAGGTTTCGATAGGGAATTAATTAATTAAACTACTAAAGCAGAATAAAGCAAATAAAAGGTAAAGGGAAATCAATAGAGGAGAGTGGTGCTAACCTAGTTAATACTCCTAGCTAGTTATGTCTACGCCTACTTACTTCCAATTACTTCAGGTGGGGTCAAATTCGAGAGGACATTGATGCGCGCCAAACAGTCAAGCTAAATCACACAAGCCCGCCACTTGTGAATGGCGGACCGTAACCAGCTTAAAACTGCTTAAGCACGAAATCAATGAAGATCTGAGGAGTATAGTGTTTCCCCGGGTCGTTATGTCCCAGCGAGCTGTGCAATGGAATATCAAACGTATAGTGATCGCGAGATTTGAACGGGAAAAGGATATGGAATTATTATAACTACAGAAGAAAAACATAAACTACAAGGGCTCAAATGCAAATTAAAGGAAATTTTAAAAGATAAAATCTATTAAATAAACGCTATCACTATTTTAAAATTGATGAACGTTTAAAATCTAAAACTTAAAACTTACGTTTAAATAAAAATTACGTAAACGTACAAAATAAAAAGTGAAATCTAAGAAATAAAAGTCCTAAAAATATGAAAAACACATTTTTACAATCCTAATGATAAAAGAAACTTTTTAGAAAAAGAAAATTATTTTCATAACTAATTATCTAATTATTATTAATTAAAAACTAATTTTAACTATTTAATAATTTCCTAAAATACAAGAAAATATGAAATTAAGCTAGAAAAATAAAATTAAGACTTAGAAAAGTCTAAAATAACAAACTAGAATTTTCAAAACTATTTTTGTATTTTTCTGATTATTTATCTATTTTCTAGGAATTTTAAACTATTAAAAACTACTTAAATTATTTAAAAATACAATTTTAACTAAGAAAAATATAGAAAAATACTTTTTTGGCTTTTTATATTTATCTAAACTTAAGAAAATTGAAAAATTAATTTTTGGAACTTTTTCTCAATTATTTGCAATTAAAGCTAATTTAAAATGATTAAAAACTGAATTTAAATAAGAAAAATACTAAACAATGTCTAAAAATTATGAAAATTGCAGGGAAATTCTAAAATGTAATTCTAAAGCTATAAAAAATATAAAAAGAAGGGCTTATGTGAGGGAATCTGAAGCTGCAATGTAAACTAGATGGAAATAAGCACTAAGGAATAAGCTAATAAGCAAGACAAGGCACCAACTGATCAAATAAGCTGATGCATGCTAAAACTACTCTAACTTAACTAATTAAAGCTACTCCTAATACCTAAAGAGCAATCTATCTAGGATTAAGCTAACTGTTATATAGGCAAAACAGGAATCTGACTACCTACTTTAAGCAGTTACCTCAGCTTATCCAATAAGCTAACAGGAAAACAAAAGGTGGAGATCTAAAGGCCACCAACCAGAGAACAAGTGTACCAAATTGCAGCTAATAAGGACAAGAAATGAGGCAATTAAAGAGCAAGATAAAATGGCAAAAACTGATGCAGCAGGACAGATGAGCAGAACAGTTAAGACGGGTACGATGTTTGAGCTTATCTAGCTACTTTTCTAATAAGATAATCCTAAAACCAGAAATGTAGATTTGAAGACTGCCTAGCAAACTACACTTTGGCCAAATTTGAGACCATGAAAAGTAGAATTGAACAGTTTGCAAGGACTGCAAGTTCTGTGAAAACCAGATCAGACCTTGTGTTTTGACTTTTAAAAACAGATACAAAGTTGACTATATTGAGATTTGGAAGCAAATACAGGACTGATAAAGATGAAAGATGATGAAATGAAACTATAACAACATAGCTTATCAACTTTTTAAACCATATGACAGTTTTAAGAAACTGATTTCCACAGATAAGATAACAAGGACAGATTCAGAGCAATATTGACTATGGGCTCAAATGCAGCTAAGCAAAGACAGAATTGAAAGCATATGGCAATATCAAACAGCAAGCAATTGATATAATCCAAAATAATCACCTCTAACACAGATTAAACAAGCCATCCAAACACTCCTTATATTGATCTTACATGAAAACTTAATAAGCAAACTAGTGATCCAGCTTGAAATGTTGATCAAACTGAGCTTAGATGAGCTAAATACAACTATATAACTGAGTTTACACTACTGATGACCATAGATACATAGATAAGCATAATATGCAAATTTGAATAAGAAAATTGAATTGAGAAGGACACTCACATCTGTCCAACTTGTGTGTAGGCCAAAACCAAAACTAACACTACTCTAACTTAACTAAATCCCACCCAAAGAACCCTCTGCAACACCCTTTATCAGCTTCCATACCAATTTGAGCCTCTGTTGACTTTTATTGACCAGGTTACAAGATTGCTTAAAACTGATTCAACAGGCTTGCCAAAGACTATAAAGAGCTTATTTTAACTTATTTGATTTCAACAAGTGCTTATGAGAAGCTAAAACATAGAGTTTTAAACTGAAGCTTTCAACAGTGATCCTGAAAATTGGAATCTATATAAAAGACTTGAATTGTTGTTCAAAACACATTACAAAGATAACCTAACATAAATGATGTTCCAAGAAACTGAAATTACAACCTTTATCTGAAACTAAAACATTTTATTGAAAAAAAAAACGACATTAGAAAGAAAAATATATAGCTAGCTACCCCTTTCTTGCTTCCTTTTTCTTCTTTTTATAGCTCAATCTCTTTCTCTATCATCACTCATTAAATCCCACCTTCATTCCTGGCCCTTGGATGATTTAAGGCAATCCTGGCCATTGAGCATTTTGGCGGGAAAATTGTATTTGGCAGTGGGTTGAGTGAAAGGGTAAAAGGAGCATTAAATGCACCTTGGATGGATGTTGAGGAGGGGGGGGAACAAGAAAAGGAGTAGGGGAGCAAAGTTGTTGGTGGCTGGTTGCAGACATGGTGTCGGGGAAGACAGGTATAGGGGGGGCGGGTTAATATTATTTAAACACTGGGTTGTCGGGTTTAAGGTTCTGGACCGGGTATAAGATTGGGCCAGGGTATTTGTTTGGGCTTGGGTAGTTATATTAGGGTCCGGTTAGGTTTGTAGAAATAATAACATAGGGACCAAATGTGTAAAACTTTAATTCCCAGGGACCAAACATGTAACTTATGAAGAGTAGTCAAAGGGTTGGTTTTGCCAACTTTAATAATCCCAGGGTCTAGTTTGACATTTTTGAAAATTTCCAAGGACTAAATTTGACCATTTTGGATTTTCAGGGACTAAACTGTAATTTTCTCAAAACTTTTAGATTTTTCACCAAAGGACTAAATATGACAATTTGTGATTACAAAAGGACCTTTGGTGACTTTTCTTTTGAAATTTGGGCTCAGGGACTATTTTTGACAATTTTATAAACTTGGGGGACTAAAACTGCAATTTTTGCAAATTTGATATGTTTTTCATCTGATTTTGATATTTTTGCATTTAAAACACATAAAACACTGATTTGTGATATTTTGATCATTTTGATTTGTTTCTAAGTGTTTTCAGATGATTTTGCAGTTTATTTTGTACAAAAATGATGAGTATTTAGACACTCATCAATCCCCCACACTAAACTATTGCTAGTCCCTAGCAATCTTTTGAGAAAAACATAATGGATTTGCATCTCTTTACCAAAAGCCATTACTTCTGGAGTAGCCAAATGTTTCAGTTCAAGCAAGAACCATGGTACACCGATAACCATGTGATTTTGAGCAAACCACCAGCTTTCAACGGATTTGATTTTGTCTTTACGGAAGCCGTACCCATACGGACTAGCCAACTCTTAGATAAATTATCAATATTATCTTTGGTGAGATGATTACCAATTATGGTTTTTCCACTGCCTTTACCACAAGCCATAAACTTGCGGGCTAGCCAACTCTTCACTTTTTAGGATATGGTGAGTTGAGAACCATACAATTTTGGGCAAATTGCAAGCCATATAAGCGGATTTGAGAAATCTTTACCAAGAGCCGTTTGCTCCTGGATTAGCCAATCCTTTTGTCTTACAGACAAAGATTGGTAACCAATTGAGTAAGTGTAGAACACTTACTCCAAAAAAAATTTTGGCCAAAAACGGGGAATTGGTATAATTATATGATAAAATTAGTGAGAATTCCCCCCCACACTTAGAAATGAATATTGCCCTCAATATTCAAAGTACCGGCGGTTATGCGGAAACAAAGAACGTAAAAGGGAAATACTACGGCCATTATTTAGAAAGAAGATTTTTTTTTTTTTGAACTTGTGGGCAACCCCCCCACACTAGGGTGGTAGAAAATAGAAAGAAGTGAGAAATATGGGTGAAAACCCATATGGCATGCTACTGTTTTTGATTCCCTAGTCGCTAGCTTGACTCGACCCCGAATTCATTGGTTCATGGGGAAGCAAAGTGGAAGAAACAATCTCCATCGGACTTTCATTCAAGATGTTTGGACAAACATTTGAAGCACGTGAAAGTTCCACACCGATGAGATATACATAGAACCGGCTCAAAAATGATAAATGAAAATGCCGGGATCAAAGATAATGTCTTCATTCCCGAAGGAGTGAAGAACAGGAGAAGCCACGGGATAGGTGAAGAAGAGATAGAAAATTATGATGACGATCATGATAAGATCTTCCTCAGGGTCAAGTGCAGTTGCACTCGTTTGGATTATATCGGTTGAGCTCTTAGGTTTGGAAAGCATCTCGGGAGGGAGGGTTGGAAAATTTGTCATAGAAATACAAATTCTCATGATTGAGAACTTTTCCCCCCGATCATGATTTTTGCCATCCAAGTGATCATACTCCGGTGGAGTCATGATATGAGTGAGTTCATCTGAGAACTCCTTGAAGGTGAATGAATCATATTCAGAATTGATATGAGTGGGTTCACTGGTGAACTCCTCCAATGTAAATGATTCATAATCGGGGAGAGAATTATGAGAATGAAAAGTGGTATGCGCCACTAATCTTCTCTCCCATATTATCAAAACAGGAGGCTTTCATTTTCGGAATAGAATCATCGGAAAGAATGTCACTATCCTTAATGGGGATAGGAGATGAAATAGGTTTCTCTTTGAAAGCCTCGATTTTAGAAATGAGAAGACTGACATTCAATAATGTTGCTCGAAGAGCTTCATCTTTGATTTCAGTGTCAATAACTTCATCATTCTCTTCTTCTAAGCTAACAAGCTCAGAAGGTGAATCTTCCACATAAATGATGTCTCCACAAGATAGCGAATCATCATCATCGAATCGGGAGGACATCTCAACATGATTATTTTGGAAGACAAGAGGAGGAGGGATATCACACACATGATCAAGAATTCCCTGTGACTCTCTTGGGATTGGGACAAGGTTCTCAACACTAGACTTTATGAATTCGTCCGATTCCTTTTTAGGAACAGTGTCGAGATGCTCGTCCCCCATAATAAGAGAGTGAGTGTGAATCTCGGGTGTGATAGCGATTGTTTGAGATGAAATCTCAAGCTACTGGAATATCAACGACCGAGGGGTTGAGAGATATTACTTTTAAAAGGATAAAAACCCTCCTCGTCATCATCATATAGAGCTGCCTTGAGAAATTGGGAACGTCTTAGAGCTGCTTGCTCTAGGATAAATAATTCTTCCCTAGATTTGCGAGCTTCTCGTTCTTCGGCCAGCAATTCTCCTATGGTCTTTTCACCACTCACTTGATTCTTAAAATTACTCATCATATCATCAAGTGTTTTCATTGCGGTTTCAAGATCCTGGGAGATTTCATGAGACAACGGCTCAGATGGAGTTTGAACCGTATAGTCTTTGTGGAGGTTGGAAATTGTCAAACATGTGAGAGTCATGATTGTTACAAGGAAATGGATTCCCTGTTTGACAATCAGAGCTGAAATGGGGACCTCCACGTACTCACATGATAAAACTGTTGAGTGCAGACAGTGAACTATATGGATATTGGTCATAACCAAAACTCGAGCATCACTGGAAAGCTGTTCATAGACAAACGTGTTTCCGGATTGACACTCAAATCCTTGGTGAGGACCTCCACAAAATTCACAACAAATATGTTGGTCATATGATGATAAGTCGGGTTGTGGTGGGTAATTGGAAAAGTTTGAGGAGTCGTTAAATGAGTTCGAATTAGGATCATAATCAAATGAATTCCTCGAACCACAAAACAAACAACTCCGTTATGGATATCATTACCACATTGTACACACGTACACCAACGACAGGGTGAACCAAAAAGAGGCTCACCACAACCGACACAAGGAATAAACGATTGTATTTGAAAGTTATGAAGAGGAATCAGTTTATTCAAAGAATCAACAAAACCAACATGATGATCCGAATGACTATCAAGACGCGAAGAACATTCAGAAAAATCCGGAGGTGGGACAAGTGGTGTGCTCTGAGAGCTAGCAATTTCCACCACTTCCGTTATGGTCTCCGGTTCTTGAGCGGGTTCATCGGGTTGTGGCGGATGGTCGGAAAAACTTGGAGAATCATCGAGAGTTATCGGATAATTCGCACCAATAACAATATTTGCTTGCACCCATCCTTCCACATCGCTTGCATAAACAATCCGGATTCGACAATCGGTGATCCTCTTCCATATGGCTTTTGCAGTGGAAACAACGAGGATAATCGATCGTCGCCATGAGAATTAAACATTTAGAGGGTTAAAGAAATAGAATTAAACGGTTTTGAGGTTAAAGAAGAGTAGAATCAAATGGTACGAGGGGTAAGAGAAATAGAATCATACGGATAAGAGGAATGAGAAGAGTATTTTTGTATTTTTGAATAAGAAAATATAAGCATATACAGATGGATGGTATGAACAAAGAGTGAATATCCAAATCACTAATCTGCTAGACGTAAGATTATCAGCCAGACTCCCCGGCGGTGGCGCCAAAAATTTGATGCGCGCCCAAGCAGGTCAAGCTAAATCACACAAGCCCGCCACTTGTGAATGGCGGACCGTAACCAGCTTAAAACTGCTTAAGCACGAAATCAATGAAGATCTGAGGAGTATAGTGTTTCCCCGGGTCGTTATGTCCCAGCGAGCTGTGCAATGGAATATCAAACGTATAGTGATCGCGAGATTTGAACGGGAAAAGGATATGGAATTATTATAACTACAGAAGAAAAACATAAACTACAAGGGCTTAAATGCAAATTAAAGGAAATTTTAAAAGATAAAATCTATTAAATAAACGCTATCACTATTTTAAAATTGATGAACGTTTAAAATCTAAAACTTAAAACTTACGTTTAAATAAAAATTACGTAAACGTACAAAATAAAAAGTGAAATCTAAGAAATAAAAGTCCTAAAAATATGAAAAACACATTTTTACAATCCTAATGATAAAAGAAACTTTTTAGAAAAAGAAAATTATTTTCATAACTAATTATCTAATTATTATTAATTAAAAACTAATTTTAACTATTTAATAATTTCCTAAAATACAAGAAAATATGAAATTAAGCTAGAAAAATAAAATTAAGACTTAGAAAAGTCTAAAATAACAAACTAGAATTTTCAAAACTATTTTTGTATTTTCTGATTATTTTTCTATTTTCTAGGAATTTTAAACTATTAAAAACTACTTAAATTATTTAAAAATACAATTTTAACTAAGAAAAATATAGAAAAATACTTTTTTGGCTTTTTATATTTATCTAAACTTAAGAAAATTGAAAAATTAATTTTTGGAACTTTTTCTCAATTATTTGCAATTAAAGCTAATTTAAAATGATTAAAAACTGAATTTAAATAAGAAAAATACTAAACAATGTCTAAAAATTATGAAAATTGCAGGGAAATTCTAAAATGTAATTCTAAAGCTATAAAAAATATAAAAAGAAGGGCTTATGTGAGGGAATCTGAAGCTGCAATGTAAACTAGATGGAAATAAGCACTAAGGAATAAGCTAATAAGCAAGACAAGGCACCAACTGATCAAATAAGCTGATGCATGCTAAAACTACTCTAACTTAACTAATTAAAGCTACTCCTAATACCTAAAGAGCAATCTATCTAGGATTAAGCTAAGCGTTATATAGGCAAAACAGGAATCGACTACCTACTTTAGCGGTTACCTCGGCTTATCCAATAAGCTATGAGGAAAACAAAGGTGGAGATCTAAAGGCCACCAACCAGAGAACAAGTGTACCAAATTGCAGCTAATAAGGACAAGAAATGAGGCAATTAAAGAGCAAGATAAAATGGCAAAAGCGATGCAGGACGGATGAAGCGGAAACAGTTAAGGCGGTACGATGTTTGAGCTTATCTAGCTACTTTTCTAATAAGATAATCCTAAAACCAGAAATGTAGATTTGAAGACTGCCTAGCAAACTACACTTTGGCCAAATTTGAGACCATGAAAAGTAGAATTGAACAGTTTGCAAGGACTGCAAGTTACGTGAAAACCAGATCAGACCTTGTGTTTTGACTTTTAAAAACAGATACAAAGTTGACTATATTGAGATTTGGAAGCAAATACGGGTGATAAAGATGAAAGATGATGAAATGAAACTATAACAACATAGCTTATCAACTTTTTAAACCATATGACAGTTTTAAGAAACTGATTTCCACAGATAAGATAACAAGGACGATTGAGCAATATTGACTATGGGCTCAAATGCACTAAGCAAAGACGAATTGAAAGCATATGGCAATATCAAGCGCAAGCAATTGATATAATCCAAAATAATCACCTCTAACACAGATTAAACAAGCCATCCAAACACTCCTTATATTGATCTTACATGAAAACTTAATAAGCAAACTAGTGATCCAGCTTGAAATGTTGATCAAACTGAGCTTAGATGAGCTAAATACAACTATATAACGAGTTTACACTCTGATGACCATAGATACATAGATAAGCATAATATGCAAATTTGAATAAGAAAATTGAATTGAGAAGGACACTCACATCTGTCCAACTTGTGTGTAGGCCAAAACCAAAACTAACACTACTCTAACTTAACTAAATCCCACCCAAAGAACCCTCTGCAACACCCTTTATCAGCTTCCATACCAATTTGAGCCTCTGTTGACTTTTATTGACCAGGTTACAAGATTGCTTAAAACTGATTCAACAGGCTTGCCAAAGACTATAAAGAGCTTATTTTAACTTATTTGATTTCAACAAGTGCTTATGAGAAGCTAAAACATAGAGTTTTAAACTGAAGCTTTCAACAGTGATCCTGAAAATTGGAATCTATATAAAAGACTTGAATTGTTGTTCAAAACACATTACAAAGATAACCTAACATAAATGATGTTCCAAGAAACTGAAATTACAACCTTTATCTGAAACTAAAACATTTTATTGAAAAAAAAAACGACATTAGAAAGAAAAATATATAGCTAGCTACCCCTTTCTTGCTTCCTTTTTCTTCTTTTTATAGCTCAATCTCTTTCTCTATCATCACTCATTAAATCCCACCTTCATTCCTGGCCCTTGGATGATTTAAGGCAATCCTGGCCATTGAGCATTTTGGCGGGAAAATTGTATTTGGCAGTGGGTTGAGTGAAAGGGTAAAAGGAGCATTAAATGCACCTTGGATGGATGTTGAGGAGGGGGGGGAACAAGAAAAGGAGTAGGGGAGCAAAGTTGTTGGTGGCTGGTTGCAGACATGGTGTCGGGGAAGACAGGTATAGGGGGGGCGGGTTAATATTATTTAAACACTGGGTTGTCGGGTTTAAGGTTCTGGACCGGGTATAAGATTGGGCCAGGGTATTTGTTTGGGCTTGGGTAGTTATATTAGGGTCCGGTTAGGTTTGTAGAAATAATAACATAGGGACCAAATGTGTAAAACTTTAATTCCCAGGGACCAAACATGTAACTTATGAAGAGTAGTCAAAGGGTTGGTTTTGCCAACTTTAATAATCCCAGGGTCTAGTTTGACATTTTTGAAAATTTCCAAGGACTAAATTTGACCATTTTGGATTTTCAGGGACTAAACTGTAATTTTCTCAAAACTTTTAGATTTTTCACCAAAGGACTAAATATGACAATTTGTGATTACAAAAGGACCTTTGGTGACTTTTCTTTTGAAATTTGGGCTCGGGGACTATTTTGACAATTTTATAAACTTGGGGACTAAAAGCGCAATTTTTGCAAATTTGATATG
Source organism: Chrysanthemum makinoi (assembly GCA_910596185.1). Taxonomy (NCBI): domain Eukaryota; kingdom Viridiplantae; phylum Streptophyta; class Magnoliopsida; order Asterales; family Asteraceae; genus Chrysanthemum; species Chrysanthemum makinoi. Next base: position 139,118,795 of record OU343217.1, read on the forward strand.
TTTTTCATCTGTTTTTGATATTTTTGCATTTAAAACACATAAAACACTGATTTGTGATATTTTGATCATTTTGATGTGTTTCGAGTGTTTTCGAGATGATTTTGCGGTTTATTTTGTACAAAAATGATGAGTATTTACACACTCATCAGACATCATTTGGTCAATTCACCCTAACCTATCAGCAAAGATGCCACCACAGGAGAAGTCAGGTGTCCCCTCATAAGTCCTGTTGTTCCTGGTCCCATAAGCCAAGTCATTAAGTACCGCTACATGCTAGATTTATAATAGTGAATGCCCGGCAGTTAGGAACTTAGACACGCACCCCCTAATTCTTAAGTTCATCCAAATGATAGGTGATCAGTTGGTCAAATCGCACAAGTAGAAAGGGTCGTCGGTTGGTCATATCTTACCCTTCCGTCTCGGTCCGCTCACCTAGGGTGATTGGTCATATCTCCTAGGCAATTGGCCTCTACAGCCATTCAAAACTACCGAACCAAGGGTGGCTACCAATAAACTATGCATGCATACACTTAGAAATAATTATGCGGAAGTAAAGTAAACACAAACAAAACAATTAAGGAATCATAACTAGGCCAGCACCAAGAGGTTCTTAGCCGCTCATATTAATCATGCAAACCAATTAAATATTCAAAGGTACGAAATACATGAATTGAAAGTAAAAGAAATATAAAGCGCTAATGCTTATCGTAGGGGAGTGATTTCTCCCTTGGAGACAACTCCGTATGCTCCTCTAGACCTGCCTTGAGCTTTTCTCACGTTCTCGAGTGTTATGTGTGGAGTGGGATGATTAGAAATCTTTGGAATTAGGTGGGGTATTTATAAACCGGATCTAGGTTCTGGTAACCATAACAAGATACGCCGTAACCTTCTATTTCATCGTATTTTGCACTAGATATCTTTGGTTACGCGTAACCTAATGAGTGGTTCGCCGTAGTCTTCAATAAACTTCGGTTCGTCGTAGTAGATGCAGTAATTACGGCGTAAGTATCAGCGGCGTGGAACCTCATTTGACCTAATATAGTTACGTCGTAACCTTTGGGAAGAGTTACGCCGTAACCTTCGATAAGTTGGTTTTATGAGTCACGCATAGTTACGGCGTAATGTGAGAGATGAGTTGCCCGTAACTTCATCAAAGTAGCATCTTGTGATAAATATTTAAATATTTCTCGGTTCAGCGTCTCTTTAGCTCAATGCTCGTAATTTACACGAAAGTGGAAAACAATGGAAAACAAGCGTAAATCCATATAAATGATATAAATTACAAGCATTATCGGGGAAATTGACACTTAATATTCAGGATTATTTGATGTTATCAAATATCCCCCACTTGAACTCTACTTGCCCTCAAGTAGACCTTATTAGAAAGATTCCTAAAAAGATATCTCCCATATCCTGGAAAATATAAGTTTACAAATCCCTTATGCTAGAATAAAACAAAGCCGAACACCTCACGAAAGGGAACAAAACACTCAAATCTCTCAACTATTCTAAGTGTCAATTTCGGGTGATCACTCAATCATACGATCATAGCATGTATTCTATCATAAGCTTGGCGGTTACACAAATCTCCACCACTAGAGTTAAGGGCTAAACAATTCTCGAAGGCAATATGGGTAGACACGACAAAGGTTAAGGGGTGACTCGTCATTACTAACATGTCACGGAGAAGTGGACAAAATCAATGGTACATGACCAAATCCATGGCCAAGACACCAAAGATTACTCGCTGCATCACCTAGACATGCTTCATGACTAAAGGGTAGGATAAGACATGGGATATATAATAGGTGTAAAATGAAAAACAAACAGGTAGTCTAAATCTATAACCAAGTCATCACCACTTACCGTCCGCCCAAAGTTCAAGCTTTGAAGTCAAGAAACCGGATCATGAAATATGAGGTAGATGTGTCATTAGAGGATGTCGTGATGGGCACACTACCTTTTCTCCAACTGTTGGCATAACTACCAACTCAACTCTTCAAATGTGACCGAGGTGGCCTCCTCGATACTAAATCAATAAAGCTCATAACATAGTGCTTAGGACAATGCACTTTACAATAACATATCAACTTTTTTTTTCGATTTTTTTTTTGACATAACAATAATAACATAACATAATATCCCCCCACTTGAGATGAACAATGGGAATTCGGGGGGTCTTCAATGATCTTCAGGAATGTTGTCGATGAAAGCGTGATTTCCGAACCTTTCCACTCGAACCTTGAACTTAGGCAAATGATGACTTCCCAATCACAAATAAAGACTACAGGGTAGGCTAAGGTGTAACGAAACAATATATTGGGTTATCAAAATGAAAGGAATGGCTCAGAAGGGTGTATCTAGGGGTATCTTGCACTAAAGGTGGTGCAACAAAAGGGTTTCACATTGGGGTCGAGAAGTCGAGGTGACTAATCGATAGACACACAATGGTAGGCTGTTTGGGTGATAATCCTATAATATTGCCTTCTAAAATTGAAAAGTCCAAATACATCGAGCTAACTCAACATACCTCGTCTATGGTCTCGAAATGATGCAAAGACCAAGTTCTAAAGTTTACAAGCTACCGGCACACTCATAATTTGGTGGATTTGGGATAAAATATTAGAAACGGATAAGGCTAATCTCACCATATAATATCAAGGGCTGTATGTGCTCGGCTAAGGTCTAATCTAGTTAAGAAAAACATTTCAAAATTTTAAAAATGGCATAATTTTTCAAAATAAACTAGAAAAATGAGGGCGAAATAATGTTCAAGAGATAATTCTACTCCCGTCCCCTACTTGAATTGTACAAAGTCCCTTTTGTACTAAGCATTAAATAAAGGTGAAGAGAAAAGTAGAATTAGGGCGAGAACTTCCCTGAAATTTGCTCCATAAAGAAAGAAGGCCCAGGAAAAGAGACATGCCTTCGTATAAGCATCATGAACAAACTTCAATCCCTGAAATCACACTACCGACAAGCATAATTCTAAAAAGAAAAAAAATGAAAAATGAAAAATGAAAAACAAACCTAACTCACTTTCGTAGAAATCACGGTTGCATTTAGCATATGCAACAAGCCTTTTAAACCACTTGGTGTCCCAAGTGGATGAGTGAAGTCTCGTGAGGGTTTACAGGGAACACACCCACAAAGTTCATTTAAAATACTAATACAAGGTTATTGTGTTTTAAAATGAAAGAATTAAAGCAGAGGAAGGTTACATGATAACTCTTTTGAGGGAGTTACGCCGTAACTGGCAAAACCTGGCATAAGCTGCAAAGCGAGTGGTTACGGCTTAACCACAGAGATGGTATTACGTCGTGGTGGTAATGCGTCCGAATTCTGCGCTAAAGGTTGGTTACTGGCGTAACCACATAGATGAGTTCTGTAGTAACTCTGGTCGACAAGCTGCACGGCAATTACTTTCGTTTCACGCAAAATGGTTAGAAAACACAAAACCCTACTGAAATGGAAATAAAACAAAAGAAAGGGATAATTCGGGTTGTCTCCTGAAAGAGCACCTTTCTTTATTTACGAGTCTTTAAGTTAGACTCAGAGCAGCGGGGCTTCTATGGGGGCCTTTGAACTTCCCCGACCTCTTCAATATTTTTCATCAAGTTATGCCTCATCCAGGCGACATTCGTGGTCGTTCGGAGGTATTCATTAGTTTTGATTTTCCGGATTTTACAAAACTTTTCCTCTGGTCCCAAGTGGTAGCGAGTAAATTCGTATCTTTCGACAATAATAGGTGGTGGTATCTTGTAGGGAATCCCAAGGAGTTTGCACCTACTTTGCTCATAAGCTTCGTCGTCGGGATCAGTAAACTCCTCATTCCCTTGCAATTCAAGGTAATCTAGGATCCCTTCAATGTCATCGTCATCAGAAGCTGTACCTTTAAACCATTCTTCATCGAGCAGATTCTCCACTAGTACACGCTTATATTCTTCTTTTTCATCCATAACCAACTCCTTGTCATCCTCAATTGTTATTTCACTCGTGTTGTTGAGACTTTCGTTGTTTGAATTTTCTCGATCCATGTACTCCTTCCAAATCTTCTCTTTGGTTAACGTATCCACATATCCATACTTAATCTTCACCCAACTATCGAATCCTAGGTTGTCCAGCCAAGGCTCTCCTCATCATTGGTGGATGACCAAAAGAATTCATCTTTTCCTATTCTCCCAGAGCTGCTTCCCCCATTACACATATCGTCATAAGGGTTACATGACGCCCATAAAACTTCCCCAAGAGATTTTACTCTTTCGCACCAGTGACTGCGTATTTCTTTGTTGTCAGTATCACTTAAATGCTCATCCATGCAGTAGATATCTTTATTAGCCACTTCCTTTTTCTGAATGTGTTCCTTGTAATCAATTTTTAGCTTCTTAAGAAGATTCGGGTTAATCTTGGCATCCCCGAATTGTATTGCGTACCAGTCATCAAATGCCAAGTCACCGAACTTTATACAATGTCTTTCACGCTCATGAGGGTATGTCCACTCTTCCTCTCTTTCACTATCCCCGCCGTTACAATACTCTCTAAAGGGGTTGCATGTAGGCCATGCTCGTGTGGACTCCTCGTCAGTTATGATTACCGGAGTACACCAGTGAGTGATAAGCGGTTCTTCTTCATCTTCTAGGGAGAGTTTCTCGAGTCTTTCATCATCGATATATCAGGCCACATAAATTTATTATGGTTGATCCTATCCTTATTGCTTCCTCCATCACAAACCTCATTTCTCGAGTCACACGAGGCCCAAAGATCATACCAATCTCCCTTAGCAAGCTGGTACCATTTTGCACGGTGATATTTCTTCTTAGCTCAGGCGGAGGGCACAAGTCAATGTCGTAGGACCATTCGTTTCTGATTAGTCCACTTAGGAATTTTTCGCCCGTATCCAGTTACGCCGTAACGAGATTCTTGTTCTGGCGTAATTTGTTAGAGTCGTTTTCCTCAGTATTCTTCATAACCCCGTTATCGCTATCAAAAACATAGTTACGTCGTAACTCATAAGGCAGGTTACGGCGTAACTCAGATCTATCGACGAGATCAACCCTTGAATCCGTATCATTGGCACGAACCTTGAGTTATCATCAGCAAAAATCACTTTACATTCCATAGCTGGTTTAGATCCTTCAGGTTTATTGTTATTCATCCTTACTTTTTCACTGAGCTTTTCCACCATAGATTCTAGGTTTTTTAGGGTTGTGTCTTGTTTGGAAATGTTTTTGTCAGTGTTTTCCTGGAATTCTTTTAACCACTCATCTTGCTCCTTTTATCTTTGGGCTGAACTCTCCAGGAACTTGTTGGTAGTTTCTTCAAGACTGGGCTTTCTTTCTCCATAAGGCCCACGGTTGTAATTTCCGTGATACCGTTACTATTTCGATTATCTCCGTAAAATGGTTGATTTTCTCCATACTTGGCTTCTTCAATATTTTCTTAAATCGACATGAGGACAATTCTTGGTGAGATGTCCTCCTCCACGACTTTCACAACCTACTTGGATGGCATGAGCGGTTTCTCGACCATCAGCATATCTCGACTAAGATTTTCAATTTTACTAGCTATTCTTTTGCAATTCCGTCAAAACTTCCGCCTTGGTTTCTTTTACTTCCTCCGTCGTTCCATTTCTGAGAGTGATCCGCCATTTTTTGAATAGCTTCAATAGCAAGAGTAGGAGTCATGTTTGGGATGGGTCCTTGATAGTCTAGCATCTGCCTTGTGGTTACGTTGATTCCTTTGTAGAAGATGTTGACTTTTTGCTGGTTGTTCAGATCATTTTTAGGGCACTTGTAAAGGAGATCGTTGTATCTATCCCAGGCTTGGTACAACGTTTCGTCGTCTTCTTGCTTGAAATTATGGATTTCCAAAATCTGGTTAGAAATCTTGGATGGCGGACAATATCTCTGAATAAAGTGCTTCTTAAGTAGCGCCCAAGTATTAATTGCCCCGGCGGGCAATCTTTCAATCCATCTTCTGGCGGCTCCAGTAAGAGTCATTGGGAATACCCTTAGCATAACAACATCATGAGACACACAGGAATGTTGAAAAGGCTGCGATGTATAGGACATTTTCAGCGTGCTCATATGGATCTTCGTCCTGTTTCACGAAAAGGTTTAGCTACGAAGCTCCCTCATAAATGGTCTTTGATTTGAAGCGGACATCGCTCCAATTGCGGTCTTACGAGACTGGCCCTTGTTCCGCTCTTGTCAACACCAAGTATTCCAAAAGAGTGAGGTCATCGATGTTAACAACTTCCATGGTACCTGAAAACTTGAAATATGATCGTGAGAAAAGTTTAAAACGAAATGAAAGACTTAATATTAATTCTAATATAACTCCCCGTCAACGGCGCCAAAACTTGATCACGGGTTTTCTTGACCCGATTTTTAATATTTATAAAATATCGTTATACCTATGGTCTACCCTAGTGCACTAACGGGCAGTGTACCCGGTCGTGTGTAGTGTAGTAATCGGTAAAGCCGAGGTCATCCCAAGAGCTATGTGTGTTGGATTATTACTAAGTCTAATTGTCACAAATTAATAAAGGTTTCGATAGGGAATTAATTAATTAAACTACTAAAGCAGAATAAAACAAATAAAAGGTAAAGGGAAATCAATAGAGGAGAGTGGTGCTAACCTAGTTAATCATCCTAGCTAGTTATGTCTACGCCTACTTACTTCCAATTACTTCAGGTGGGGTCAAATTCGAGAGGACATCATTTGGTCAATTCGCCCTAACCTATCAGCAAAGATGCCACCACATGAGAAGTCAGGTGTCCCCTCATAAGTCCTGTTATTCCTGGTCCCCTAAGCCAAGTCATTAAGTACCACTACATGCTAGATTTATAATAGTGAATGCCCGGCCGTTAGGAACTTAGACACGCACCCCCTAATTCTTAAGTTCATCCAAATGATAGGTGATCAGTTGGTCAAATCGCACAAGTAGAAAAGGTCGTCAGTTGGTCATATCTTACCCTTCCCGTCTTAGTCCGCTCACCTTGGGTCAGTTGGTCATATCTCCTAGGCAATTGACCTCTACCGCTATTCAAAACTACCGAACCAAGGGTGGCTACCAATAAACTATGCATGCATACACTTAAAATAATTATGCGGAAGTTAAGTAAGCATAAAAAAACAATTAAGGAATCATAACTAGGCGGCACCAAGAGGTGCTTAGCCGATCATATTAATCATGCAAACCAATTCAATATTCAAATGTACGAAATACATGAATTGAAAGTAAAAGAAATATAAAACGCTAATGCTTATCGTAGGGGAGTGATTTTCCCTTGGAGACAGACTCGTATGCTCCTCTAGACCTGCCTTGAGCTTTTCCCACGTTCTCTGAGTGTTGTGTGTGGAATGGGATGATTAGAAATCTTTGGAATTCGTGGGATATTTATAGGCCAGATCTGGGTTACGGCGTAACCATAACAAGAGTCTGATTCTTTGATCTATCCAATCCCAATACAACAGAACCATCAGCTACAGTTTCAAGGATATCTCTGGTAGTTCCAATTTGATATGGTCCTTTATCAATTGACTTAAGAATGTTAACCCCATTATCCTTTCCTAAGCAATATAGTCTGATTCTTTGAGACCAAGAGTCATAGTCGGTTCTATCAAGCATGGGAGGACGAGTGTCAGATCCTGCTGCTTGAATGTCATCAGCAACGGAAGACATGATTACAACTCTTATGGGATTCTACAACTCTTTGATTAAACCGGGAAATAGATTCTTTCCGCGGAATGTTCTGAGAATCAAGAAAGCGTAAGCGTATCTGAAGAACTGACAAGTCTCGAGAACAACTTACGCGTACAATTTGTCAAACTGCTTAACACACAAATCTCTGGGAAACACAAACTTCTTAACACACAAATCTCTAGTTGAGAGAACCTTGTTGATGAAGTATGCTTAAGCGTAGACCAGGCTTAGGCGTAAACAGCAAATCTTACGCGTAACTTTTCCTTTTATGCGTAGACAGGAGCTTAGGCGTAAGAATTAACTTATGCGTAAGATTAACTTAGGCGCAAGGTTTTACTCGTAAGTGATTAAGCTTAAGCGTAAGTTTAAGGTTTTGCTCAAAAATCCTTTACACTTATCCAAGTGTAAAAGATATCCACAAGTCGAAGTGTTTTCAGGCTTATCCAAGCAAGAAAACACTGAGTACACCAACAGCTTTAAAGATCAATGAAGAAAATCCTTAGGCGTAAAATGACTTAGGCGTAGATCCTTAAGCGTAGAACTAGGGTTTTGCTAGGCGTAGAAAGTACAAAAATTAACAAAACTGATTTTAATGCCCAAAAATGTTTTGTAAACCTGATTTTACTGATGAAGTAGCTTCAAAATCACTAAAACAACAATAAAGTTTGAAACTTGATGATCCAAAAACACATCCAGCCTTACGCGTAAACAAGTACACGTTTCAAAAACCAAGTTTAAAAACAAATCTAAATGCGTAAAGTTTGAAACTTTTTGCAAAAAACGAAAACTTTAACACAAAATAAGCCTTAAACCACAAGAATCTTGAGTTTACAGGTGTAAAAATCAAAGCTTCTGTGCGTATGAAAAGAGTAACTCGTTACACCTTACGCGTATAGAAACTCAACTTCAAATACAAAATAGATTACACCCAACTACCACTTAGAAAACCAAGAACATGAAAGATGGATGATCAAACCATGACTCTTGATACCATTTGTAAGATATTGGTTTTCATAAACACACAAGCACACTAACAAATGAGGAGTATGACATAAGATTTTAGAGGTAGAAAGTGAAAAGAGTTGGGAACTTAGTGAGACAAAGAAAAATGATATTATTAAGTTCCAACCCTTTGCCTTAGAGGGCAAAGGGTATTTATAGGTACAAGCATGAACGCCCTCTTTTGGGATGTGGATCAGGCATACAGTGGGTAAAGACTCGTCCGTCCTCCACGGTGTTACTTAATAAACTACTTACTAATTCTAAATGACTACGTCTACGAGCTTTCTAACGAGTACATATACTTGAGGTGATCGACTCTTTAACTACAGGATTTTCTAAATCCTAACATGTAAACATATGTATTAAATACCTTCGTAATGTTAATCCAAATTTAAATGGTATACGTATTACAAAGAATCCTTATTAAAAAAAGTTATGTAAAAAAAACATATACGTACACAATAACTCAAAAGCCTTAACAATCTGATCTAAACTAAGAAAACTTTGTCTTAGAAGTTGGCATATTAGTTTAGTCTAATTGATTATTTGAGCCATTACATAACATCCATTATACAATGATCTTTAAAGAACTGTATACATTCATAATACATATTTGATTACTTGAAAAAATGATTTCCAAGTTTGTTTTTTTAATATCACTAAAATTTACGGTTAATCAAGAGAACATGCAGTTTAGTAAAAAATCAATTTGTTAAAACAAACACACATAGATATAAAAACTATTAAAGGGTACTACGAAAATAGATTTGTAACTTTGTTTATATAATTAGGAAAAATTTAGTGATGAGATAAATATTAATAAAGTGAAAGAACCTGAAAGTACATGATGATTTTCATACAAATGGGACAAACTTTATTAATTTAAAGTTTACAGAATTAGAAAATGATTCAATGATTAAGAAAAGTAATGACACCGATACTTAAAAGAGAATTGATACTTACACCACATCTTTTGATGCATGCACCATAATTTGTGGATTACAGTTTGTACCATACAATACTGTAATGCACAAATTGTGGTGCATTCATCAATAGATATGGTGTGAGTATCACTCCCCTACTTAAAAACCCAAATAATTTAGGAAACATATTAATATTATTAAATATTTTCACTAAGTGCACAAAACTATTTCCAAATTTGTAACGGAAGAAATCTTACTTCTTTTGAAACACAATGCTCAATAATGAAATTTATTAGAAAGTATTTGTATTTGCATTAAAACCTTACCTTTCAATGTTTATATTGATGAAAATTGCTTTCAATTCATAATTGATATATACAATCTATTAGAGGTGGTAAAATGTGCCCAAAAGCAAAAAAAATAGGCTAAATAGGCAAATTTTTAAAAGATTTAGAGCATATTTAGCCCCCTCCTTTTTTGAAATGGGCACATATAGCCCATTGAAAACTTAAATGGGCACTAACGGGCACATTTTTTTTTCTCAATTGTAAAACGTTATGATCGTTTTAAAGAAATATTTTTTTATATAATATATTTAAGTTTTTTAATATAAATAAGATATTACGTTTAAGGAAATTTATTTCGTCGCTTTAGGTCTTTTATTAAGCGATTTGTATAGATTGGATCGGGATCTTAAGATCATACTCTAATGTATTTCTTAATAGTTTTTGTAATATTATACAAAATCTACACATTATTATACATTATAAACACAAAATGTCATGAATGTTTCATAGAATGTTGTCCTAAATTATGATTATGAAATGTTTATAAAGATTAACATGTTGTTTTTTAATTCTACAAAAAAAAACTCATAAATTTGTAGTTTTTTAGTTTGTAATCTAAGAAAAGTAAGATCGGGTCGGATTAGATCTTAAGATCGTTTGTTGAAGATCGGGATCCTATAAGATCTTAAGCTTGCAAAGTGCTAGGTCACCATAATGTAACACAAGCATCAATATGTAAGAAATAAGAGGTAAAGGTGATCGGTTGAACAAGAACAAACACGCACGTATGGAATATAAAAAATGTTATGCGTAGAGTATGAAAGTAAATGAACAACCAACCTTCAAATGAAGGTTTACAAGTCTATTTATAGGAGAAGGGACTAGGACAACACTACAAGTCCCTTTCCTTCCTTATTGGATTTGGGCCAAGGCTTATGGGCTTTCTACATAAGTCTTGCCATTAATACTAACATAAAAGCCTAGTTAAGCAACCTATTACATATTGATTACAAACACTTGAAATATAGTTTAGGAGTGATTCCAACAATCTCCCCCTAAGTGTTGGTAAATAATGACTTAAGTAATCTTAAAACGTTGTTGGTGCTGATGTAATAGTTGCTTTGATGTCCTCTGACATTTTTCTTTCTTGTGAGAAGAAGTGCCTTGATTCTAACAATCTCCCCAGTGCGAGGATCTTGTTTTTCTTTGAAGTTTTCAGCTTTGACGTCTTCATATATCTTTGTTCTTTGTTCTGGTGTGGATGTGGTGATGTTATGTTGTGGTAATCTGCATCAGGTCCGCTTCGCTGCTCAGGTGTCTCCACGTCCTTCTCCAACATGCTCACACACTCTTTGACGTTGGATTTCAGTGTTGATGTAGTTCTCTTTAGTCTTTGAACTTTGTAGATTCTTTGGCGAAGAATCATTTTGACTTTTGGGTTGCCCTTCGAGAGAACTTCAATGTATGTTGTGGTTGGTATGAGCATGTGTAGAATCTGCACGATCATCTCCCAGGAGCATCCATAAGAAGAAAACATAAGAATGGGTGAGTGATAAACACCAATTGATCATTGTGGCCGTTTCTTAGAGAATTGACCACTACGATTGTTCTTCTGATGAATGTCTTGATTCAATTCACCTTGGTCGGGCAAATTAGCCGTCCGAATCCCATAAGGGACAGTTGGCATTACATTGAACGAGTTCAAGTAATAACCCATATCTTCAGGACTCGATTCTTGAAAGGAATCTCCTTAGCGGGATTTCCAGCACTTACAAGTTTGAACTTCGAATGAGTTAACAGCATAGTGTGAAAACACATCTCTAATTCTCGCAAAGGTTTTCCTATTTTGTTCTGAACTGAGTCCTCAAGTAGGATAACATGATGTACCGAAGTACATCTACAGTTCAATGAGTCGGTGAGGTACACTGAAGCATCACCCCACGACTGTAGACCGTTTGAGACAACACTAAGCGTAACCCACAAGGAGTTACGAAGTGACCTATTTGTCGGGCGTTAGATGTTGACCTGGCGGAGTTTCATTCAATCATGAGGATCTGAGGTTGTAGACCCTCATAAATGTTCTCGACAGATTGCTAAGATCTGTGTAGGACTCTAGAATAGTATCACTTGCGTCCTTATTGTTGAGCGACAAGTGATGAAATGTTGAGTGTTCCTAAGAGATCTTTTGATGAATCTCGTGGCTCTAGACTTAATAATGCGTTTTGGTTTTCCTGAGCGGAGACTAGAGAGAGGGTCTCCTTCTTCAATACCAACAATCTCTAAGAGAAAGCCGATAGTTTACGTAGGGGTCCCTGTGAGAATGAAACAAGCTTCTGGTGAGAGAAACTTGAGTGGCTAAGAAGGTTTAGTGCATGCGTCACTGGGTCCATGACGACTTTAATCTTAAATACCATTGTCATCTAGTGACAGCCAGTAGCATATGAGTTGAACCTGGTGTCTGCCCTAAGTTGAATAATTTGGAGGGCTATTTCTTTTCACCCTTTGCTTTGCTTTTCTTTTTAATTCTTCAACTCCTTCTTTCTCCGATTCTCATTTTCTCCTTTTTATAATCATACCTAAGGACTTCTAAATTCTAACTATTGGTGGTGTCCTTGGGTAGATCCATCCGGCTCTGGCGGATCATAGGACGGTTATTCCTAACCTTAGTCACCTTTTAACTCCATGACTAACCTATGTTGCCATAAAACCATTTGCATGAAAATCTCTCAAAGTGTTTATGATTGAAAACATTTTATACCACTGTGAGAGTTTTATCATTTTCAGAAATACTCCCCCTCAACACGTGCTTAAGCGTTATGACAGAAATCTGCACGGTGAGAGAAGAGTGCGCACTTTTGAATTGATCAACTCAAGATAGACAATTCCTCGCGAGACACGATTACGTTGCATAGTTAAAGAGTTACATTGTCAGCTTTTAGGTGATAACTAGCTCTAGTAACTACATTGAAGGTGTGGACAAACCTCGAAAGGTTGTCAAACCCGTCAAAGTTCATGTCTATCAAGAGCTTCTCGAATAGGTACAATCTACTCGGATAAGTCTTGGAAGACAAATCTTTTCGATGTATGACAGTTCAGATCTCGTCAATTCATTAGTTAAGTCTTAACACGAAGATTCAATCACAAATTTCGCAACATATTTGTATCACACAATTTTTCTCCCCCTAAAAAATGGTATATAAATGTTATTTTTGACGAAATTTTAATATTGAATATGTCCATTTCGAGTTTTGTGGGAAGATTTCCACGAAGAACAATTTGTGAACAAATTTTTTAGCAAGTACCCCCCTCAACAAGTAATATTAACTTTTGAGGTTTTAAAAAACATAAGGGGAAGTAATTGTTCTTTTGAGCAAAACTTTGAAAAATGAAAGTTTTGATTAGTTTTACTCAAAAGTAATAAGCTTTCGCTCCTTTTATAGGATTGTGGCACTGATGCGTACCACAGGGTCCTTTCATTTCAAGTACGGGTTGTACACTGTTATGTGTGCACAAGCCATAGTCAAATATACAAATCATAATATCCAAAAATCAATCAATGAAAGATTTTAAGGAGTACCAAGCAATTCGTCAATGAGACCGGGAGTTCTCTCTTGACGTTGATAGCCATAAGTGAAGCTCTCTCTTCCACCGACAAAGCTCTCTAGCCTTCGCATCTGATCCCGGTGAAATAGCCTTTCATCAATCCTTGTAATTATCTTCCTAGCATCCCTCCTTTTCTAAGAATTCCAACGCTTCTTGGACCCAATACCTTGCTTTATGTCTTTCAACCGATATGCTAACCCATCACGAACTGAATTCAACGTGTGATCGCAAAACTTGTGAACCTTAGTGTACGCCATTAAACAATTGTGGTGAAGTTCACTACGGTAAACTACTCCAAATTTCGGTTTCTTAACAATGGTGTACTGAGAAAGTTGGTTTATGTTGGGAAAGTATAGTAATGGTTTAGTGAGGTTAACTTGTTTCTGATATGATTCTACATCAAGTTAAAGATCTTTAACACGTTCCTGGATCACCTTGCTTCTAATGAATATTAACAAGGCAGTGATGTACTGAAGCTGCATATGTGTGGAAAATTGTCTCATCCGACCTTGTACCTTAGCAAGGTACATGTCTTCGATGTCGTTCAACGACAACCTAGGGAAACAGCTTCAGTAAAGTCATATTCTTGTTCGTCTTGGCATTTGACGGTGATTTTCTTCAGGAATGAATAATCCCATTTCGTAGCCAGATCGACATTCATGATAGCAACGATCCGTTTGTCAATGAACACTTCTTTGTTTGATGTCTGAACTTGGCGGCTACGGTAGTAAATTCTTCTTCGTTCAGGCCAATGATGAATGCCATAATGTGCATCAAGATCATAAGTTACCACATTTTCAACAAACATTCGTGTGGCTTCTTCTTCGATGGCAGCATTGTTGGAGAAAACCGCTGCAGGGATGTTGAAGGTCAGTGACGTAGCATACTTCTTGCTAACTTTGCTACCGTGTTGAAGAAATTCCAGGTCGTTGTTGAAGAAGTATTGGTAAGGGATTCTAGGTTGATCTGGTCGACCAATGGTTGGTAGAGGTTTGGTCTAATCTGTGTAGTATGGAGTCTTGTCAGGTCTTGTGAAGTCGATGTTGGACTCAGGATTTAGCCAATCAATATTGTTGGACATAGCTCGTGTGATGTTGTCGAGATGATATTTAACTTCAATAGCACTATCGGAGCAGTCTTTAAGCAGTTGAAATGCATCGTTCTTGATTCAGCGTAACTCTCCCTTCGCGGCCATCCTCTTCACTTTGAACTTTTCTTGAATGATCTTGACATGCTCCATGGTTCGACCATCTACCGGTTCTTGGCCTTCCGGTAATTGAGGGGTGGCATCAACAAGCTTGGAGAACCATTCAAATTATTTAGTATCATCTTCATCCAGCCATGAAACAACTGATGTTGACTTTTTCTGCTTGGGCTTGGAGGTTGATTCTTTTGGCTGCTTGGTTGGTGTTGGAGATGAAGGCTGTTGTTGGGGCTCAGGAATCTCTTCGTCGTCACCACCGGTGTATTGAAAATGATCACCAGTTTTCTCCAACGGTGGTGGAGACTCAAAGTCCTGAGGTTTATCGAAATCAGGAGGTTGTTGAGCAGAGCTTGTTGTGGTGGTTGTCCTTGGGGGTGGTGGAGGTATAGAGGAGGATTCGCCTGTTTTCTTTTGACGTTTAGGCTCGGAATCCTTATATGCATTGTCGTCATCTCTTGGTCGCTTAACCTGACCAGCCGACTCTTTAACGATGTCTTGAGTTGATATTCCAGTAATTCCTCAAAAATTTTAGCTTCGTCGAGGAAGTGAAAGTTCTGCGAGATCGTTGAGACATTTGGAGATCAATTCAGCATCAGAGACAACAGGAGACGGTACTGGTTTGATTTCCATGACCGCAGGGGTATTTGACAGTGTGTGCTTGACCAATGCCATGAGATGAGGATAGATTTGTCTGGCGAACATCTCTCTTGTGACTCCAGAGACAGTTGTAGAGAAGGAACTTATGAGTGTAGTCCCTAATCGTCTTGTCCATTTCATCCTGTATATCTCTGTTGAGGAATTCCTTGATTTGGTCTCTTTCTTCTGAGAACTCGTTCATCACATCTTGAAGTAAATTTAGTCTGTCGGCCAGCTGATTAAATTTCTTGTTGATACGTTCGTTTCCTACTTGCACGTGACAGCCTTGACAATTTTGGTCTTAGCACGTGATGCCCAAGTGTTGGTCGGTTTCTTGACTGATCTGGATGTGGATCTAGTGGTAGCATCTTAAGATGGTGGTGGTGATGAGTGAGACGATTAATCAGAATATGATGAGTCATGAGAAGGCTCTGGATCTTTAGGTGGTTCAGAAGTTTGTTCAGGGTTATGATCAGGATTATCACGAATGTAACTGTCAGTTTCTTTTTGAATCCTTTCGTCTTCATCTGCTTTAGCCCTGGCTTTTGCTTCAGCCTTTTCCTTAGCCTCTTCTTCAGCTCTCTCCCTATCAGCTTCCTCTACGTCTTCATCAGTTATCTTCTCAGTCTTCTCCTGTTCCTCTTCTTCCTCAAAGGTAAATGGAACCTTATAGTTTTGATGCTGCTGCTCCGTGGATTCCTTAGCGGTGGCACCAGTTCGCTTATCGGGTTGATTAACCGCATCACAAACTGGTATGATTAGTGCACCACCACTAGAATCTCCAGGGCCTCTGGTTTGTTGAAGATTAAATTCCTTAGCAGCATGTTGAATCCTCAGATGCTTAAGTGTTTTGTGATAATGTCTATCTTCATCCTTTGGTTCCTCATCAGAAATCTCTTCTTCTTCTTCAGCAATGGGAGTCTTCCCTTTGTCTGATTTGGGACTGGTTGGCTTGTCTTCAAACCTCATTGAGGTAGTATCATCAGTAACAGTTTCAGAGTGGTAAACCACCTCTTCAGACACAGTATCCTCGAAGTCTTCGTCCTCTAGTTTAGGTGCCGGTTGAGGATTAGGAATGGCACCCTTTGATGGAACTTTTCTTTTGCGGGGAGGATTCCTCTTAGGATACTTAAGGGCACTCCGGTGCTTACCTGCACTTCCAACACTTTGATCTCTGGTCTTCTTGACTGGAATGGCTGA
Source organism: Chrysanthemum makinoi (assembly GCA_910596185.1). Classification (NCBI taxonomy): domain Eukaryota; kingdom Viridiplantae; phylum Streptophyta; class Magnoliopsida; order Asterales; family Asteraceae; genus Chrysanthemum; species Chrysanthemum makinoi. The sequence continues at coordinate 139,135,358 of OU343217.1, forward strand.
AGACTTTTCATCCATAAAACCGACTTTGCCTAAAGTCACTGCTTCTTGGTATCGTGAATACGATGGAATTCTTTTAATATCATCAGTGAGAAGGCAGTCAGTTAGTACTACACCTTGTTTCTTTGTTGAAGAGTCTTTAAATCTAACAACATTTAACGTAGCCTCAAACAACGCAGAATGATGGTTGGGGTCATCAAGTCTCAAAGGAATGTCTCGATTATTCCCGAGAATCTTCTGGATCAACAACTTCGTGTATCTGATGAAAGGAATCTTTGTGCCAGGCTTCTTGAGGTGAGACATCATGTCTTCCCAGATCAGACTTGCATAGTCCATGTGCATCTTGTTGACCATGCCCCAGAAGATTTATAAGTGCATTAGTTTAGGATGTTCATGACCGCTGTCTCTTCCGGAAACAAACTTTGCGATCATGATGTACAAAGTTCTCCAAGGCTAAGGAATGTTCTTTAAATCGACCGAAGAATGCTTGGTAATGATTCCTGCAGCTTCATCATAGCCAATATCGACCATGAATTGTAGTGTAGCCTCTTAGGTTGGAATTGGTACATACTCGAGTTGGATAGCATGAAGGAGAAGAATTGCTCGTAGATCAGCAACAGTGACGGTGACCTGCTTATCATTTAGAGTAACCGTGATAGCATCTTGTTGGAATCACTCCTAAACCTTATTCAAGTGTTAGTTACTCATATGTAATAGTTAGCTTAATTATGGCCTTTATGTTTGTTATTAGCGTTAAGCTTATGTAGAAGGCCCATGAGCTTAGGCCCAAGCCCATAGGAGAAAGGAAGGGACTAGGAGTGTTGGCCTAGCTTCCCTCCTATAAATACTCTTGTAAACCTTCATTTGAAGGTTGGTTGTTCAATTTATTCTCTTTCACTCACACCTACGCATAACCGGTCTTAGCATTAATGTGTGTGTGTGTTTGGTTTATTGTTCAATCGCCTCTCTATCTTTCTATTAAGCTTGTGTTGTAAATCTAGTGACCTAACGGTGGTATCAATCGCCAAATAGTTGGGTTAACACTTTGTTTTGAAGTTTTTGTTTTGGTCTTACGCGTAAACGTGGTTACCACTTTGTTAAGCAAAATTCGTTTTTACACTTTTTAATCCAAGATTCTTGTACTTTCAACGTTTTAAGGTGTTAAAATACTTGTTTTTGGCAAAAGTTTCAAACTTTACGCGTGGATCTAAGTTTTTAAGCTGTTTTGTTAGTGGGTGTCGTTCTACGCGTATCCCGTTTAAGTTTTGGTTCATCAATATTCACACTTTTGTGTTATTTTGGTGATATTGAAGCTATTCCATAACAAAAATCTGGTTTAGAAACAAATTTGGGCAAAATCATTTTTACGAGTAAGCTACGCGTAAGTGAAACCCTAATCTTACGCGTAACTTTATCCTTGGTTTGATCTTCGTTTTCGTGGTTTACTCCGTGGTTTCTTGCTTGGATAAGCCTACAAATACGTCGACTTTGGATATCTTTTGCCTTTGTGATAGTGTAAAAGATCATTTGGGATAAACCCTAAACTTACGCATAAGCATAAAGCTTACGCGTAGAAATCCTACATAAGATTCATCCTTACGCTAAGCCCAGTCTTACGCATAAGATAATCCTACGCCTAAGTTTTCTACGCATAACTTTAGTCTTTTTCCCTGCTTACGCGTAAAGCTAAAACTACGCGTAACTCTAATTGTTACGCGTAACTTTGGTGTTTTTACGCATAAGTTCTACTTGGTTTCTTGTGATTTCTACGCCTAAGGAGACTTCATCAACAAAGGTTCATTCGACTACAAATATCCATTTTACCAACACAAGTTTTCAACATGTCACAACCACCATACTCTAACTATTTCCCTTACACTTATTCTCAACGTCAACAACAACTTACTCCACAACATCAACAATGGAATCAACAACAAGCAATTTATCAACAACAATTTAATCAACAACATACTCCACAACTTGCTGCAATTCCACAACCTCAAATGGTTCAACCACCACCAAGTCTTCAAGTTCAACCCTACACAAATGAATTCAATCAACATCCATCAAGGAACACTATGAAGGAACCCACTTGGTTTGCAAAGATGTGTGAAGCTTTAAGTAGCCAACAATCAATTCATGAGGTGGATCACTTGATAGACCTCCAATGCTCACTCCAAGAAACTACGATCAATGGGTGATAAGGTTCTTTAGATTTTGTGATCTGAAGAAGCCACATGGAAAGTTCTTAAAGAAGGTTATCTTGGAAGGTCCATTTGAGATGCCTCTTTTATCGTACCCGCCGATCCAAATGCTAATCCACCAAGAGATGAACAATCCAACATTGCTCCTGTTGCCGACCTGAATGCAGAGGAACTTCTACACTATGAAGATGATGAACTTGCAATGAAATATATCCTCTTAGGATTACCTAACCCAATTCTTCGAAGTGTTGATGCTCAAAAGACTGCAAAGGAAATGTGGGATCATATTCATCTTCTTATGGAAGGATCTGTACTCAATCAGGAGGATTTGGAATCCAAAATTTACTTGGCTTATGAACACTTCATGATTGAACCCGGAGAGACACTAGAGTCTTATCATCATCGTTTTTCAGACATCATCAATGATTTGGATAAACACAACATCATCATGCCAAGAATTGTAGTGAATACTAAGTTCCTGAGTAGTCTTGGTCCTGAATGGGAGAAGTATGTCATTTTTCTCCGTCAAGCGAAGAATATGCATCATTATACATATGGATTGTTGTACGATTACTTGAAGCCTCATGAAAAGGAAGTTGATAGAGAAAGGATTCTCCGTGCTCAAATTGCTCCACCGACACATCCGAAAAATCAACAACTTGCCTTATATGCTCAAAACAGTTATTCTCCTCAACCAGCAACTCAACCAACTGCTACAATCACACCATATGATCCTTCACAACCTCAATCTCAACAAACTCAATTGGTTCCATACAACAACAACAATGCTCAAGCACTTGTCGATGAAGCTAATGAGGAATCGATCCGTTGAAGCATTGCAACAATGATTTGCTATGATTGCTAATGCCTTTAGCCGTTATACCAACAAATCCAACAACCGTATTAGTTCCTCATCTAATACAAGGAATCAAGCTGTTGTGAACAATGGGCGAGTTGAAGTTCAGAATCGTGGTTATGGTCGTCAGATGGGCGGTGGTCAAGGGTTTAATCCTGTGGGTAGGAATAACAATAGAGCTCAAGTGGTGGAACAGGGAAATGCTCGAAATGGGTTGAATGGTCTTCGATGCTACAACTGCAATGAGAAGGGACACTGGCTAATGCATGCCCAAAGCCTAGGACTCGGGGCGGTGCTTATCACAAAGAGGCTCTTCTTTTGGCTCTTAAGGATGAAGCTGGTGGAACTCTCACGAGACAAAAACGAGCTTTATGGCAAATGCAAACTCAGATGATGATATGGAGGACTTGCAGGCCAATGCAGCTGTTATGTTGATGGCTAATATGCATGAGTTACACATGAGTGACACAGGCCCAGTGTATGACACTGATGGCTTGTCTCGGGTACCCGAACAAACCATATTTATCTCACGATCTCATATCTCCGCCAACATCCGAATCCGGCAAGGCTCAGAATGTTCAAAATGAGTCGTCCACATCTCATTCCGGCGATTTTCAACTAGACCCCGTAGTTATATTTGACGATCAAGATGACCAAGCGGTTTCCCTTGATAATCAAATTGACTCCGTGGTTATACTTGAGGATCTCGGTAATGATCATGTTGTGACTCACGTTGAACACGCCGAACTTTTGCCTCATCAAGATTTTGCTCGTTTAATACAAGACCAACAGACCATAGTGGAAAAATGTCATGCCATTAATCAGGGCTTGAAAAGCAAAAATGCACTGTTAACCAAGGATTTTGAATGTTTACAAAAGCAACTCAACTTTTCAAAACTCAAGAAAAACGTGAAAATGGTTTTGAAGCAGCCTTTGCCAAATCTCATCAAAACGAAAAATATTTAGAAAGACAGATCGTGATCTAGCAGCGAAGAATGCTTTGTTGTCAGAAATAGAACAACTGAAACATGAACATAAAAAGCAAATTAACGCTCTCACCTTGGAAAATCAAAAAGCTAAGGCTGAGTTGTTAACTTGTCAAAAACAGTTCTCCGCATACAAAAAGCATTCAACGAAACGAATAGATGATCATCTTGAAGAAATCATCGGCTTGCAAAACAAACTTAAAGAGTTTAAAACTGTTGTTTACAAACATGGCGAGTCGGTCACAGCTATTGAAAAGTTTACTTTAAAACCCAATCCAAATGGATATGGACCGAATCTTGTTGATTACAAACCTAAGCTTTCAACCAAAGCATTCAAACCAAATCTTGAAGTTTCCAGTGCAGAATATAAAATTGATAATTCTGTTATGAGTGTTGTTGAATATCATCGTCAAGAGGAATTAGATCGAGAAGGCGAGAGTCGATCAAAATTAACAAAAGTTGTTTACAACAAACCTTTTAACTATTCAAAAGCGGTCACTTTCGTCACACCAGCGGATTCTTCTAACACACCAAGGATTATCATAAAACGTCTGAGTCTTCTAATGTTAATCCCAAACCAGATTATGCACAAACTTATGGTCCTTTACCTTCCATCGGTGAAGTAAACTCAAAACCTGAAAATCGCAAAATTCTTCGATATTTTGACCTTTTCATGGCTGACCTCAAAACTTTACAACATGAGATAGAATATCATTAGAAATCAAAGTTCAACACTTTCAATCGCCTCTAGAGCGAGAACAAAGAGACATTTTTCAGAAAAATCTTTTACCAAATGTTAAAAATTTGAAAAGTTGTGCATTGTCTTGGGAAAGGGACTTTCATAAGGAACTTGGATTGATGAAGGTCGTTTTGAGAAAACGAAACATCTATTTCTAACACTAAGCGTAAAAAGCGTTGAGAAAAGATGTTGATCGACTCTTGGAAGATGTCATCCGTGCTGATGTCAATAATGTTGTGCTATTGAATTCTTTGTCATATGCATTTGATTATATCTCTGTGATCTTTGTTGATTCGTGGTAAATGTTGAGAACACGATAATGTGCTTGGTCGAGTCCTTAAAAGATGAAAACAAACGATTGTCAAACGAACTTTCAAATGCAATACGTCGTCTTAATTGGTGTCAAAAGATATTCACGATCAACAACTTGCTTTTCAACACAAAATCGCCCGATTCGTGCAAAATCTTCGATCCTAAAATTGAGCAATTAGATGATCAAAGCGTGTCTTTTAAGTGTCAAATCTCAAAATATGAACAAGAACTTGTAAAAGTTAAAAGGAATATGGTGTCATATTTGATTTACTCAAAAGACTCGTGATGAAGCATCAAATGAACTTGATCATTATCTTGCACACACTAAAGAAGTTATGCATTTTCTTTGGAAATATTCGGTCACGAAAATCAAGATCGATTCACACTATCTTCAAGTTAAGAGAAATGTTAGGAAAGTATGAACAACTTCGCCTACCGTGATCAAGAGAATAGCCCCAGTAACACTTAGTAATCATGAACCTAGAATCACTACTGCCAAATCACAAGTTGCTAACGTGCCTCCTTCTACTGAAACAAGAATAGTTGCGTCTTTTCCAAACGTCCGTACTTCACAGCCTAGGAACACTACATCGAAGAATAGGAAGTTGCGACCTAAGAAAAGATCAATAAAGAATGCTAAAGTAGAAGAACACCCTAGGACTATGAATAAGACTCACGTTGCTTCCACTATAGATATTGCGTCGGGCAAATGTAATAGAAATAGTGATGTAACGAATGCTAAACCTTTAAGCACTTTTGATATTCATCGATGCACCTTGTGTTATTTGTCGTAAAAGTATGAATTATTGTCATGATAAATGTGTTGCTAAAGCTATCATCTCTCGTTTAAGGAATCCTAAGAACCGGAATACCTCTAGGCCCACTAATCTTTCTAAGTCAGTGCTTGGTAGACCGCCCTCTTTAGATTCTAAGAAACGCTTTGCTGTCCCTGTAGCTCCAATTTCACCTCCTAGGAATGTAGTACCACCTAGTGCATTCACTAAGACTAAAGCAAATACTAGTTGGAGATGGCGGAAATGGATATATAACACACTAGGATTTAAATGGATACCTAAAGCTATTGATGTGTGTATATCTACTATAACTGCTCTGGAACCCTCTAACATTTCGGGTTCCACATCTACTTCTATTCCATCTTAGTGCGTGTGTGTAATGCAGGTGATACTGATCATTCTCTGGATTGTTGATAGCGGATGTTCCCGACACATGACAGGCAACCTTAAACTGTTATCAAACTTTATTGCAAAGTTCATTGCCTTGTCGGTTCGGGAATGATCATTTTGCAGCTATCATGGGCTACGGAGACTATATCAATGGGAACATCGAAATTAGCAGGGTTTATTATGTGGAAGGCCTCGGTCACAATTTGTTTTCAGTAGGTCAGTTGTGTGATGGAGATTTGAAGGTTGCTTTCAGGGAGAAAACTTGTTTAATTCGTGATCTACAAGGAAACGACCTAATGTCTGGCTCGCCCAATTCCAGTCTTTACACTATCTCTATGCAAGACATGGTTGCATCTTCTCCCATCTGCTTACTTTCAAAGGCAACATCAACAAAATCATGGCTATGGCACCGTCGTCTCTCACATCTAAACTTTCAAACCATCACCAACCTTGCTCGACACAAACTAGTTGAAGGACTCCCACGATTTGGGTATTCTAAAGATCACCTTTGCTCGGCTTGTGAACAAGGCAAAAGCACTCGTGCTCATTTTCCTTCAAAGGTGGAACACTCTCGGCATGTGCTTCATCTTCTTCACATGGATTTGTGTGGCCCGATCTTGCGTGCAAGCGATCAATGGCAAACGCTACATCTTAGTAATTGTTGATGACTATTCACGCTGGACTTGGGTCTACTTTCTTGTAAGCAAAGATCAAGCTCCACAGATGATCATCACCTTTCTCACGAAAATACAAGTTCAACTATGAAACACCGTTCGACAAATCGAAACAGCAGAGGCACTGAATTTGTGAACCAAACTCTTCGTGAATTTTATGAGAAAGTGGGAATTGAGCATCAGACATCTATTGCACGTACACCAGAACAAAGCGGAGTTGTTGAAAGACGAAACCGAGCGTTAGTGGAAGCTGCAAGAACAATGTTAATCAATGCTAAACTTCCAGATTACTTATGGGCGTATCTCTGCATGCTATACTCAAAACAGTTCTATGATTACAAAACGCTACAACAAAACACCTTTTGAGCTTGTCCACAACAGAAAACCGAATCTCAAACACTTTCATGTATTTGGATCTCTTTGCTATCCGAATAATGATCGTGATGACTTTGGAAAGCTCAAAGCCAAAGTTGACATTGGAGTCTTTATAGGATATTGTGATAATTCTAAAGGTTTCGAATCGGAATCGTCGAACAAAGGAGGTTATGGAAACGATTCAAGCTCATTTTGATGAACTTACGGAAATGGCTTCGAGTATAACAACTTGGAACCGGACACAACCGCTTAAACTTCCCCAAACCCCATCATCAGCTGAACAAAGCCCCCAACTTACTCGTCAGAAAATGGAAAGGTTATTTGCTCCGTTCGGTGGCGATATTGATGAGCGTGCTCGGTGTATCCGCTTTGTTTCGGCTGCTCAACGATAATACTCTTATACCTGATACACTGCTACAACAACTACTGTTGAAGAAGCACCACCAGTTGACTCCAACACAGCAGTTGAACAAACCGCTTCCAACAATGATGAACCGGTGATGATGTTACGAATGAAGTACCCCCCACTCGCAGATTTTGATCCAAATGCGTTCTTTAACCCGTTTGCTAATGAGACTGCTGCACCAGATGTCGCGGAATCTTCAACAAGCCATTTGAATCCTCAAAATCTGCACAATGTATACCAACATCAACCCTCCACACATAGATGGACAAAAGACCATCCTATGGAAAACATTATTGGCAACCCGAACCAACCAGTCGTCACACGACAACGTCTTCACTCAGATGGTGAACATTGCATTTATGCACTCACATGCCAATCGAACCTAAAACATCAAAGACGCAATGACAAAAGACAACTGGATTGAATCCATGCAAGAAGAACTCAACCAATTCAAGCGTCTTGAAGTATGGGAACTGGTTGAAAGACCAACAAGGGTCTTCGTCATTGGTCTCAAATGGATTTGGAAAAACAAATTGGATCTTTGAAGGGAATGTTATCCGGAATAAGTCACGTCTGGTGGCTAAGGGTTATCGTCGGGAAGAGGGTATTGACTTTGAAGAATCTTTTGCTCTGGTTGCTCGTCTTGAGGTGTTCGGATATTTCGCGTTCGCGGCTCATATGAATATAACGGTCTTTCGGATGGATGTCAAAACTGCTTTTCAATGGACAACTTAAAGAAGCGGTTTATGTCGACCAGAAGGATTCGTTGATCTTGAGTTCCCGAACCATGTCTACAAACTGAACAAAGCTCTGTATGGTCTCAAACAAGCTCCTCGGGCATGGTACGATAAGCTATCATCTTTCCTAATTGCTAATAATTTCACCAAAGGTTTGGTTGACCCTACTCTTTTCATACAATATCAGGGGGAACATATTTTAATTGTTCAAATTTATGTGGATGACATCATTTTGGGTCAACTCATAAAAAGTACTCAATCACTTTTGCAAAACTAATGAAGAAACATTTTGAAATGTCCATGATGGGTGAACTTACGTTCTTTCTAGGACTACAAGTTCATCAATCACCCCGTGGTATTTTCTTGAGTCAGTCCAAATATGCCCTTGAATTGTTAAACAAATTTGGAATGAAACCTGTGACACTTATGCCACACCAATGTCACATACCAAGAAGCTAGACGCTGATTTACATGGAAAATTGGTGGACCCTACAAAATACCGTAGTATTATTGGGTCTCTCATGTATCTAACAGCTAGAGACCTGATATTGTCTTTGTTGTATATCTTTGCTCCGTTATCGATCGCGACCAACTGAAACTCACCTCTCCGAGGCTAAAAGAATCCTCCGATACATCAAGGGAACCATTAATTTGGGAATCTGGTATCCGAAGGATTCGGGTTTTGAACTAATCGCTTTTTCAGAGGCCGACCACGCGGATGCTTAGACTCACGGAAAAGTACTTCAGGGAGCTTTACAATTTCTTGGTGACAACTGGTGTCATGGCAATCGAAGAAGCGGATTGTACATCGTGTCCTCAACGAAGCAGAATATGTAGCCATGTCGGCGTGTTGTGCTCAAGTCATTTGGATGAGAACACAACTCAAAGACTATGGTTACGTATTTGACAATCGATGTCTGCGACAATCGGAGTGCCATTGCGATCTCGTGCAACTTCGGTTGACTCGAAATCAAAGCACATCGATCTTCGATATCATTTCATCAAGGATCACGTGGAGCAGTGCTGTTGAATTATACTTCATGGGTACAGAATACCAATTGGCAGATCTTCTCACCAAAGCCTTGCCTCCGCTAGGTTTAATGAGTTGGTCCACCGGATTGGTATGAGGTGTTTGACTCAAGAGGAATTGGATGAACTCCTAAAACAGTCTTAAAAACCTGTCAAACACCAAAATCTCTTTTGTAAATATTTTTCAAAAACAAAATACAAAAATATAAAATCAGAAAATCTCAAAAATATTCTTCTATCTATTTTTTCTTTCAACATGGCAAGTACATCTCTTCCGTCAACACTCTAATCTTTCAAAATTCAGTATTTTTCCGATCAAATGTTGAGGGGGAGAAAATTAACACTTAACTGTTTCAAAAACATTCGTGTACTTGCATGTTACTCTATTCTGGTTGTTTCTTGTATCAATGGTGGTAAAATTTTTTGGTTCAACTGACACTTCTCGGACTAAAATTTATAACCTTTCATTATTTTCTGAAGTCGAGGGGGAGTGTCGTCAAGTTTCTTTCTTAAAATCTTTGTTTGGTAATCAAAATGGAAGTTAAATGGCTTTGTATGAAAAAGTAAAAGGTGGAGGGACTAAAACTGTCAAAATGTTAAAGTCATTTTAATAAAAGATCCCACCTAACTTAACTTTTCACATTTATTGCAAAAACCATCTCATCCTACGCCTAAAAACGTTCAAGAAATCAGTGTTTCAGATCTTCAATTTGTAAGTTTCTTTGTGTTCCTAACAAGATTACAAACAATGGTTTTAAATCGTTTTGAAAATTAACGGTTAGATTTTAAACTATGGTTGATTTTGTGTTCTACGCGTATGCGTATGAACACATAATCTTGTTTATGTGTTTGTGGTTAAAAGATAGTGTCAAAATTTTTTAATAACATCAATGATATTTTTTCTATCCTCAAAACGAACCCAGAAACTCGAATTGAGTGATTTTGAAAATTAGGGTTCTTAAGTCGAATTGGGTGTTTTCAAATGTGAAGGTTTTTGGTCAAAAAGATTGTTGTGTGATGTTCATATCATGTTGAATTAATGATTTCCAGGCCCTATAACAACCCAGAAACACTAATTAAGTCAGAATTAGGAATTAGGGTTTAATGTTCTTGAGTTTGGGTATTTTTGATTCACCACAAATTGGATGTTAAAACTTGGTTATTAGACTCTCACAACACTTAAGACCTACCAGAAAACGTTTGGTGCAAATCCTATGGTTAGAAATCATACGCGTAATTCTTAAACTCTAGGGTTTTGATCTACGCGTATGACTTTCTACGCGTATATGTTTAACATGTCTTCATGCCATGATTTGTTGTAAACTGAATATATGTGTTAAGATTGATGTTATGATGATTTTATTTCAGGCTTGCTACGCATAAAACTCAGAATCAAGGTGTTTGTTACTCTACGCATAAGGATCACCTTACGCGTATAAAGTTATGCGTAAGAGAAATTTTACGCGTAACTGCAGCGTAAGGGTCTACAATGGGACTACGCGTATCCTGTGAAGGATATGCGTAAATAGTGACTCTACGCATAAGGTTAACTCTTACGAGTAATCCTTACGTGTAAGGTTTATATACGCCTACGCTTAAGTTTTACGCATAAGGTTCTCCTGTTCCTACGCGTAATATTTCTTACGCGTAAGTCAGGATCCTACGCGTAAGCTTGCGTCTACGCGTATACTTATCTTGTTTACGCATAAGCTACTATTCCTACGCATAAGCCTTGATCAAACCTTCATTTTGAATTGTTACGCTTGCAAACCTGTAAATAAATGAATCATAACGTCACGAATCCAATAATGTCACTAATAAACTTAAATGTATAATGTGTTGTGAAAATATGTGATAACATAAACTTTAAAACTTAAAGTTAACTAACTCACGAAACGTTTCACGACGTCATTGGACTATTGGACAAACAAGTGACTTAGGACTCGTAACAATCATTAACACTATACATTCAATAATTAGACAATAAAAACCTTCTGTTGACTAACATTATGTCTTTCGATATGTTGGTTCTTTTGGCTAATGTTATTTCAGATCGCGACATGGTTGCTCAAATGAATGTGGATGCACCTGAGGTTCTCACAATTGCTGATATCTTCCCTAATGGCTATCCAAGAAAGATTGTAAAGAACAATCTCATAGTTGACTTTGAAACCCTCACATGCTCAGAATCTTCTTGCTTGATCGCTGTGGATATTCTAAGGAATCATCCATACCAGAACATGCTTTCACACTCTGCTACAGTACCGGAGATCTACATACAACAATTCTAGAATTCAATGCAAAGGATCAAAGGTCAAAGTGCGGTGACTGTGATGCTCAATCACAAACAAATCACCATCACACAAGCGATCTACGGGCTTGTTCTTCTAATTCCTGAAATCGAGCCAACCGACTTCTATGCCACACCTCCTGAAGAGACAGTTCTGAAATTCCTGATTGATATTGGCTATGATGAAGCTTCAGGAATAATCACTAAGCATTCTCATATGGAGCTTAAGAACATTCCTCAACCGTGGAGAACCCTCTACATCATCATTACCAAATCGGTCTCTAGTCGTGATAGTGGTTATGAGCATCCCAAGCTCATGGAACTACAAATCTTCTGGTCTTTAATCAACAAAAAGGACATCGAAATTGAAGCACTGCTATGGGAAGACATGATGTCATTTCACAAGAAACTTGGATCAAAGATTCCCTATGTCAGATACACGAAATTGTTGATCCAGAGAGCACTTGGACTTCATCTCGATATTCCACAGAGGCTCAATGACCTAGATAATCACGATATGTTGACTGAGCCTACCCTATCAGTCAGAATCAAGGAATCGTCAACAAAGAAACAGGGTGCCGTCTTTGCCTGATCACCTTCTGAATAATGAAATCAAAAAGCTTGAAACATACAAAAGGTATCAAGTAGCAATACGAGAAGGCAAAGTTGGTCATCTCGATGAAAAACCTTCTGGAACACCTACTAGGAGAACCAGAAGAGGAAGTCTTGGAAGTGCGGCAAGCTGCGAGAGTCGAGGATGTTTCCCGGGGGAATCCTCCACGAAAGGGGACAGTTCCCGCCAAGGAAGCTGTTCCTATTCCCGTATCTAAGCTTGAACCGCAGAGAAAGCTAATGGACGAGGACTCTGAGGCTACTGAATCAGATGAAGAGACTTTCTACTCTGAATCTGCAACCGAAGAACCTTCTTCAGCAGCTAAACCTCCAAGTCCACCAGCTGACAAAGGAAAAGGGAAGACTCCTGTACTTGTGACTTATGAAGAAAGCTCAGATGAAGAAGAAGAGCAACTGGATACTTCATACGGGAAGAAGTTCAAATTCCTTAGACTCCAACACGTGGCAAAAGAATTTGCAAAAGAACAAATGGGTGGCCCGGAGGGTCAAGTGGTGCAGCTCAACCTTCACCAGGTCCTGATGCGGTTAATCAACCCGATAAGGGATCTGGTGCCACCACTTTGGAGCAACAACAAAAGCCGTGGAGGAAACTATTGAGCATGAATTTGAGGAAACTGTTAAAGAAAAGTCCGAGAAAGATGAGGGTGACAAAGAAAAGACTGAGACGAAAAAGAAAGAGAAAGATAAGTCTGTAGATGACACTGATTATGATAAGTTTCTGCTAGACAGTCCTGCTCGATCAGAGGAGAAAACCTCTGAACCTCCGAAGGATCCAGAGTCTCCTCATGTCTCTTCATCATCAGATTCGTCTTCTCACTCTTCACCACCACCATCAAAAAAATCAACAAAATCATCATCCAGATCAGTAAAGAAGCCAACTCCATCTTGGATCTCTCAATCTAAGAATCGAATCGTTAAAGCTGTCAAACGAGTCAGAAAGAAAGATATTCTCCACAGAAAGTTGACTTTCCTCACGATCAGGATAACGTATCTTCATGATGAGAATGACAAGATGCAAGTTGAAAGGGAGTATGTATAGAAGCTTATGAAGGATGATCTTCAAGGAAGCATGGACGAGATGATAAAGGATACACTCACAAATTCTTAATGGAGGTCATTCCAAACTGACAAAGGAGATGTATTCCAGACAACTTTATCCAAATCTCTTACATTTAGCCAAGCAAGCCATGAAATCAACTTCGATGAATTTGAGCATCAATGCAGTTGAAACTACAATCTTCTCAGATGATGAATTAGTAAACCGGCTGGTAGCGCAAATGTCAACACGCTCTGCAACGTTTGCCTCCCATGAAGCTAAACTATTTGAAGCATTGCTGGAATACCAACTCAATTCATCATTCAGAGAAGAGGCTATAAGGCCTAAGCGTTCAAGAGATGATGGAGACAAAGATCAAGATAAGGATAAGGAGCCTAAACGCACAAAGAAGTCTGGTGAATCATCTTCGATTCAGTACTCAATGCCGCCTCCACCACAAAGGACTCCAGCTCAACAAAGATCTCCTCCTCGCTCTTCTGCTGATAAACCTTAGGATTCTGAGTTACCACCCCAGACTCAAAAAACCGGTGACCACTTTGAGTATACGGGTGGTGGCGATGAAGAATACCATGAGCCCCAAAAACAACCCACCTCACCCGACAAAGTACAGAAACCAGAATCCTCATCTAGGCCTAAGAAAAAGAAGAAGACGGCGCCCAAGGCTGACGTCCTATCCTGGCTAGATGAAGATAACATAGAGGAATTTGAATGGTTCTCTACACTTGTCAATTCCACTCCCTACCCTGAAGAAGGTCAAGATCTGGTAGACGGTACTACTTTGGAGCATGCTAAAATCCTGCAAGAAAAGTTCAAAGTAAAGAAGATGACGAAATCCGAGTTGAAGCGAATCAAGAATGAAGCATTTCAACTGTTAAAAGATAGCTCAGAAAGTGCCATCGAGGTCGAATATCACCTTGACAACATTGCTCGAGCTATGTCTAACAACATGGATTGGCTCAACCCAGAAGCAAACATCGAATTCTGACGGGACAACCCTCCTTATTACACCGACTGGTCTAAACCACTACCAACAATTGGCCAACCAAATGAACCTAGAATTCCATTCCGACACTTCTTCAACAAAGATCTGGAATTTCTTCTACACGGTGGCGATGGCTCAAGGAAATATGCTACATCCTTGACACTTCCATTCCCAGCAACCGAATACTCAAACTGCATAGCTATCGAGGAAAGAGCTAATCACTTGTTCTCCAACAAAGTGGAAGCATACGACTGAGATGCAATGTACGGGATTCATCATTGGCCGGAACGCCGACGAATCTACTACATAAGCTGCCAGTTCGAAGTCTCAACATGCGTGTTCAGTTACTAAAAACATCGTTACCATCAAACACGTTGATCTTTCGTCCAAATGGGACTACACTTATCTCAAGAATATTGTGGTCAAAAGACAAGACGAAAGAGATTATGCATTCTCTGAAGCTGACTTTGAGAATTTGTCTATCAATGACATCGAAGATATGTACCTTGCCAAAGTACAGGGTCGTATGAGACAATTCTCCACTGAAGTACAACGTGAATTCATAAAGTCAGTGCTCATCTTCATCAGACGCATAGTCATCAAAGAACGTGTAGAAGATCTCCACTTGCGTTGAATCTTATCGGACCGTGTCAACTTCACTCCACCACAGCTTGATCTTCCCGACATCAACCAGCTTTTATAATTTACACTCATCAGCAAACCATTCGGCGTCGTTTACCGCAGTGAACTTCAAAGAAATTGCTTGATGGCGTGCAGAGATCTTCACAAGTTTGGAGATCACACTTTGAAGATGGTTAGGGACGGATTGGCTTACCGGTTGAAGGATATACATAAGAAGATTGGGTCTCCTAAGCGATGGAATTCTCAGGATCGAAGGGATGTGAAGAGGATCATCACAATGATTGATGAACGGTTATATAAAAGGACGGTTGAAGATTGGAAAGCTATGTTGGTGGTCGACCCAGGAGAAACATCATCGGCTTTCAACACCCGATACACTCTGGCGACATCTCGGACTACTGGTACCCCTTGAACTACTTCTTTCATTATAAATTTGGATGTATGATTTATTATGTCAATGGCTTGTGCACACATTACAATGTACAACCCGTACTTGTAAATAAAGGACCCTGTGGTACGTTTCAGTGCCACAATCCTTATGAAAGGAGCGAAAGCTTCTTCCTTTTGAGTAAAACCTATCAAACCTTTCATTTTTCAAGTTTTTGCTCAAAAGAACAAGTACTTTCCCTTATGATTTTCAAAACCTCAACCGTTTATATCACTCGTTGAGGGGGAGTACTTGACTTAAAACTTTGTTCACAAATTGTTCACAGTGGTCATTCTTCCCGCAACACTCGAAATGGTCATATTTATTCTCAACTTTTCAAAAATAACATTTTATATGCCATTTTGAGGGGGAGAAAATACGTGATAAGAAATATGTTGTGTAAATGCAAATGAATCTTTGTGCTATAGACTTAACCCATGAATTGACGAGATCTTAACTGTTAGTAACTCGAAAAGACTTGTCCGGGACGGGTAATAATTTCAAGCTAGTTTGCTAGTGACGTAAACGTGTCTCGCAAAGGACTTGTCCGAGTAGAATGTACCATTCTAGAAACTCTTGGTAGACATGAACTCTGACGGGTTTGACAACCATTCGAGGATTGTCTACACCTTCAAGGTAGTTATTAGAGCTAGTTGTCACCTAAAAGCGGACAATGCAACTCTTTAACTATGCCACGTAACCGTGTCTCACGGGGGAATGTCTATCTTGAGTTGATCAATTCAAAATGTGCGCGCTCTTTCTTCACTGTGCATTTAACCGTTAAATCTCTTAAGCACATGTGGAGGGGAGTATTTATGCAAAATCTCATCTCAACAGTGGTTCAAAAATGTTTTTATTCATAAACACTGGGCGAGATTTTTCAAGTAAATGGTTTTATGGCAACATAGGTTAGTCATGGAGTTATAAGGTGACTAAGGTTAGGAATAACCGTCCTATGATCCGAGAGCGGAGGGATCTACCCATGGACACCACAAATAGTTAGTATTTAGAAGTCCTTAGGTATGATTATAAAAGGAGAAAATGAGAATCGGAGAAAGAAGGAGTTGAAGAATTAAAAAGAAATGCAAAGAAAAGGGTGAAAAGAAATAGCCCTCAGATTATTCAACTTAGGGCAGACACCGGGTTCAATTATATACTCTTGGTTGTCACTAGATGGCACCGGTATTGAAGATTAAAAGTCGTCATGGACCCAGTGATGCATGCACTAAACCTTCTTATCCACTCAAGTTTCTCTCAACAGAAGCTTGTTTCATTCTCACAGGGAACCCTAAGTAAACTATCAGCTTTCTCTTAGAGATTTTTGGTATTGAAGAAGGAGACCCTCTCCCTAGTCTCCGCTCAGGAAAACCAAAATGCACTATTGAGTCTAGAGCCACGAGATTCATCAAAAGATCTCTTAGGTACACTTGACATTTCATCACTTGATATTCAACAATAAGAATTTCAGTGGTACATTATCGAGTCCTTCACAGATCTTAGCAATCTGTCGAGAACATTTATGAGAGGTTTACATTTGTGTTAGGAATTGAAAATTCCATGTTAAAGTGTCGGTCACCCCAATAATGGTCTAGCATATGTTAGCTCGTAGATTTGTAGTTATTTATGTTATTTAGTAGTTAATTAGTTAATTAGTAGCGTAGTTTAGTTTAGAGCAACACCGTGGAGGAAGGACGGGTCTTTACCCACTGTATACGATCCACAAAGGTGATAGGAGGTCGTATTGTTATGCAGTAACTATAAATACCCCTTCAATCCATGGAAGGGGTGGTGCTTCATTCAATCTAACCTTTCACATTTTAGAACCAAGTCTCTAGCAAGAACACCCAACTCTCTAACTTTCTCTCTCTAATGGCAAACATGTATTTTGATCATCCAAGACCACCCGAATCATCAACACAATAAACATATCGATCCTACAATTGGTATCAAAGCCAGGTTTATTGTGTTGTGTTGTTTATGGTGATTCTTGGGGTTTGACACACGGTTTTTATGCGATTTGTTATGAATTCGTGTATATGTTTTTTAAGCTTGTTGATATGGTCATTTTATTGCGGTCTAAAACTGTTTCATAACATGTTCATCTAGCGACTTGATATGTGGTATACCAGTTTTTATAACAGTGTTGATAACTGTTTTATAACAGTTTTGATAGGCAGTTTAAAGTGGTCTATTGGGTCAAAAGTCTTTATGTCCAAACTGTTTTATAACAGTGTTGATAACAGTTCTGATATGTGGTAAAAATTTATGCTTTTTCTTGGTAACAATCTGTGAAGGTTTATCATGGTCAAACATGGGTCAAAAGCAGTTTTTATACAGACTTCTGGGTTTAATATGAATATGGTCGGAATAAGGGTCGGAAATCTCATCGGAAAATGTCACATATCATGTTAGCGAGTTGTACACAAAACTGTCCAGATTCATTGTTTCTAAGTGGCGACTTGTCTTTACAAGTTGTCTATATTCATTGTATTTGTGCAGCGAGTTATGTTCAAAAGGTGTAGCGACTTGTATATGTGCTAGCGACTTGCCACGAGTATTTACTCATGGTAGCGAGTTGAGATATGTAGCGAGTTGACTATTTAGTCAACTCAAGTCAATAGCGACTTGACCTGACCTAGCGACTTGACCTAGCGAGTTGTGACTACATAAGGCTAGCGACTTGTGTCATAAAAGTAAATTGTAGCGACTCTTTACAGAAATGATGAAGAAGATGAAAAAGAAAATGACTCACGACCACAACAACTACCATACATCAAGACTCATCAATACATACATCATATCAAACCTTCAAACATCAGTCAACCTCCACACATTAAACTAATATCATATATCAATCACCTATATCAACTGCATATCATCACATTATCTCAGTCATATATCAATATATATGTGGTGGATCTCAGTCTAGTTCCTTCAGCTACTCATGGTTTCGAGTACCAGGAAGCCAACATCACTGATCTAGTTTTAACAACTCTAAATGAAATATTAATGCAAAAACATCTTGATCTCATATTGATTTCTTCTCGCATCACTTATGTGATTTTAAAAAGTTGTATAAACGTTTTCATTAACGAGAAAAAAATCATGTCATCATTGATCAAGTTTGGGTCTGATTATCTTCGATGGCTAACAAATGAACAGAACCAACGATGGTTTAATCCATTCGTTATACTCGGTCAAAAGAAAATAACATAATAATTCTTTATCCATTCATTGACCTCAGTAATATTCGTACCAAGAGTTGGTAACATCAAGACCACGAGGGTCTATATCACGATTCAGATTACCATCATTGGTCAAATACTTTTAAAGTATAAATACATGTTATTATTCGAATCTTAAATTGAGTACAAAACCAATGGGTTTCATCTCATCTTTCATTCGTTAACTACTAAATCGAGAAGCTACACAATGATATACCTTACCCTATAACCCGTTGTTTGAATTTCGAAGCCTTTGTCACACCCATGAGCCATCCCTGTGGCGAATCAAGAAACCCACAAGACCATCTCTGACGCGAATAAATTTTATTCGAATCAGAATTCAAAGCCATCCCTGTGGCATCCTCTATCTTAGGATTAATGGTTCGAATCGTGTTCAAGATCACTGTGATGAGAAGAATGAGTGAGTGGTTCGCTCAAAGTTTTTTTGGTCGTTGATATGTTTTTATCAGTGAAAGGATGGGGGCAGACTGATTTTTTAGGATAGGGTTAGAGGAGTGGTTTTAGGGTTAAAGTGTGTGAGATTAGTTGCATTATATACCCGATATATTAGGGTTAGATGATGGATCGGTTTATCAGCTACTGCGCGGGCTTTATTTAGTGGATAGTGAGTGATAATTGTTGGTATTGGGCTTTTCAGATATTGGATCAGATGTGGCATGTGGATTAGTAGAGTTTGGGCCTCTATGAGTTAACGTCATTGTAGCTAGGGGCTAAAATCAACTAGTATGCATGGAATACTATATTGTGTATCTCGTTAAGCACCATCATGGACATATAAAAGTTTGTTATCCGATTTTCTCATTTAAAAGAACTATTGGATACAAGGTTTTAATATTGAAAAAATGAGTGGTATGACAATGATTAAAACCGGATATGGGCGTGAATTGATATGTAAGGATTAGGTTTTTTTGTTCGGCTTGACTGGGTGGGATTTTTATTTGGATCATATGGTGCGTTCTGAAAAAAAAATCATTGGACCGGGCTTGTGTTGTATAAGTGATGTTTTGGTCTTGGGTAATGGACTGATGGGCTTCTCAAGATTAGAATAATATGAGATTTGGTGTGAAATGAGATTTGGTGTATGAGATTTAATGATGAGACTCGGTATGAGGCTGAGATTCGTTAAGTTATGAGGTCTGGTACCTTGGTTGATGCATTTTCACGGTGGATACTATGTCACGGCCTGATTTGTTTATTGATCAAAGTTGACTACGGGGTTGTTGTTCGGTATTTCTTATTTGGATTTGAAGTGAGGTTTTCCGGGCGCGTTTACTTATTTTGTCTTCTTTCTTTCTACCCTTCCGCGAAGATGACTTGTTTGGGCATTTATAGAGGGTAATAAAGACTTGGCTATTTAGTTACGGTTGTGATTCTTTCTCGCTTAACCCACAACGTAGCTATCACTTCGGTGTCTCACGCAGTTGAGGATATGTCAAGAGGTTTTGTACATTGGGTACACCGTTTCTTCTTCACAAGGATTAGTACAAGTTTAAGTAACAAATCTGGGGAATTTTACTTCATGATCAAGTTTGGCATATCGGGTTTACTTCTCCATGTGGTCAATACAATAGCCGACATAATGCGTGAATGATGTGTTTTCCAAAGTGTTGATTGGATGGTTGATGATGTTAATGTTGATGTTGAATAATGAACCGTTGATGAACCGCTGCATGTTCCCCTAAAACAAATATTCACTGAAACCAAAGTTGTCATAACACATTCAAGCTGACATTGTTTACGGTTTTGTCTTGATTTTGTAAAATCCCACGAAAGAACCTATTTCTCGGTTTAAATCATAGACTTGTAAAATCCCATGACAATGGAAACATCCTGGTTATAGTAAAGTGCATTTCCGGATCTATCTTACGGTTTATTCTTGGTTTTGTAAAATCCCGCGAAAGAAACTATTTTTCGGTTTAAACCATAGAGTTGTAAAATCCCGTACTGATGGAACCATTCTGGAGAAATAGAAAGTGTATTTCAGGATCTTATTTGATGCTGGTGCTACGGTTTCTACTTCAAAGAAGCGATAAAAAGGGTGTACTTCATGAATTGGGTGTGTGTTTGGGTTGTCTTCATGGCAGTTTGGTTATTACATGGTTTTATGGGGTTATGTGCTTTTAACCTTGGTCGGGATGAAAACCATTATCAGAGTTCACTTCAAACGTCAAAGGAGGCTAGAATTGAGCTTTTAACCAGAAGATGTGACAACGGAGTTAATTCACTATTATTTATTTGAAGTTGAAGTGAATTATCACGGGCGAGTGTACTTAGTATCTGAAGGTATCTGGGATGGATGGATGAAGATTCTTCATGATCCTTGTTCAAGCTTATTTCCAAAAACGAAGACTTGAAAATCTAGTTATTTTTTAGAGTCTATTTTTTCTAGGGGAATTGGGCTCTTTTTACCACAAAAATAACTATCACTTTAAGGAGTTACGTTGTAGTGCTCAGTGTCACATTCATTTGTGGATTTTCAAGAGGTAATGTACGTCTAATACTTGATGGTTGGTTGGTTGAAGAGTATAGAGTACTTAAGAGATTCAATGGAGCATGAATTCTTGGCACCTCTCTTTGTTACATGTGTGCAAGTTTAAGTCACGAGTTCGGGTTAGTTTACTTCAGGGTCAAATTCATCATATAGGGTTTTCTCCATCAGTTGTCACTACAAAGAGCTTACTGAATGATAATGGGTTGATTACATGTTTTGCCAAAAGAGATTGAAAAGAGAGAGATTATGACGTATGAACATAACAGTTCATGCCTCGTACTCTAAAGAAAAGAAAAGTGTACGTTTCAGTGCACTTTATCTTCGAAAGAAGAGAAATCTTCTCATGACGTTTGAACACAATAGTTCAAGCCTCTTCCCTAAAGAAAAGAAATGTGTACGCTTCAGTGCGCATTATCTTCGGAAGAAGAGAAATCTTCTTATTTATGACCATTCTCATCAACATGCTTCATACTTTTTCCATGCGCTTCAGTCATCAAGTGAACCGGGCTGCCATTGATTGTTTTCTTATTCTACTTGCTCAACTATAATGAAGATGGCGACATCATGTGCTAATTTTGCTGGGGAGAAGTGTGAATAGAATACTTTTGGATGATTTCACTTATTTAGTCAAGAATGGCATCTCCGTATGCAATTCTTGAGGGGAGAAGAAGTGTGAATTTTTGCATTATTGATATTTGAGAATATAAATGGTCATACGGCTCTAAACTCATGTAAGAACCGAGCTTCTTCTTATCGGGTCATCTTCACATGGAGTTTTTCTCTTCTAAGAGCCGTTGGTTGACATCTTCACTCGGATTGATGAGTTTATCGACAAAGTGCTACCGGTTAATGCTTCACGTATACATCAACATGATGATTCCGAACAATCTCTCTATTCTTGTTTGATGTGATTGGTAGTTTGGTGTTACCATCTTGTGTGTTCGTTGCGGCCTGATTGCTGATTTCCTTGATGAACATCTTTCTGTTCTTGTTTGATTGGGAGGGATTTTAGCTAAGGGGATTTGCAAGATGTAAGTTAATTGGGATGCTTTTTGGTGGGATACTTTTTGGTGTGAGTTGAAGATGCTAACTATCTATTCCCCAACTGGACAATCTAGAAGAAGGTCGAGTCTACAGTCAGTTCTACATTTTCTGTTGTATGTTAGAAGACTAAAAGACGAGTTGCATGTGATTATCAAAAGACTTCTTCTTATTCTGGGCATTTATCATACAGATTGTCAGTTTAGGGGAGAGCACTAATTGGGGGAGATTGAAATGCCAAATTTAATCCCTAATTAGACTTGCTCACGTTATTCTTCAGCAAGTTGACTCTCACAGATACATCTGAGCTAATGATGTTCTTCTCAAAATATTTCTAGTATACGGACTTACAAAGAGTTGCTGATTCTGAAGTGTCAAAAAACCAGCAAGGTGTAAGGAGATAAGCACCTAAACGCGAGTAAACTTGATGAACTTAATACTTCTAAGTAATTGAAGATACCCCGGGAAGACAATTATTATTACCGCAGAGAAACTCAAGGTTTGACTCATGTCGAGTAAACTTGATGAACTTAATTCTTCTAAGTGATTGAAGATATCCCGGGAAAACAAATGTCATGACCGCAGAGAAACTCAAGGTTTTACTCATCAAGGCGTTTAGTGTTAGTATTTCATCTACGTGGGGGAAGTGATGTTAGATAAAGTTTCTGAAGATAAAAGAGGTACACTAGTGTGTGGTGATTTCGATGGTATCGCAATGATCAGGGGAGAGATATTGTGTACATTGGGGATGCTCAGCTATTTCACTTGAGTGCTTAATCAGTGATTCAGAGATATAATCACTTATTCTGGAGTTGACATCCGCAGAGATTGTCATCCGCAGAGATAATCAGTGACTTGGCCAGCTTCTTCAATGTTATCAGTTATTCATTCCTTGTGTATTGGTATACTTCGGATACATGAGCTTCATACACGATCATCAGGGAAGAAAAATGTGAACATGGGAAGGTTTTTTCATTCCCCTCATGATGTGTATTCGGGAGAGCTCTTGGATATTGGTGTACTTCGGGTTCTTGAGCTTCATACACGATCACCAGGGAAGAAAAATGTGAACATGGGGAGGTGTTTTCATTCCCCTCATGATGTGTATTTGGGAGAGTTCTTGAGCATTATACAAAGAGGCTGACTGCATCAATTCAACTACTTGGGGAATTGTTCTCTTGACACCTTTTGGAATGGATCGCTTCAGACTTCAGTGAAAAAGAATTTTGAGAAGATTATTTATTCGTGGGATGATACGTTGCTGTTGCTCGTCTTGATGATATAACCCCGAACGGAGGATGTCGATTATCGTTCTTAAAAGGAGCAGCGGATTTATGATAATGGTGTGCTTCGCTGTGCACCTGGCTAAGGCAAGCTTGAAAGAAAGCTTCGAATCTGCTCATCTAATGGAGCTTCGGTTTGGGGGGAAGCTGCCAGAGTCTCACTTTCAGATGGTTCAATTTCTTTCTTCGATTCAAGAGCCCTGGAAGCTTTGGTGGTGAATGTTTAAGAGTTGATGACTTCTATCTTCTACGACGTGCTGCTCGATATCCTTATCTCGGTACTCGTATCATCATCTTCTTTTACTATATCATCGACTCTATCTTTGTAAATATATTTATCAGAAAAACAAAATAGAAAATATATAAAATCAACAAAAGCCCATAAAAATTAGAAAATTTCAAAAATACCAAAAATATGTTTTTCTATGACATGTCTTCTGGTATCGATAACATCTACGGTCTTAGAAATGTCATTCAATAATGGCACGGGACCATAGATGAAGTTCGAGCAGGAGGTGAAAATATTTTTTCTAAACATGTCTTCAAAAAAAAAAATGGCTTACAGTTATTTCAGACTGTAACCCGGACTTCAAATGATGGCTTACAGTTATTTCAGACTATAACCCGTGCTTAAACTATGGCTTGTTATTATTTCAGATAGCAACCCGTTTTTCAAGAAAGGAAAGTGCTGCACTAAACATATTTTCAAAAATATCGTGCACTTATCCAAAAACTAAAATGAGGAAAGTATGTCGAAGGACTGCTGTTCCTACACAAATGTTTTTCCGTCTAAAATTCTTCAGAAAAATATTTGTTGTTTTCCAAAAAAAAAAATGGTGGTAAAATGAGTTGCTTTAACAACAATCAGTTGAGTTTTTAAAATTTGCAAACTCAAGAAATGACTTCAGCGCTTTTAAACTTTTCATAAAAATGAGTCATGGATTGAGGGGGATAATGTTTTCAAATCTATATCATCTAACGGGCCTTCTTAATTATCCTACGTGCTTAATTAAAATTGATATTTGCCTATGTCGAAGGACTAGGAATTTAGGATATGATTGTTAGGATTAGATGATTAGAGGTTGATAAATACATTATTCCTATACATTTGTATGATCTGATTAATATGTTACATTGACTTTTATTAGTCGATTGCTGTTTGGGTGATGTCGACCACCATATATTTGTATGTGTGTTCACTAACGTATGCAGGTATATTGGTATATAAGAATGTTCCCGATCCGGATCCCACAATTGATGATGATTGGATGCCGAAAGGAAAGGGTAACTAGATCTTGGGTTGACAAATGAAGAAACGAAGCTTAATTGGACTTCTATGGAGAGTTGGCATGTAAAAGTGCAACGTAAGAGGTCTCACTGCATCAGCAGATGGTTTTCTTCTAAGTGATTGAAGAAACAGAGCTTAATTTGACCTCAGTTGGCATTAAAATGCAACGAAAGAAGTCTCACTGCATCAGCAGATGGTTTTCTTTCAAACCCTACAGCAAAAACAATGGAAGCTTCTCAACCACCTAACGTATCTTTGTGCAGGGATAATAGTGATGATACCATTTCTCTAAAACTTTGAAAAATATTGTTTTGAAAATGGAAAAATATTGTTTTGAAAATAAATCGGATTCAATGTTTTTGAAATCAACAGGACTTTATTTTGTCAAATCTTAAGTGATTTCAAATTATGTATTTTCAAACAATATATCTTCAACAGAGTCTGTTTGTACGAAAATAAGTGGTGATCTAAAGATTTAATGTTATGTCATGGTATGATTTTTCTTTTGAATCAAGGTCTTTCAAAATGAATTTTTTTCTGTTCTTGTTTGATTGTGAAATTGTTTTGTTTTATTTAAAGATCTCTTAAAATAATCATACCTGACACTAACAATCTTTAATGTCTTAAAACTGTTCCGTATCTGTCATGTTTCAAGATTAAATCGAAGCCACGTCTTTCCCCAAAATCTTTTAAATGATTTAAGTCAATTGGGATCACAAATCTCAAAAGGTTTGAAATTTTGATCGGGGTAGAGATCGTGAGTTAAATCTCTTATCTGTTTAAATGGAATTGGTTTTAGTCCTTTAAAGGCACTCCTGCCTCCATGTGCCAAACGATTTCAAATACACAATGCACACGTTGAGGAGGAGGATTTATCCTAAAACAAGATGAGTATTTAAACCTGGCTACATATTCTCCCATGTTTTCTAAACCTTATTAAATCACTTGGGATCCAAAATCTCTAAGGGTTTGATATGAAATTTGATGAAAGGTGATCGTTTTGATTTAATTGTGTAGGCTGCTCTCTCATATGTGCTAAACGCTTTCGAATCTAGAAGCACATATTGAGGGGGAGCATAACTATCGAGGTACAAAAGCTTTTTAAAGTGATTTATAAAGTACCTTGATTGAGTTTTCAAATGGTTTCTTAATGGCTTTTGTGATCATGGATGTACTTCAAAAGAACTCTTGCCTCTATGTGATAAAATGATTTTAAATATCCTATGCACATATTGAGGGGGAGATTTTTACCAAGAAAATCAAATGGCTTTTTCTATGAAAATTGTGATCAAAGAAAATATTTCAAAGTCCTCTTGCCTCCATGTGCTAAACAATTTCCAAATCATATGCACATGTTGAGGGGGAGGTTTTCTAAATGATCAAAACTATTAAGGTACAAAATGCTTTGATCTTGTATCACAAGTACCTTGATTGCTTTTCCAAATGATTTTTCAATTGGTTTTAAGGAAGAATGAACTGTACCAAAAGACCGACCAATTTACTTTATGCATGGTGTTATAAGGATGGTTAGGCTAGGTATTAGTTCCCACGATCCCGCCAGAACCGGAGGGATCTACCCAGGGATAATCCACTAGATAGTGTAGAGTCCTTAGGTATGATGAAAAAAGGAGAAAAATGAGAAATGGGAAGAGTGCGGACTGAGACAGAGCTAGTACTGGAATAAACCCAACAAGGTTCTAGTCATGAAGTCTCGGTAAGCACTGAAGGGGTTGAAGAATGAAAAAGAATTGGAATGTGAAAAGGGTGAAAAGAAATAGCCCTCCAATAATTCAACCTTAGGGCAGAAACCGGGTTCAATTCATATGCTACTGGTGGTTACCAAGGTAACACTGGTATTGAAGACAAGACATCATGGACCCAGTGATGCACTGCACTACAACTTCCCAAGCTACTCAAGTTCCTCTTAAAAGGGCTTGTTTCATTCTCACGGGGAACCAACATTATCTATCGACTGTCTCTTAGAGATTGTTGATATTGAAGAAGGAGACCCTCTCCCTAGTCTCCGGCATAGGAACCAAATTTGCACGATTGAGTCTAGAGCCAAGAGATCATCCACAATATCTCATTAGGACACAAAATTAATGAAGACTTGCTGTTTCACACAATGTGGAAAGTAAGTATATATTTAGAGTCCTACGCATTATCCTTGTGGTATTGCCAGAACATCTGAGTGATATGCATACATATTCACAATGAAGATGGAAAGCCTTCTGGAGCCAACATCAAACAAGCTCTGGTAGGTGGCATGTGAGATCTATTCTATAGATCAACCATGTGACAACTGGATAGAAACGATGGGGCGATTCACTCGTGAATCAACCTTGGTCCAGGAAATGGATTGACGGATGCTTTTGGAAAAACCGTTCGATGTGCAAATCTTTTCTTTTCTCTAGCACATCGAATGTGTACTTATGTTTTCAAACACAAAAAGTATCTCTGATTGAAAAAATACTTTTGAAAAAACCGTTCGATGTGCAAATCTTCTTTTCTCTAGCACGTCGAATGTGTACTCTTTTAAATACAAAAAGTATTTTGATTGAAAATTGATCTTTCTCATAAAACCTTCGTCGTATTGCAAAAACAATTTCTATTGAGCAATACACGATTGTTTTTCAAATCATTTTTCATCAATCAGTGAATCTCAATTCGGTGGTTCACTCACTCCGTGTTGTCTTCTTTGAGACGTTCGGTTTGAGAACAGCTAGAACAACTGCGAAACCCTGTTAAGGAGATTCTTCGAATCCTACGATCACAGGCGTACTTGTACTGATCAAAGAGGAACCATGGGCCGTGTACCTCAATTCAACGAAAGTGATCAAAGACACTTTCGTGTGTTTTATTGCTAACTATTGTTTGCAGGTACATTTGGACGGTTGCAGGTGATCAGAATTGAGGAGTCATTCCAAAGCCGCATGCTCACAGCATCCACACTTAATTTGAAGAAATCATGACTGGTGCATATCTACATAACCTGGCTCGATATTTCATACTATGATTCGCCCGCTGCAAATATCATGTACCAGTAAGGCTTCCGCTACTCTGATGGAAAGATGTCATGATTCAAAAGTGTGAGCATGTCGGTCCAAAAGTCACAACTTCACATGATGGCAACATAATAAAGGGTGATCCAGAGATTTACTGTGGCTGATGATCTCGAAGAAAGCTCGAAGATCATCAAAGATGTGGATCAGTTAAAGGCCTCCACTGAAAGTACAAATCAATGTGGACTTTGAAGTTGCACTACAAAAGCACAACGATTGCAGAAATTGAAGAATTCAAGTCTATGAGCTCAAGAACGAAGTCAAAGAAAGAATGCTAGGAAGCATAATGTATTTCATGGGGTGACCTCCATTAGGGGGAGATTGTTAGGCATTGAAAATTCCATGTTAAAGTGTCGGTCACCCCAATAATGGTCTAGCATATGTTAGCTCGTAGATTTGTAGTTATTTATGTTATTTAGTAGTTAATTAGTAGCGTAGTTTAGTTTAGAGCAACACCGTGGAGGAAGGAAGGGTCTTTACCCACTGTATACCTGATCCACAGGCCGATAGGAGGTCGTATTGTCTGTAACTATAAATACCCCTTCCATCCATGGAAGGGGTGGTGCTTCATTCAATCTAACCTTTCACATTTGAGAACCAAGTCTCTAGCAAGAACACCCAACTCTCTAACTTTCTCTCTCTAATGGCAAACATGTATTTTGATCATCCGAGACCACCCGAATCATCAACACAATAAATATATCGATCCTACAATTTGTGATCCTTAGTGATTGAATGGAAACTCCTGCCAGGGTCAACATCAAACAGCCCTGACAGCAGGTCGCTTCGGCAACTCCCCGTGGATTGCGCTTAGTGGTCTCAAACGGTCTACGGTCATGAGGTGATGCTTCGGTGTACCTCAGCGACTCATCTGAATCGTAGGTGTACCTCGGTACATCGTGTTATCTCACTTGTGGGACTCCGATTCGAGGACGGCCTTTGTAAAATTAGAGTTGTGTTTTCACACTATGCTGTCAACACTCTCGATGTTCAAACTTGTAAGTGCCGGAATCCGCTTATTACTAACCGTTTTAATGTTTACTTCTTATGGAAGCTCGGGAGCGGAATGATCGTGCAGATTCTCCACTTGTTCACACCAACAACATCATCAAAGAAGTTCTATCTTAAAGCAACACAAAAGTCAGAATGATTCTTCGTCAAATCAAAGAATCTACAAAGTTAAAGACTTAAAGAACTTCATCAGTACCGTAATCCAACGTTAAAAAGCGTGTGAGCATGTTGGAGAAAGATGTGGAGACACTGAAGCGAAGCGAAGCTGAGGCAGACTTGATACTGACAACAACAACATACTATCACTTTCATCACAAAGAACAATGATCAAAGAACAAAGTTAAAGATGACGTCAAAGCATAACTGTTCAAAGAAAACTATCTAGCTACACTGGGGAGATGGTTCAAATCAAGGCAATTCTTCTCACAAGAAAGAAGAATGTCAGAAGACGTCAAAGCTACTATTACATCAACGCCTTCACCGTTTTTCATCACCAACACTTAAGGGGGAGATTGTTGGAATCACTCCTAAACCTTATTCAAGTGTTAGTTACTCATATGTAATAGTTAGCTTAATTATGGCCTTTATGTTTGTTATTAGCCTTAAGCTTATGTAGAAGGCCCATGAGCTTAGGCCCAAGCCCATAGGAGAAAGGAAGGGACTAGGAGTGTTGCCCTAGCTTCCCTCCTATAAATACTCTTGTAAACCTTCATTTGAAGGTTGGTTGTTCAATTTATTCTCTTTCACTCACACCTACGCATAACCGGTCTTAGCATTAACGTGTGTGTGTGTTTGGTTTATTGTTCAATCGCCTCTCTATCTTTCTATTAAGCTTGTGTTGTAAATCTAGTGACCTAACACATCTTGACCATCCACCTTTTTCATTGTATGCCAAAATTGGTGAATGTAGATCTCCGGCACAGTTGCAGAGTTTGTAAGCATGTTGTTGTAGGGATGAGACTTAAGAATATCCACAGCAATTCGGCAAGAAGACTCTGAGCAGGTGAAGTTCTCAAAATCAACTTTGAGGTTGTTCTTTCCAAGCTTCATACTATAACCAGTAGGTAATATGTCTTCCATTGTGAGCTCGTTTGGTGCGTTAACATTTTCCATGTTGATATCCATATCGTGATCTGAAAGGTATTGAGACAAAAGTACCAACATATCGAAAGACATTATGTTAGTCAAAAGTTGATTTTATTGTCCAATTATTGAATATGTTATGTTAATGAATGTTACGAGTCCAATGTCACTTGTTGTCCAACAGTCCAAAGTAGTCGTGATAAGTTTCGTGAGTATATTAATTTTGAATTTTAAAGTCCAAATTTTCACTTGTTCACACAACATTTTAACCATTATAGCTTATTAGTGACATTTTGGTCTTGTGACGTTATGAATAACTTATTACAAGTTTGTACGCGTAACATTTCATAAGAAAAGTTAAAATAATGGCTTAAGCGTAAGATTGTAAGCTTATGCATAAACATAGTAACCATACGCGTAGAGCTAAGCTTATGCGTAGGAGTCCATATTACGCATAAGAAAGCTTCCGCGTAGGAATAGACTCTTGGCATAAAGCTTACGCGTAATCGTAGGTTGGGACTTACGCGTAAGGTTTACTCGTAAGAGCAAGCCTTATGCGTAAGAAACCAAGTTTATGCATATCATTCACAGGATACGCCTAGTCCCTTTGTAGACCCTTACGCGTAAGAGTTACGCGTAAGATTTCTGTTATGTGTAACATCTACGCGTAAGGTATTCCTTAAGCGTAGAATCCAATTTTAACCTTGATTCTGATTTTGCACGCGTAAAACCTGAAATAGATTAAACACAACATCTCCATTAACACTTTTATTCAACCTCTTTCAAAAACACATGGCATCTTAAGTGAAATTTATTTACGCGTAGACTTAGGTTAAGCGTAAGGATAAACCCTAATAATTCAAATCCTACGCCTAAACAATCTAACCATGTAAACACAACCAAATTATTTCTGGGATGAATTAGAAGCATTATGAGATGAACGAAACAAGTTTTAACATCTAAAACCACCTGAATAAAAAATACTCATTTATACGAATACTTAAACCCTAAATTTCAATTTTTACCATTATGATGTTTCTGGGTTAGATTCAAGAGTTTCATTGGTTAATTAAGCATGTAACAAACATCTTTCAATCCTCTAATTGTCCTAAAATACACACAATAGAAAACACCCAATTTCACGCATAAACCCTAAAATTTGAAAAATGATTAAAACGTTTTCTGGGTTAAATTAGATGTTGGAAACAGGTTTAGGAATGATGTTTGAAACATTTTAACACACCCATTTCACAGAAAACAACCCAACATGATATCAAGTTTATACGCGTAAGCGTAAAAGCTTGAATCACGCGTAGAGAAAGATCAAGCCGTTGGATTTGTATACAATTAAAAACCAATGTTTGAAATTACTCATAGAAACTTTAAACACTTACAAATTTGATGTTTATAACACGGATTTGAAGTTTGAATTTAGAGCGTGGATGAAGGTGGTTGAAATCTTAAATGCTTGAAATAAATGAGTAAGAAAATTAGGTGGGGAGTTTTTGTTAAATTTAAGTTTAAATTTTTGACAAGTATGGCCCCTCCACCTTAACCATTTTCAACCACAACCCATAACTTCCATTTTGGTTAAGCTTGAAGTAAAAGTTTTGAAAGAAACATGACGACACTCCCCTTCGACTTTAAAAAATAGAGAAATTTTACAAATTTGAGTCCGAGGAGTGTTAAGAGACAAGAAACGTATCCACCATTATCAAAGAAACAACCAATATTAGGTAACATGCAAGTACAAGATTTTATGAAACATAAAATATTTACATTCTCCCCCTCAACACTTGACCGTGAAAATATTGAATTGTTTGAAAGAATAAAGTGTTGACGGAAGATTTGTACTTGCAATGTTGAAAGAATTTTAGATAGAAGAATATTTTTGTATTTTATGAGATTTTATATTTTTCTATTTTGTTTTTGACAAAATATTTACAAAAGAGATTTTGGTGTTTGACTGGTTTTAAGAATGTGTCAAAAGTTCATCCAGTTCTTCTGGAGTCAAACACCTCATACCAATCTGGTGGATCAACTCAGTAAACCTAGCAGGAGCTAAGGCTTTGGTGAGAAGGTCCGCTAGTTGGTGTTCAGTACCCACAAAATATAATTCAACATTACCCTTTTCCACATGCTCTTTTATGAAAGGATATCGAAGATCGATGTGCTTGGACTTCGAATGTTGTACAGAGTTGCACGAGATCGCAATAGCACTTCGATTGTCGCAGTACATCGGGATTCTGTCAAATATGTAACCATAGTCTTTGAGTTGTGTTCTCATCCAAATGACTTGTGCACAACACGCCGACATGGCTACATATTTTGCTTCGGTTGAGGACAGCGATGTACAATCATGTTTCTTAGATTGCCATGACACCAGTTTATCACCAAGAAATTGTAGAGCACCTGAAGTACTTTTCTGAGAATCTAAGCAACTTGCGTGATCAGCGTCTGAAAAAGCTATTAGTTCAAAACCAGAATCCTTCGGATACCAGATTCCCAAATTAATGGTTCCCTTGATGTATCGGAGGATTCTTTTAGCCTCAGAGAGGTGAGTTTTAGTTGGTCGCGACTGATAACGGGAGCAAAGATATACAACAAATACAATGTCAGGTCTACTGGCTGTTAGATACATGAGAGACCCAATAATACTTCGGTATTTGGAAGGGTCAACCAATTTCCCATGCAAATCAGCATCCAGTTTCTTGGTATGTGCCATCGGTGTGGCATAGGTATCACAGTTTTGCATTCCATGTTTGTTTAAAATTTCAAGAGAATATTTGGACTGACTTAGGAAAATACCACGGGGTGATTGATGAACTTGCAATCCTAGAAAGAATGTAAGTTCACCCATCATGGACATCTCAAAATGTGTTTTCATAAGTTTTGAAAAAGCATTTGAGTACTTTAAATGTGTTGACCCAAAAATGATGTCATCCACATAAATTTGAACGATTAAAATGTGTTCCCCGTGATATTGTATGAACAGTGTTAGGTCGACCGATCCTTTGACAAAATTATGAGAAATGAGAAAGGATGACAACTT
Source organism: Chrysanthemum makinoi (assembly GCA_910596185.1). Classification (NCBI taxonomy): domain Eukaryota; kingdom Viridiplantae; phylum Streptophyta; class Magnoliopsida; order Asterales; family Asteraceae; genus Chrysanthemum; species Chrysanthemum makinoi. The sequence continues at coordinate 139,168,444 of OU343217.1, forward strand.
ATCATACCACGCCCGAGGGGCTTGTTTGAGACCGTATAGAGCCTTGTTCAGTTTGTAGACGTAATTAGGGAACTCTGGATTAACAAATCCTTCTGGCTGACTAACATAGACCGTTTCTTTCAGTTTACCATTCAGAAAAGCAGTTTTGACATCCATCTGAAAGACCGTGATGTTCATGTGAGCCGCGAATGCCAGAAAAATCCGTACAGCCTCAAGTCTAGCAACCGGTGCGAATGATTCCTCGTAGTCAATCCCCTCTTCTTGTATATAACCCTTAGCCACCAGACGTGACTTATTTCTGATAACCGTACCTTTAGCATCCAACTTGTTTTTCCAAATCCATTTCAGACCTATAATATAGACCCCTGTTGGTTTTGTAACCAATTCCCATACTTCAAGACGTTTAAACGGATTAAGTTCTTCTTGCATGGATTCGATCTAGTTGTCATATGTCATAGCTTCTTTAATACTTTTGGGTTCAGCTTGGCAGACGGTAAGTGCATAAATGCAATGTTCACCGTCAGTCTGAAGGCGTTGTCTAGTTACAACTGCTTGATTCGGGTTTCCAATAATGTTCACAAGAGGATGGTCTTTAGTCCAACGATGTATGGAGGGTTGATGTTGATAAACATTGTGCAGATTAGGAGGATTCAAATGGCTTGTAGATGATTCCGCAACATCAGAAGTGGCAGATTCATTAGCAGAAGGATTGAAGAACGCATTTGGATCATAATTTGCAGGTGTAGGTACTTCTTGGTTAAGAAGATCATCAGCTGGTTCAGCGTCATTGGATACGGTTTGTTCGGCTGTTGTTGTAGAATCAATTGGAGGTGCTTCTTCAACAGTTATTGTTGTTTCAGGTATATCAGGTATTGGATTATTATCAGGTTGAGCAGCGAAAACATTTGATACATCTGGAGCACGTTGATCAATATCATCACTAAACAGAGGAGCAAATAGTTGTTCCATTTGACGACGAGTAAGCTGTAGGCTTGGTTCAGCTGATGATGGGGTTTGGGGGAAGTTTAGACGGTTGTGTCCGGGTTCCAAGCTATTTTGCTTAGAAGCCATTTATGTAAGCTAGTCGAAATTGGCATGAATCATTTCCATAATCTCCCTTGTACGACGATTCCATATCCGGTATCCCTTAGAGTTTTCACAGTATCCAACAAAAACTCCATTGTCAGCTTTAGCCTTGAGCTTAGCAAAGTCATCACGATCATTATTTGGGTAACAAAGAGAACCAAATACATGAAAGTGTTTTAGATTCGGTTTGCGGTTGTGGATAAGCTCATAAGGTGTTTTGTTGTGGCGTTTGGTAATCATTGAACGGTTCTTAGTGTAGCATGCAGTTGACACGGCTTCAGCCCACAAGTAATCTGGAAGTTTTGCATTTAATAACATCGTTCTTGCAGCTTCCACTAACGTACGGTTTCGTCTTTCAATAACTCCATTTTGTTCTGGTGTCCGTGCAATTGATGTTTGATGCTCAATTCCCACTTTCTTATAGTATGCGCAAAGAGTTTGGTTCACAAATTCAGTTCCTTTGTCTGTTCTGATTTATATGACTGTGTTCCGGAGCTGAACTTGAATTTTCTTGAGAAAGGTGATGATCATCTGTGGAGCTTGATCTTTACTTCGAAGAAAATAAACCCAAGTCCATCTTGAGTAGTCATCGACAATTACCAAAATGTAGCGTTTGCCATTAATCGTTTGCACACGCATCGGGCCACACAAATCCATGTGAAGAAGATGAAGCACATGCTGAGAGTTGTGTTCCACCTTTGAAGGAAAGTGAGCACGAGTGATTTTCCCTTCTTTACAAGCTTAGCATAGATGATCTTTAGAATACCGAAATCTTGGAAGACCTTCAACGAGTTTGTATCGTGCAAGATTGGTTATGGTTTGAAAGTTTAAGTGTGAAAGGCGACGGTGCCATAGCCATGATTTTGTAGATGTTGCCTTAGAAAGTAGAAAAATGAGAGATGAAGCAATCATGTCTTGCATTGAGATTGTGTAAAGACTTGATGTGCGGTTTCCAGACATAAGACCGTTTCCTTATAGATCACGAATGAAACAAGTTTTCTCCCTAAAAGCAACTTGTAAATCTCCATCACAAAATTGTCCGACTGAAAAGAGATTGTGACCGAGACCTTCCACAAAATAAACTCTGCTAATTTCGATGTTCCCATTGATATAATCTCCGTAGCCCATGATAGCTGCCAAGTGATCATTCCCGAACCTGACAGTGCCAATGAACTTTGAAACAAAGTTTGATAACAGTTTGAGGTTGCCTGTCATGTGTCGGGAACATCTGCTATCAATAATCCAGAGGATGATCTGTATCACCTGCATTACACACAGACAACACATGTGGAATAGAAGTAGAGGTGGAACCCAAAGAGTTAGAGGGTTCCGTTACAGTTACAGAAGACACACACAGGTTAATGATTTTAGGAATCCAATTAAATCCTTGTATGGTTTGTAACCATCTCTGCCAAGTCCAACTAGTCTTTGCTTTGGTCTTACTGAATGCACTAGGTGAGAATTTCTTCCTAGGAGGCGAAGTGGGTTCTACGGGTACATCAATGATATTTGCAGAAACACTAGAAGGCGGTTTACCTAGCACAGACTTAGAAGCATTAGTGGGCCTAGAGGTATTCCGGTTTCTATTGTTCCGCTTACGAGATAAGATAGCATTAGCAACACATTTATCATGACAACCAGAAAACATGCTTTTATGACAACAACTACAAGATGCTTCAAACATAACATTCAAAGTACTTAAAGGTTCAACATTCGTTACATCACTTTTTCTATTACATTTGTCTAACGCAATGTCTAAAGTAGGTGCAAATTGAGTGTTATTCAAAGTCCTATGTTGTACTTCTACTTCATAGGTCTTTATTGTTCTTTTCTTATGTCGCAACTTCCTATTCTTCCTTGATTTGCTCTTAAGCTGTGAAGTGCTAGCTTTGGGAAAAGAGGCAATTATTCCTATTTTAGTGGAAGGAAGCACATTAGTATCTTGTGGTTTGTCATTAGACGTTCTAGTGTCAATTTTAAACATTCTGGGGCAAGTGCATTAGTTTTACTAATCGTATCTTTCTTAAGTTTTACCAAGTCCGCTTTTAAGTCATGGATAGTGTGTAACAAATCTTGATTTTCAGAGCGAGTATTTCCGTTATTTCGTAAAACTTCTTTGGTATATGCAAGATGATCATCAGCATCTTTTGACGCTTGAGCACGAGTCTTTTTGAGTAAATCAAATATGACACCATATTCTATTTTGACTTTGGCAATTTCTTGTTCATATTTTAAAATTTGACATTTTATTGACACGTTTTCATCATCAAGTTGTTCTATTTTTTGATTAGAATTTTTTGAGCTCAACTGGTTGATTTTGTTTTGCAAAGCAAGTTCACGATTTTGACAATCTTTTTGACACCATTGAAGACGACGTTTTGCATTCGAAAGCTCGTTTAACAATCGCTCATTTTTAATTTTTAAAGATTTGATTTGTGAGACATTATCGGTATTCTCAACATTCTCAACATAATCAACAGAATCAATGGCGATATATTCAAATGCATATGCAACAGAATGTAGTAACACAACATTTATGGTATCAGCACAGATAACATCTTCCAAGAGTCGGTCAACATGATTTTGTAACAATTTCTTTTTACGTTTAGTATTTAAAATCGATGTTTCTGTTTTCTCGAAAACTGTTTTCATAAGCCCAATCTCCTTCTGAAGTTCCCGTTCCCAATATATTGCACACATTTTCAAATTTCGAACATGTGGTAAAAGCCCTTTCTGAAAAATAACTCTTTGTTGTCGTGCAAATGGCGATTGAAAATGTTCAGCATTTATTTCAGAATTAACTTCAATTGCTTGTTCCAAAAGTTTGATGTCAGACATGAAAGTGTCAAAGTATTTTAAAACCTGACATCGTTCAGCTAATGGCTTTATTTCACTAAAAGAAGGTAAATGACCATTAATTTGTGCAACATTGGATCGGGGACCATCATTAGAAGAGGACTCAGGAGTAGGCGTGATAACCCAAGGTGTGTTAGAATGATCCTGTTGTGTGATGAAAGTTATGGCTTTTGAATAGTTAAATGGTTTGCAATAAACAACATTTTTCATTTTTGACCGACTCTCGTCTTCTACATCTAATTCCTCCATACGATTATATACAACAACACTCATAATGGAGTCATCAATTCTATTTTCTGCACTGTAAACTTGAGGATTTGGTTTGAATGCTCTATGTGAAAAATGTGGTTTGTAATCAGCAAGATTTGGTCCATATCCATTAGGATTTGGTTTAAAAGAAAACTTTTGAATTGTTGTGATTGACTCACCATGTTTGTAAACAACATTTCTAAACTCTTTGATTTTGTGTTGTAAGTTGACAATTTCCTCAAGATAGTCATCTATTTGTTTCCTCGAATGCTTTTTGTATTCACAAAACTATTTTTGACAAGTTAACAACTCAGACTTGGATTTTTGAGTTTCCAAAGTGAGAGCGTTAAGTTGTTATTTATGATCATATTTCAGTTGTTCTATTTGAGACAACAAAGCATTCTTGGATGCAACTAGATCACATATATGTTTTTCTAAAGATTTTTCATTTTGGTACGATTTAGCAAATGCGACTTCAAAACCTTTTTCACGTTTCTCTTGAGTTTGAAAAATGTTGAGTTGGAACTTATAGCATTCATTATCCTTAGTCAACAGTGCAATTTTATCTTGAAATTTCTTATTGATGTCAGTGCACTTTTCCATTTGATATTGGGTGGTCTTAATTAAGTTGGTCATGAGCTCAAGATCCGGATTAGACAAAGGTTCAGCTTGTTCAACGTGAGTCTCAACATGATCATTATTCAGATCCTCAAATATAATCACGGAGTTAACTTGATTATCAATATTAACCATAAGGTCATCTTGATCATCAAATATAACTACGGGATCCATTTGATTATCATTGGAATGAGATTTTGATGATTCATGTTGAACACTCTGAGCCTCGTCGGATGCAGATGTTGACGGAGATATCAGATCAGTAATGAGTATATTTTGATCCGGTACCTGAGACAAGCCGTCAGTGTCATACACCGGGCCTGTGTCACTCATGTGGAGTTCTTGCATGTTTGCCATTAACATCACAACAGCATTAGCCTGCAAGTCCTCCATGTCATCATCAGAATCTGCGTTAGCCACGAAGCGCTGTTCCTTGTTGGTAAGATGTTAGGTTCCCATTTATGTAACACAAGCATTCATATGAAGAAGTAAGATAGAAAGTGATCGGTTGAACAAACCAAAACAATACGCAAAAGTTATGCGTGAATATTGAAATGTAATGAACAACCAACCTTTAAATGAAGGTTTACATGGGTATTTATAGGAAGGAACTAGGGCAACATGCAAGTTCCCTTCCTTTCCCTTATTGGGCTTTGGCATAGGCTCATGGGCTTTCTACATGAGCCTAGCCTTAATTACTAACTTAAAAGCCATAATTAAGCTAACTATTACATATTAATTACTAACACTTGTAATCTAGTTTAGGAGTGATTCCAACAATCTCCCCCTAAGTGTTGGTGATTAATGATTGGAGTGAAAACGTTGTAGGTGCTGATGTAATAGTAGCTTTGACGTCTTCTGACATTCTTCTTTCTTGTGAGAAGAAGTGCCTTGATTCGAACAATCTCCCCAGTGTAGAGAAATTCTTTCCTTTAAAGTATTCTGCTTTGACGTCTTTGATTTCTTTGTTCTTTGATCTTTATCCTTTGTGATGAAAGTGATAGTATGTTGTGGTTATCTGCATCAGGTCCGCTTCGTTGCTCCAGTGTCTCCACGTCTTTCTACAACATGCTCACACGCTCTTTAACGTTGGATTTCAGTACTGATGTAGTTCTCTTAGTCTTAAAACTTTGTCGATTCTTTGGCTTAGGCGAAGAATCATTCTGACTTTGTGTTGCCTTTTGAGAGAACTTCAATTAGTGTTGATGTTGGTATGAGCATGTGGAGAATCTGCACGATCTTTTCCACCCGCGAGCATCCATAAGAAGAAAACATAAAACATGGGTTAGAAATAATCCAAAGCTTACAAGTTTGAACTTCGAGAGTGTTAACAGCATAGTGTGAAAACACAACTCTAATTCTCACAAAGGTGTTCCGAACTGGATTCCCACAAGTGAGATAACGCTGTACTGAGTACACCTACAGTTCAGATGAGTCGCGAGGTACACCGAAGCATCACCCCACGCATAGACCGTTTGAGAAACATTAAGCGTAACCCACAAGGAGTTACCGAAGTGACCTGCTGTCAGGGCTGTTTGATGTTGACCCTGGCAGGAGTTTCCATTCAATCACTGAGGATCACATGTGTGAACCTCTCATAAATGTTCTCGATAGATTGCTAAGATATGTTTAGGACTCGATAATGTATCACTTGCGTCCTTATTGTTGAACGACAAGTGATGAAATGTCAAGTGTACCTAAGAGATCTTTTGATGAATCTCGTGGCTCTAGACTCAATAGTGCGCTTTGGTTTTCCTGATCGGAGACTAGGGAGAAGGTCTCCTTGCTTCAATACCAGCAATCTCTAAGAGAAAGCCGATAGTTTACGTAGGGTTCCCTGTGAGAATAAAACAAGCTTCTGTTGAGAGAAACTTGAGTGGCTAAGAAGGTTTAGTTCATGCGTCACTGGGTCCATGACGACTTTGATCTTCAATACTGGTGTCATCAAGTGTCAACCAGTAGCATATGAATTGAACCCGGTGTCTGCCCTAAGTTGAATAATCTGGAGGGCTATTTCTTTTCACCCTTTTCTTTACTTTTCTTTTTAATTCTTCAACTCCTTCTTTCTCCGATTCTCATTTTCTCCTTTTTATAATCATACCTAAGGACTTCTAGTTCTAACTATTGGTGGTATCCTTAGGTAGATCCCTCCAGCTCTGGCGGATCATAGGACGGTTATTCCTAACCTTAGTCACCTTATAAGTCCATGACTAACCTATGTTGCCATAACTCCGGGAATGCGTTCTGGACGTTGATAACTTATGAGAGATATGCTTGGATGACCACCAACGAAACTCTCCAATGTTCTGAACTGATCCCATCTAAACAACCTTTCATCAATCCGCGTGATTATCTTCTTAACATCCTTTCTTTCCCTTGAATTCCATCTCTTCGGTGACCTTATGCCTTCATGAAAATTTTTCAACCTGTATGCTAATTCGTCCCTAACTTTCTTCAACGTGTGATCCCCAAACTTGTTAAGCTCTTTACACGCCATGAAACAGTTGTGGTGTAGTTCACTTCTGTAGACTACCCTAAATGGTGTCTTGATAAGGGTATATTGAGGAAGTCGGTTGATGTCGGGAAGGTCTAGTTGAGGTTTTGTGAGATTGGCCCATTTTTTATAAGATTCGACAGCAAGCTGAATGTCCTCTACACGTTCTTGGATCACAATGCTTATGATGAAGATTAATAATGACTTGATGTACTCGCGTTGGATAGTTGTGGAGAAATGTCGCATTCGTCCTTGCACCTTAGCGAGATACATATCTTCAATGTCATTTAGTGATAGTCTCGAAAAATCCGCTTCACAGAAGTCATAATCCTCTTCGTCTTGTCGTTTGACCATAATGTTCTTGAGGAATGTGTAGTCCCACTTTGATGACATGGTAACATGCTTAATTGCAATGATCCGTTTTTAACTAAACACTTCCTTTTTAGACTTAAGAACCTGGTAGCTTCTGTAGAAGATTCTTCGGCGTTCAGGCCAATGATGAATCCCATACATTGCATCAAGGTCATATTTTTCCACTTTGTCAGCAAACATATGTGTGGCTTCTTCCTCGATGGCTGGATTGTGAGAGTAGATTGTTGCTGGGAAAGGAAATGTGAGTGACGTAGCGTACTTCCTTGTCACATCGCTACCGTGTAGAAGAAACTCGAAGTCATTGTTGAAGAAGTAACGGTATGGAATTTGAGGTTGATCTGGTCGGCCAATTGTTGGTAGAGGTTTGGTCCAATCAGTGTAGTAGGGAGCCTTGTCTTGTCTTGTGAAGTCGATGTTAGCTTCGGGATTGAGCCAATCGATATTGTTCGACATGGCTCGTGCAATGTTGTCGAGATGGTATTCGACTTCAATTGCACTTTCTGAGCTGTCTTTAAGCAGTTGGAAGGCATCATTCTTTATTCGCCTTAGCTCAGCCTTAGTCATCTTCTTCACTCTAAACTGTTCTTGAATCAACTTCACATGCTCCATAGTACGGCCATCTACCATTTCTTGACCTTCTGGTAATGAGGGAGTAACATCAACAAGTCTAGAAAACCAGTCGTATTCTTCATTGTATCGTCATCTAGCCATGAGACAACATTGGTCTTAGTCTTCTTCTTCTTTGGCTTTGATGAGGACTCTGGTTTCTTTGTTGTGGCGGGAGAGGTGGGTTGTTGTTGGGGCTCTCGGATCTCTTCATCGTCACCACCAGTGTATTCGAAATGATCACCGGTTTTCTCTGTTGATGGTGGTAACTCAGAGTCCTGAGGTTTCTCTGTAGCAGCAGAGCGTGGAGGAGATCTTCTTTCGGTGGTCCTTGGGTGTGGTGGAGGCATAGAGGATGATTCACCTGTTTTCTTCTTGCGTTTGGTCTCTTTATCCTTATCCTTATCATCATCATCTCTTGGACGTTTTGGCCTTTCAGCTGCTGCTTTGCATGACGTTTTAAGTTGGTATTCCAGTAATGCGTCAAACAGTTTACCTTCGTCAAAGGTAAACGTTGCAGATCGTTTTGACATTTGTAGTACCAGCTTGGAAACCATTTCTGCATCGGAGAAAGCTGTAGGCTCAGTTGGGTTGATTGTTACTGTTAAAGGCGTTGATCTTATCGTTTGCTTGACCAACTGCATGAGATTCGGATAGAGTTGTCTGGTGAACATCTCTCTTGTCACACCTGGAACAGTGTCGAGAAGGAACTTATGAGTATATTCCTTAACTGTCTTGTTCATTTCACCCTGTACATCTCGATTGAGAAACTTATGGATCTGTTCCCTTTCTCTCAATATCTGGTTTATCCCATTTTGAAGAAGATTGACTCTGTCAGCGAGTTGATTTAGTTTCTTGTTGACTACGTTTTTCTTCCTTACTTGCTTGACGGCTTTAACAATCTTCGTCTTTGCTCGGGATGCCCAAGTGTCGGTTGGCTTCTTAATGGATTTGGATGCGGATCTGGTGGTTGCTTTGGATGGTGGAGGTGATGAGTGAGAAGATGAGTCTGATGACGATGAGACATGAGGAGGCTCAGGGTCCTTTGGTGGCTCAGAGGTTTGTTCCTTGCTTCGTACGGGACTATCAAGAATGTAATCATTGGCTTCCTTTTCCGCTTGAGCCTTTTCTTGTGCCTTAACCCTAGCTTCTTCATCTGCTTGAGCTTGAGCTTCCATTTATGCTTTTTCTTTAGCCGCAGCCTCAACATCTTCATCAGGAATTTTCTCAGGCTTCTCCTTTTCTGGTTCCTTAAAGTCATAGATGATAGAATCCTCTAGTTACCGTTGTTGTTGTTCCTGGGTGGTGGTACCAGTTCCCTTATCGGGTTGATTAACCGCATCGGAAACTGGTGTAGATAGTGCACCTCCACTTGACCCTCTGGGGCCACGAGTTTGTTGCTGTTCGAACTCTTTGGCAACGTGTTGAAGTCTGAGGTTCTTGAGCTTCTTTCTGTAGTCTCTGTCTTCATCTAGTGGCTCTTCTTCTGAGCTCTCTTCTTCGTGCTCAAGCACTGGAGTCTTCCCTTTGTCAGACTTGGGACTGAGAGGTTTTGCGACTGTTAGAGTATCATCAGTTGCAGATTCCGAGTAGATAATCTCTTCATCTGTTTCAGTGTCCTTTGAGTCCTCGTCCATTAGTTTTGGTTCAGGTTTGGGAATAGGGATGGCTTTAGTAAGAGGAACTCTCTTCTTGAGTGTGTGAGTTCTCTTTGGGTACCTTCTCGTACTCTCAGTGCTCGCTATACTTCCTGTACTACCTCTTCTGGTCTTCCTAACAGGTGTACCAGACGATTTTTCATCAATGAATCCCACTTTGCCTAACGCAACTTCTTCCAAATAACGTGTGTACGATTGTAGTCCCTTGATATCAGCAGTGAGAAGGCAATCTGGTAATACCGCACCTTGTTTCTTTGTTGTTGAGTCCTTAAATCTGACAACATTGAGTGTGGGCTCAAGCAACACGGAGTGATGTTTGGGGTCATTAAGTCTCAAAGGAATATCTGGATTATACCCTAGAGCCCTTTGGATTAACAATTTTATGTATCTGATATAGGGGATTTTGGTGCCAGGCTTTTTAAGGTAAGACATCATGTCGTCCCAGATCAGAGCTGCAAATTTGATGTGTTTCATGTTGACCATACCCCAAAATATTTGTATTTCCATGAGCTTGGGATGCTCATGACCACTATCACGTCCGGAAACGGATTTGGCAATCATTATGTAGAGTGTTCTCCATGGCTGGGGGATGTTCTTAAGATCCACTGATGAGTGCTTTGTGATTATCCCAGCAGCTTCATCATAGCCGATGTCGACCATGAACTAGAGAGCGACCTCTTCCGTTGGAGTAGCAGTGTATTCAGTAGGCTCGATGATAGGAAGAAGAAAAATAGCCCTCAAATCTGCAAGAGTGATGGTGACTTGTTTGTTGTTAAGTGTCACTGTCACAACACTTTGACCTTTGACCTTTTGTATAGTGTGCCAGAATTGGTGAATGTAGATCTCCGGCACAGTAGCAGAATTTGTGAGAATGTTCTGGTAAGGGTGAGTTTTCAGAATATCCACTGCAATCTGACAAGATGACTCAGAACACATGAAGTTGTCAAATTCGACTCTGAGATTATTCTTTCCAATCTTCATTGGGTAACCATTAGGGAAGACGTCTTCAGCTGTGAGAACATTTGGTGCATCAACATTTTCCATTTGGACGTCCATATCGTGATCTGAAAGATATTTAGCCAAAAGAACCAACATAGCGAAAGACATTATGTTAGTCAAAAGTTGATTTTATTTTCTAATTATTGAATTATGATATGTTAACGAATGTTACGAGTTCAATGTCACTTGTTTGTCCAATAGTCCAAAGTAGTCGTGAAAAGTTTCGTGAATTTATTAACTTTGAGTTTTAAAGTCCAAGTTTTCACTAATTATCACAACATATTAACCATTTAAGCTTATTAATGACATTTTGGTTTCGTGACGTTATGATTTGTTTATTTACAAGTTTGTACGTGTAACACTTCATAATTTTGGTTAATATAAGGCTTAGGCGTAAAGTTCCAAGCTTATGCGTAAACAGTTGTGGTCATACGCGTAAGCATAAGCTTATGCGTAGGATCTTGACTTACATGTAAGAAATGTTACGCGTAGGAAAAGAGAACCTTAGGCATAAAGCTTACGCGTAAGCGTATATGAGAGCTTACGCGTAAGGCTTACTCGTAAGAGTGAACCTTATGCGTAAAGCTTACTGTTTACGCATATCCTTCACAGGATACGCGTAGTCCCCTTTGTAGAACCTTACGCGTAAAGGTTACGCGTAAGATTTCTCTTACGCATAACATTCTATGCATAAGGTGATCCTTATGCGTAGGAGCTCAGTTAACCTTGATTTTGAATATTTCACGCGTAATAACCTAAAACAAATGAATCATAACACTTTCATTAACACCACATTAAATCTCTTTCAGTCTAACATGAAGTCTCAATCAAAACTGGTTACGCGTAGGATATGCTTACGCGTAAAACTTAAACCCTAGGATTCAAAAATTATGAGTAAGAGTTTTAGCCATAGAAATTGCACCAAACTTTTTCTGGGTTATCTAAGAAGCCTAATGAGTTGTTTTATCCAAGTTTTAACATCAAAACCCATGCGAATAAAAAATACCCAATTCCTACGAGTATAAACTATAGTTTTCAATTTCTTAAGATTTCTTGTTTCTGGGCAAGATTCAAGCAAGGTTTAGGTCAATTAATCATGTATACAACATCATAAGAACAGCTAATAGTCCAGAAACACTCTCAAACGAAAACACCCAATTCCACGCATAAACCCTAAAACTTGAAAGTGATTCAAAAACGTTTTCTGGATAGATTTTAAGGTTGGAAATGTTTATAAAACTTGTTTTTAAGAATTTTGACTCAATAATAATCATCATAAACGTTCCATTATGATCTTGTGTTCATACGCATATGCGTAGAACACAAAATCACTCCAAACTCAATATCCAACTGTTGGATTTGTTTAAACTTCAAAACCAATGTTTAGAAAAACACTATGAATCATAAAACACTTACAAATTCAAACATTAAAGCACATATTTGAGGATGGTATGTTAGGCGTAGGATTTGGTAGATGAGATATTAAATGGTGTAATAAATGATATAAAAAAGTTGGTGAAGGGTTTTGTTAAAAAAATAGTTTGAGCTTTTGACAACATTGGTCCATCCACCTTAACCATTTACATCCAACGCCCATAACTTCCATTTTTTTGGTTACGTAAAGCATGATATTTGGAAAGAAACTTGACGACACTCCCCCTCGACTTAAGATATAATGTAATTTTACAAATTTGAGTCCGGGGAATGTCAATTAACCAGAAATGTGACCACCATTAACAAAGAAACAACCGGGATAAGATAACATGCAAGTACAAGATTTTATGAAATCGAAAAATATTTACTTTCTCCCCCTCATCCCTTGAACGAGAAAATACTGAATTTTGAAAGAGTAAAGTGATGACGGAAGATTTATACTTTCCATGTTGAAAAATAAATATAGATAGAAGAATATTTTTGTGGTTTTAGCAGATTTTATATTTTTGTATTTTGTTTTTGAAAATATTTACAAAAGAGGTTTGGTGTTTGACTGGTTTTAAGATTTTTTTAAAAGTTCATCCAGTTCCTCTGGAGTCAAACACGGCATACCAATCCGGTGGACCAACTCAGTAAACCTAGCAGGAGCCAAGGCTTTGGTGAGAAGATCTGCCAGTTGATATTCAGTACCCACAAAGTATAATTCAACGGTACCCTTTTCCACGTGCTCCTTGATGAAATGATATCGAAGATCGATGTGCTTTGATTTTGAATGTTGAACAGAGTTGCACGAGATCGCAATGGCACTTCGATTGTTGCAGTACATCGGGATTCTGTCAAATACGTAACCATAGTCTTTGAGTTGTGTTCTCATCCAAAGGACTTGAGCACAACACGCCAACATGGCTACATATTCTGCTTCTGTTGAGGACAACGATGTACAGTCCTGCTTCTTCGATTGCCATGACACCAGTTTATCACCAAAAAATTGTAGAGCTCCTGAAGTACTTTTCCGGGAATTTAAGCAACCTGCATGATCAGCGTATGAAAAAGCTATTAGTTCAAAACCAGAATCCTTCGGATACCAGATCCCCAAGTTAATGGTTCCCTTGATGTATCAGAGGATTCTTTTAGCCTCAAAGAGGTGAGTTTCAGTTGGTCTCGACTGATAACGGGAGCAAAGATATACAGCAAAGAGAATATCAGGTCTACTGGCTGTTAGATACATGAGAGACCCAATGATACTTTGGTATTTTGTAGGGTCAACCAATTTCCCATGCAAATCAACGTCCAGTTTCTTGGTATGTACCATTGGTTTGGCATAGGTGTCACAGTTTTGCATTCCATGTTTGTTTAAGATTTCAAGGGCATATTTGGACTGACTCAAGAAAATACCACGGGGTGATTGATGAACTTGTAGTCCTAGAAAGAACATAAGTTCACCCATCATGGACATTTCAAAATGTTTTTCATTAGTTTTGAAAAAGCGTTTGAGTACTTTAGATGTGTTGACCCAAAAATGATATCATCCACATAAATTTGAACGATTAAAATGTGTGCCCCGTGATATTGTATGAAAAGTGTAGGGTCGACCGAACCTTTGACAAAATTATTAGCGATAAGAAAGGATGATAACTTATCATACCACGCCCGAGTGGTTTGTTTGAGACCGTAGAGAGCCTTCTTCAGTTTGTAGACATGATTTGGGAACTCAGGATCAACGAATCCTTCTGGCTGGCTAACATAGACCGTTTCTTTCAGTTGTCCATTGAGAAAAGCAGTTTTGACGTCCATCTGAAAGACCGTGATGTTCATGTGAGCCGCAAACGCCAGAAAAATCCGTACAGCCTCAAGACGAGCAACCGGAGCGAATGATTCTTCAAAGTCAATACCCTCTTCCTGTTAGCCTTAATAGTTTTATTAGAAGTGATGGTCATTCACGATTAGGAACTTTGTAACGTGTGTTAGATATCGTGATAGAATAGTCAACGGGCTCGTGGATTGGACTAAGCTAAATGGCTAGGCGTTATGATTATGCTAGCCATTTGAAGCTTAAGTATCCAAAGCCCAATCCATGTCCAACCCACGAAAAGCACAAGCAAAGCCTTTTAGGGTTTTAAGTTACTTGTACTATAAATACCCCTCAAATGGTCATTTGAGGGGTGTGCTTGAAAGTGTGTGTGTGTGTATTTTCTCTCTCAAGGAATATACAACTTTATTGTGTTTATCTTATCTCCACATGCACGGTTTTGTTTAAACATCAAGTCACCATCTTTCTTATCTTTTCTTTCTTTATATGCTTTACGTTTGTGTTGGGTTTCACGAGTTCTACGCTTAACAGTGGTTAACGTGTTGGTAGTTTGTGATAAGGTTGATAAAAGTAAGGTCCTACAATTGGTATCAATCGCCTAACAATGGTTTAGGAGTGTTTGTGTTTGTTTTGAAGGGTTACGCGTAAGTTTAATAGTTTACGAGTAAGATATTTGTCACGCTTAAAGCTTTAATTTTTGCACTTAAAAATTCAAGATTCTTGTGGTTTAAGGTTTATTTGGTGCTAAAGTTTCAGTTTTTTGCAAAAAGTTCGAAGCTTTACGTGTTTTCCTTCATTTTTGAACTCGTATTTGGTTCGTTGGTCATTTCTACTCGTAACTTTTCTAAGCACTTTGGGTGAAAAAGGTCAACATTTTTGGGTTATTCGAGTGTTTTTAAGGCTATCTGTGCAAACGAAATCATTTGAATCGTTGGAAATTTCTTACGCGTAGAAGTCAAAAAGTCAAAACCCTAGTTTTCTACGCATAACATTTTGGTGAAGAATCTTCGAGCTATAACGGTTACTCAGTGCTTCCCTCACTTGGATAAGTGTGTGGAACACTTCGACTTGTGGATATCCCTTACGCTGTGACAGTGTGAAGGATTTTTGGTTCTTAACCATAGTTTACGCATAAGCTAAAAGCTTACGAGTAACTCTACGCATAACTTCACAATTACGCGTAAGGTTTACGAGTAACTTTTTGTCTACGCCTAAGCTGATTACGCATAAGATCCTACGCATAAGCACAATCTCTACGCCTAAGCCTCGTCTACTCGTAACTTCTGTTTCTACGCCTAAGCTCTTTCTACGCATAAAGGTTTAAAAAAAAATTCAAATTTTGGTTTAACTGTGAAAATTTTGGTAAAAAATTCAAATTTTTGGGCCTAAATTTAAATTTTTCGGGTCAAATTTGGCGTCAAAATTGTCATAACTCAAAATTTTCATACGACCTTAGAATTGATTTTTATAGTGAATTTCAAATTTTGGGCGAAAATTTTTTTTGAACCAAGGTTACGAGTACGACTTTCAGAAACACCTCAACCGGGCTTAATCTTCATCCACCGCAACTCCTTTATCGTTGAATCGATCCTACATCAACTTTATCAGATCATACCTTCATCAATGGCAACTCAACAAGATATTCATGCAGCCGGTGCCGAAAACCGTACTCCTATGTTGGAAAAAGGTGGTTATCTTCAATGGACAAGTCGAATGCTTCGTTACATCAAGACAAAACCTAATGGAAAATTGATGATCAAATCCATTCAGGATGGACCCTTCATACCTCGACAAGTCCAAGACCCTGGAAATGTTGATGCAACACCTCCCGTCCCACCATTTTTTCGTCTTAAAAAAGAATCGGAATACTCTGAAGAGGATCAGAAACAAGTCGAAGCAGATGACATGGCAATTCATATTATACAACTGGGTTTACCAAGAGACATCTTTGCTGCTGTAGACAGTTGTGAAACTGCTTTCGATATGTGGGAACATGTTAGACGACTTTGTCATGGAACAGAAATCGGTCAACAAGACACAAAGAACAAGTTGCTAACTGCATGGGAGAAGTTTACATCTACTCCAAGAGAATCCATTGAATCCTACTATGGAAGGTTTTGTACTTTAATGAATGAGCTGATCAGAAACAAGTTGACACCCAGAACTATCGTGAGCAACATCAAGTTCCTAAACAATCTACCAGAAGAATGGGGACGATATGTCACTATTGTCAACCAAACAAAAGACTTACATCAAGTGAACTTTGATCAACTCAACGATTTTCTGAAACAAAACCAAAATGAAGTGAATGAAGTCAGGCAAGAAAGATTAGCAAAGAATCATGATCCATTGGCACTTATTGCAAAGACTCAAACTTCAGTGAATATACAACAACAAGCTTCATTATCTTCCACTAACAACAACTTGCAGCAATACATCCCTCAACAATAAAACTATCCATCTGAACAACAACATTACCAGGAACAAGGAATCACTGATCTTGAAATGGAACCAGAAGAAGCTTTGTCACAAGCATTTGTATTCTTGGGTAAAGCATTCAGAGGTCGCTATTCCACACCAACTAACAACAACCAAAGGATTTCATCAAACACTCGCAATGGCAAATTGCACAGTACGGGTGTAAACATGGGTAATCAAGGACAAATGGGTGGAGTTATTGGGAATCAGCAGAGATATGCTACTGGATTTCGCATGGGTAATCAGCGGTTCCGAATCGGGGTAATCAAATGGGTCTGAATGTTGGGAATAGAACAGTGGGTAATCAGAATGGGAATGTTGCAGCTCCAGAAGTTGGGAATTATGGAAATGTGAATCGGGGTAATCAGGTTAAGTGTTATAACTGTCAAGGATTGGGTCGCATGGTAAGGAATTGTCCAACTAAGCCGAAAAAGAAGGATCTTGCGTATCTTCAGAAAGCTATTCTGTTGGTACAAAAGGAACAATCTGGACTTCAATTGAGTGCTGAGGAACATGACTTCATGGCTATTATGGATGATTTGGAAGACCTCGAGGAACTCAATGCAAACTGCATCTTCATGGCAAATCTTCAGGAGACTAAGTACGACGATTCGACGCACCTCCTGTCTATGACGCCAACGCAGTATCTGAGGTACCAATCATGGATCCATGCTATAACAATGTCATATTTGATGTGTTTACTCATGACGAACAGCATTCTGTGACATCAGCACCTACTTATGATACATACCTGGACAATCTGAGTTGTAGCAATACTAACTCTGAGACTCCAGATGTGGATCCTAGTGGAGGCTGTGTGGCACAAAATCTGAGATGATGAGGAAACTCGTGCTTATTTTGAATCATTAATCGAATGTGGCATTGAAATTGAGAAAGTTAAAAAGGTCAATCGCGATGTTAAGGCAGCGAATGCCAAATTGACCGCTGAGCTTGAGAGTTACAAGGAGAACGCAAAAGCCTTTGAATTTCAGAAAAACAAAGAATCAGAATTAGAAATTGGTTATAGAAATTTGGTTTCTAAAGAAAAAGAATTGCAAATCAAGTATAACACACTTGATGTGAATTCGAACTTGAAAATTAAATCTTTAAACACGGAAATTTCAGATCTAAATGACCAAATTTCAGAACAAAAATCATTGTTTTCTGATCTTGAAAAAGAGAAGAAGCAGTTGATTACTGATTTTTCAAAACGAGAAGATTCTCTTCTTGATGAAATTCTTGATAAGAATGAAAAGATAAAAACTTTGGAAAATTTACTTCTTACAACGGGTCATTCTGCTCAAACAATCAAGATGCTTTCTAATCAAGTAAATCCACGTTTTCATACTAATAATAGAATGGCACTTGGTAACGACCCTTCCTCGTTCCTCAAGAAAGCTCAGAAATCTCAGAATGTGTTAAACAATGGAAATGTTTTGCATGAACCCATAATTGTTCGTGATTCTCTTGAAACGTTAGAACTATCTGAGGAGAGTAGATCAAAAATGAAACAAAAGAATTCGGAAATCAAACCAATTGATTATAATAAATGGAACAAAATTAACGGAATTACTTTTGTCAATCAAAAAGAAAAGTCAAAGTTCTCCATCACACAAAATGTTTCAAACAAAGAGTCAACTCCTGCTTCAAAATCTGTTTCAAAACCAGTCGTTGTCTCAAAATCTATTTCGAACATTGAACAAATGTCTTCAAACAATCCTTTTAACTCAAGTGATGCGAGAAGTATTTTAGACAATGTGAAAACGAGAATTGCGGATCTTCAAGAAACTGTTAAAACTAAAACCACTATTACACCTAATAACTGGTTCTCTAGTTTTGATATTGAACAGAGAAAGTTTTTTGAAACTCAAATTGCCCCTCAGCTGAATGCCATCAGTGCAAGGGTAATTCATTTTGAACAAGCATTTTTTATAGAAACAGCTGACTTTGTCAAGGACCATAAATCCCTGGTAAAGCAAGTTAATGACAGTGTTGAACAAATAAAAGTTTTGGAAACTTTAAATGACTCTCTCTTCGAAGATGTTCTGACTACTGATATTATGTCCATTATTTTGCAAACATATTCTGTTGAAGATCATGAAAGACTCCAGTCCGAGACCTCCGAAATTGTTTCAAAATATGAAAAAGCTCTTGAAAAACTTGAAAAAAGAAAATGTGTCATATTTTAAACAACTTGATCGAAAAACTGAGGAATGCAAGTATGACAAATTGTCGTATGAGCGTGCCTACAATGACATGAAAGCGAAAAATGATCTTTTGAGGGCTCAACTGGAATGTCCAAAAGGAAAGGCAGTGGAAACTGTGATTAAAAAACCATTGACTGCGGAGAAAGCAAATGTTCCCAAACCGGTTTCCAAACCAAAAATGTCTGTTTCTATGCCTCCTCCAAAAGTCAATGAGAAAAATGTTTCATCAAAACCAGTCACTCCACCGGCCCTACCTAAACAAAATGTTGATAAGGGAAAAGCGGTTATCGAGAAACCAAAAGTTTTAGCACCTGGCCTTTTTAAGATGAGTACCACTAATGCGTCTGCCTCCACATCTAAAACATATGGAACAAACGACATAAGTTTAGAAAAGCACTCTAAAGAGACTAGGAAAGCTGAAACCACCTCCCTTGAAAAAAATGTGAATCCTAATACGTGTGCCTTACCTTCTACAGGACTAGAAAACACCTCTAGGAGCAGCAGACTAAAGCCTAAGAGCAATACAAGGAACAATAGAGTCTCGACTGCCTCTAGGAGTAGTAGCTTGAATAAAGAGAAGAAAGTAGAAGAACACCCTAGGAATTTACCGCTTTTGAATAAGAAAGACATTTCATCTGAATGTACTGAACCTATGAAATCTGCTAAGTTTAATGAATCTGTTGAATCTGTTTGTTTAACTTGCAAGAAATCTTTATCTAATGTTCATGATGATTGTGTTTCTAAGAATGAGATTGTTAAGCCTGTTCAGAAGAATGTTCCTAAAAGATCTTACGCTAAACAAGTAGGAAGACTAGTTGCAAGACTTAGGCTTTACACTACTGATAGGAAGCATAGCGTTTACTATAGGGAAGACATTTGGAAACCTACGGGTAGAACTTTCACACTCCAGAATGGTAGAATGAGTAATGAGCCTACTCTCCCAGTAGAGAACTTCTTTGAGTGTGATCAGGATTTTACCTCTAACCCAAAGGAACCAAAATCAAAACGGTTTCCAAAATCTTCTTCTTCTGTTATTGGCAGGTTATCGAAATATGTCTTTGGATCGTCGACTCGGGTTGCTCCAAGCACATGACCGAGAATCTAAAGCTGCTGATCAATTTCGTCTGGAAATTCATGGGAACCGTACGTTTTGGAAATGATCATGTAGCAGCTATCATGGGTTATGGAGATCTACCTTTTGGAAATTATTTGATCACTCGGGTTTACTATGTTGAAGGGTTGGGAAACAATTTGTTTTCAGTCGGGCAGTTCTGTGATGCAGATTTAGAGGTTGCATTTAGGAGAAATGCTTGCTTCGTTAGAAACTTGGATGGCACTGATCTCTTAACTAGGAATCGTGATACAAACTTGTATGCTATCGACATCAATCAAATGGCCTCTTCATCACCAATATGTCTTATGACACGAGCATCTGGAACACAGTCCTGGTTGTGGCATAGAAGGTTATCCCATCTCAATTTTGACTCCATCAACAAAATTGCCAAAGACAACATCGTCAATGGACTTCCAAAATTCAAATACACCAAGGATCACTTATGTCCATCATGCGAACAAGGAAAAAGCAAAAGAGCATCATATAAACCCAAAACCGTACCTAGTTCGGAAGCAAAGTTGCATATGTTGCACATGGACTTATGTGGCCCAATGAGAGTTGAAAGCTTTAATGGGAAAAAGTATATTCTTGTTATCGTCGATGATTATTCAAGATATACATGGGTTAAGTTCCTGAGATCAAAAGACGAAGCACCAGGCATCATCATCACCTTTCTGAAACGTATTCAAGTACTTCTTCAAACTCCAGTAAGGGTTGTAAGAACTGACAATGGCACAGAATTCACTAATCAGGAGTTAAGAGCTTATTTTGAAGATGTTGGAATTACTCATCAGACATCAGTTGTTAGAACTCCACAGCAGAATGGGGTAGTTGAAAGAAGAAATAGAACTCTTGTGGAAGCTGCTCGCACAATGCTAATCTATTCTAGTGCACCATTATTTCTATGGGCCGATGCTGTTGCCACTGCTTGTTTCACTCAGAACCGATCCCTCATCCATCCAAGATTCAATAAAACCCCATATGAGCTTGTGAACAACAGAAAACCGGATATCTCTTACTTTCACGTGTTTGGCGCTTTGTGCTATCCTATGAATGACAGAGAAGATCTTGGAAAACTGAAAGCAAAAGGTGATATTGGAATCTTCATTGGATATTCTGATAACTCGAGGGAATTCAGGGTGTATAACAGGAGAACTAGGAGGATCATGGAGACGATGAATGTGAAGTTTGATGAACTTTCACATATGGCTTCTGAGAGACTCGCTCTAGAACCCGCACTAAACCAGCAGACTTCTGACACATCATTCAGGACTCGTACCTTAAAGAGCTCAATCAACTTCGATTGACAATCCTAAAGAACAAGAATGGGAGAATTTCTTTGATTTAATGTTCGATGAATACTATGGTGGAACTTCGACAAATGCATCAAACCATCATTCCGCTGCACCCGCTCAAAATCATCCTCCACCACCAACAGAAGATGCATCTACAACGGTCGAAACCAATGCACCAACTCCATCAACATCATCTACATCTACTCCAGTTCTTGCACCCGTTCTACCAACAGTTGATGAGCAAATCCAAAACCAGAACGATGCAACGTTAGATGAAGACTTATTTGAAAACCCGTTTGCTACGAAATCAGCTGAATCATCCTCTAGCTTACGAGAACCATCTAACTCGCATACGTTTAACCAACGGTATCCTTCTACTCTGAAGTGGACAAAAGACCACCCAATTGAACAA
>OU343217.1:139802828-139827469 GCA_910596185.1 Chrysanthemum makinoi
GATCTGGCCTATAAATACCCCATGATTTCAAGCATTTCCATTTCAAAGCATCCCATTTCAAGTAAATTACGAGCATTGGAGCTAAAGAGACGCGTAATTGGTGAATTATCAAAGATTTATCAGAGTATGCTCAATTTGAAGGTTACGGAATCCTCATCTCTCACATTACGCCGAACAAAAGCGTGACTGTAAAGCCAACTCATCAGAGGATTATGGCGTAACTCTCCCAAAGGACTACGACGTAACTATATTAGGTCAAATGAGGTTCCACGCCGATAACTACTACTAATTCTTGCATAAACTCCGCGTAACCAAGAAATATTGAAGATACGGCGTAATTATTTATAAGGTTACCGTAACCAACAGATCTAGTGCAAATTACGAAGAAATTGAGGATTACGGCGTAACTATTCTATTAGTTACCTGTAACCCGTGACCGCATATAAATACCCCACCGATTTCAAAGATTTCAAAGCATCCCATTTCACACACCACAACCAAAGAATGTAAGAAGCCAAAGGCGTCTAGAGGAGCATAATGAGCTTCCAAGGGAGAAATCACCCCTACCAAGCATTAGCATTTTATCATTTCTTTACTTTCGATTCATGTATTTCGTAACATTAAATATTGAATTGATTTGTATGGTTAATATGAGCGCCTAAGCACCTCTTGGTGCTAGTCTAGTTATGATTCCTTAATTGTTTTGTTTATGCTACATTACTTTCGTATAATAATTTCTAAGTGTATGCATGCATAGTTTATTGGTAGCTACCCTTGTTTCGGTAGTTTTGAATGGCGGTAGAGGCTAGTTGCTTAGGAGATATGACCAACTGACCCTAAGTGAGTAGATGAGACGGAAGGGTAAGATATGACCAATCGACGACCTTTCTACTTGTGCGATTTGACCAACTGATCACCTACCGTTTGGATGAACTTAAGAATTAGGGTGAGTGTTTAAGTTGCTAATGCCCGGGCACTCACTATTATAAGTCTAGCATGTAGCGATACTTAATGACTCGGCTTAGGGGACCAGAACAATGGACTTATGAGGGACACCGACTTCTCCGGTGGCATCTTTGTCGATAGGTTAGGGCTTAATTGACCAAATGATGTCATTCTAGTCGACCCCACCGAAGTAATTCGTAATTAGACGTGAGACATTACCTAGGAAGATTAACTAGGTTAGCACCACTCTCCTCTATTGATTACACCTTTGCCTTTTATTGCTCTTATCTGCTTTAGTAGTTAATTAATTAATTCATTATCAAAATCTTATTAAAATCTGTGACACCTAGACTTAGTAATAATAATCCAACACACATAGCTCTTGGGATCGACTTCGGTTTTACCATTACTACACTACACACGACCGGGCACCGCCTGTTAGTGCATTAGGGTAGACCATAGGTATAACGAGACAATATAAATATTAAAACATGCATCATCGCCATAAAACCTTTTTCTTGAAAATCTCTCAAAGTGTTTATGATTAAAACATTTTTGTTAAAACTTCGAGAGTTTTATATTTTCAAAACACTCCCCTTCATATGTGCTTATAATGTTTTAACTTAAATCAGCATTGAGAGGGTAGAGTTCAGCACTTTTGAATTTTTCGCTCATGATAGACAATTCCTCACGAGACACGCTACGTTGCTTAGTTAAAGAGTTCCATCGCCGCTTAGGTGACAACTAGCTCTAATAACTAACTTGAAGTTGTAAACTCATCTTGAAAAGAAGGTTAGACCCATGAAAGTGCATGTCTATCACAAATTTCTAGATGGTACATTTATCGACTTTGATTTCGTCAATTCATTGGTTCCGTCTGAGTCGAGCTCTTTAGAGATTCAAACAACGATCATTAAACAATTTTTATCACATTTTAATCACGCCTTCCCTCAAAAATAGCATATTCGATATTTTTATATCAACGGATTAAACAACATTATTTAGAACTTTTGGGAGACAAACCGATTTGATTTAAGCATGAATTTGGAACAATTTGTTTTTATACTCCCCCTTTAATAAAGCATAATCAATTAAAGGGTTTTAGAGGGAGTTATCTTGAGCACAAAGTATTTTGAAAGATTTTGAAAATCTTTTGAACAATCTTGAAAAGGTGCTCAAGATGATGATGATTTCTCACCACTTTTAAATGTAGTGCAATCAATCGCATAATTTGATTTTTTCTTTAAAAACACGAAGTTTTGAATTGAAATGATCAAAAGTCATCATTTAGTCCGGGTTGCATCAAGTATACGAAAGCCATCTTTTGAAGAAATTTTGAGGAACGACATGTTTTAGAAAACATTTAAATAACTCTCGCCAAGCTCTGCACATGTCCGTATCATTGTTGAATGACATTTCTAGAAGCCGCATGAATATCGATTATACAAGAGACATGCCGTGAGAAGAATGTTTTTGGATTTTTGATTTTATATTGTTTTTGTATTTTTTGAAAGTTTTATATTTTTATATTTTGCTTTTGTTGGTTTTTAAATTTTGTATTTTGATTTTTCAAAATATTTACAAATGTAAGCTTTTGGAAAATCATTTTCAAGAAGATTCGAGAAGACGTCTAACTCCTCAGTGGGTTAGGCTTCGCATTCAATTCGTCGAACTAAATTATCAAACCGCTCTTTGAAAGGGCTTTAGTAAATAGATCGGCGAGTTGGTGATCTGTCTTCACGAAAAATAATTCAACAAGACTCTTCTACGCTCTTTTATGAAGTGATAGCGGACACGGATATGCTTAGTCTTTGAGTGATGAACAGCATTGCATGAGATGGCTATGGCACTTTTCGAGTCACAATACATAGATATTTTATCGAAAGTAAAGCCATAATCTGTGAGTTGTGTTCTCATCCATAGAACTTGAGCACAACACGCAGATAGAAACACATACCCCTTAGCTGAAAGTGCAAAGGCAACTTTTTTCTTTGAAGACCAGCTGACTAAGTTTTCACCCAAAATTTGTGCTCCTCCTGATGTACTTTTTGCTGTAACTTGATCACCTGCGTGATCCGCATCTAAAAAGGCAATTAGATCAAATCCGGATTCCTTTGGATACCAAAGTCCCATGTGAATGGATGTCTTCAGTGTACCGAAGATCCTTTTAACCTCTTTGAGGTACAACGGTAGGCTTTGCTCGAAACCGTGCTAATAAGCAAACAACAAAATGAATATCGGTCAACTAGCAGGAGGTACATGAGAGAACCAATCATATTTCTTCGATCAATGGGTTTCCCAAATAAATCGGCTCCAATTTTTGGTAAAGTTACCATTGGTGTACCAACCGAATCACAATTATCCATACCATGATTTTTCAAAATCTCAGTTGTTAAAACTTTACAAGAAAGTTGTGTTTTTTATATAAAAACGTGAGCTTTTGGCATAAAGCTTTGATTTTTACGTGTTTTTTAAGCTAAAATTGTAGTTTTTATTGATCTTTACGTGTTTTAGAAGAAGTTTGTGCAAAAGAAATCATTTGGAATCGTGTTTTTGGGTGAAAAGTAATGTTTTGCAAAATCCGCGTCACTCGTAGGATTTCAAGTACGTAAAGTCAAAACCCTAGTTCTACTGTAAGGCGCTCTACTCGTAGGATTTCTACCGTAAGCACCAAATCCTACTGTAAGCATTTGGTGAAGAATCTTCGGTAACAACGGTTACTCGTTGTTTTCCTTGCTTGGATAAGCCCGAAACACTGACTTATGGATATCTCTCACACTTGGACAAGTGTGAAGGATTTTGGTTTATAACCTAATATTACTAAGGAAATCCTACCGTAAGGAAATCCTACTGTAAGGAAATCCTACCTAAGGAATCCTACCTAAGGATTTCCTACGAAAAACTACGCCGTATGAAGTTACGCTTAAGACAATGTTTACGATATCTCATGTTTACGCAGATGTTTACGATAAGCATGTTGTTCACGATAAGATGGTTTGGAAATGACTTTACGCTTTTAAGGTTGGTTAAATAACATAATATGTTTTAGTAAGAAATGGAAAAAGTTGTGCATAAACCATAACAATGACCACGACCAACAACAAATACCAAAATACAACTCGACCTCAGTAATGTACATCATTGGTCCATGATTTTTCAAAATTCAAGAAATCAAGAAGCATCAAACTTAACAGACCCGAAACAATAAAATCAATCTTCACAACTCCACAATCAAATCTCAAACCTATCCTATACTCCATCTTCTATTTCATTCTATCAAGACTCAAGACTCAAATCGAAAAGTATATCATTCAAGATCTCAGATTTGTTTCACTATTTTTTGCAATCTTTTAAAGATTGTTTTAAGTGAAACACTTATCCTCATAGATCAATTTTTTTGAAGCTTCGCTTCATTTTCATATCTGAATATAAAAGAAAGATCTATAACAAGTTTAGTTATAATCGTTCTTTACTTTGTTGGCTCGTTTAAATTCAAACGAATTACACAAAACACGTAGACCTACCTGTTTTTGGTATGGTAAATGAGTGGTATTTTTTGGTATGGTAAATTTTGGTAAATGAGTGGTATTTTTGGTATGGTAAATTTTCACGGAGGATACAAATTCATGGCTTGCGCGATAATTTGAAAATATTGACTTCGGGGTTTTTGTACGGTATTGCTTATGCGAAATTGAAGTGACGTTTCACGGGTGAACTTCTTTATCTTTGAGACCTTGGTTGGTTGGATGCATGTCTCAAGTTAACTTGTTGGGGCATTACTGTCACTGTAAGTGATTATGAATTGACAATCTGGTTATAACTGATGTAAGGAGTTACGTTGTAGTGCTCACAATGTATAACCATCATTTTAAGGAGTTACGTTGTTGTACTCAGTGTCACACGCAGTTGTGGATTGATCAAGAATTTAGAACAAGTAATCAGTCACAAAGTTGGGATGTTTTCTTCCTTTTCAAGTTAGTCGTATCGGGTTTTCTCCATATGTGGTCATTACAATTAGCCGGTGAATTCAAAGGAGGTTCGTTTACAGGTTGGTTTAAGAGACGTATTGAGAGTATTTTTGCGACATATTCTCATGGAATTATGATCAAACTAAGGTTTAATATTGCATCAAGAAAAAGGTAATACGGCATGTACGCAACATTATGATGATTCCGATAGCTCGCAACCATCAGGAGGGAGAAGTTGGTATTTCATCTTCCGTGATTGGATTACGAAGGAATTGTGCTTAAGACCAAGAAGGAGAAGTAGTGTGTGTACATCGGGTACCAACTTGGATGCAATACTAAGTGAGTTATGTTGTGATGATGTTCCCAGAACGACAACCATTGTGCCGTAATCAAGATTCTACTTTTCCACCGTTAAGAGACTAAAGAAATTTCAAGAAAGAGAGTTGTCGGTTCAGAGGAGCGAAAAGAAAAAAAAAGGCTCACTAGTTAGGAGGGAGTAATAACCTAACTAGACCGTTACAGTTGAAGTTCAGAGATACAAGGATTTGTGCCATTAGCGCCAAATATCAAATGCCGAGATCGTCGGAAGAAGAGAACTTCAAGTTTGCCTTAGTATCTCGACTACAGAGACTCTCAAGGCTTCAACAAAGTCAACATTGTTCATTGCTATTGTAATTTACTTTGTTTTGTATTTATAGGTCTCATTGTAACCATTCACGGTGACGATATCTTTGAGGAGATTGTTAGCCTCTTTTTTATAAAGATAACGCCACTTACGTGAATTGGACTAGATGTGCGAGTATACTTTTGCCCAGGGACTAGTATCGTTTAAGTGGTAAAGTAATGGTTTGTTGAGCCTATAAATACCCCTCATGACTCTCCATGAGGGGTGAGGTGAATCATTAGGTTAGTGTGTTCTTTGTTTCATCAATAAAAGTATCTTTTGTTTCTCTTCCCTCTCACTACTCTCCCTCTAAAAGGATGAAGATATTCATCTTCTTCCACCAACCAAGGCCTCCCAAAACCACATAAATCTATAGTTTTTACGGTCCTACAAAGTGCCTATTTACAAAAAGATAATTAAATGCTTGTTGTAACGGTATATTTTTTTCGCTTAACGATTAACGGTTTGAAAGATATTAATATTTGAAAAAAAATGGTGAAAGTGGGTTTTTTTAATTGTTGAGATTAATCTCATTTATTAGATTAAATAAAAATGGATGGAAGATGGAGGGTAGGGATTGATCCCTTGGTATGTAAATAATATTTTGTCCTCAAATGATCTTAAATCTTAAAGTTGAATGGGATATCACTGAAATAAAATAACAGGCGTGTACATGGAAGAAAAAGAAAGCCACTAACTTATAGGCATTGAAACAAAAGACAAAGACCAAACCCCATAAATCAGAAAGCACCAAACAACTCGCAAAACAGGCTCCATTTGTGGCACTAGTTCACAAAATCCAGATGTTAAGATGCAGGGTCGGTCCTGAGATTTTGGATGCCCTAGGCGAGCCGAGTGAAATATGCCTCTTGTAAATAAACAACTCATTTTCTTTTAGGGGTTTGAACCTGGTCAAGCCAGGCGGCTCATCACTAGACAGATTTATTGTGATTTAAAATATTGTGATTAACTCTTACATCAAAAATATTGTGATTAACTCCATTAACGTAACACTTTTGAGGACTTTCGTTATTTTCTTCAATAGGATTTTAATTATCTTCGTTAACATAACCTCATCATTGTCAAGATTTTCATTATTTATAGGATTTTCATTATTATCATTGGCGTTAACCTCGTCATTTTCTAGGTTTTCCTTGTTTATAGGATTTCGTTATCTAGAATAACAATAATCTTATCATTACTTTTTTTTCTTTCTAATTACAAACCCATTCATAAAACCGTATTGGGATCGCTTAGATTCTTGTTGAATTTTCTTTCATTTTCTAGTTTGGGCAATTGACGTTGTGAATCGACACAACATGATAAACTCGAGTGTAAAACTGTAAATTATATACAATAATATTCTACTAAAGCAAGAATAATAAGTAAGGAACAATATCACCTGATCAAATCAATAAAGAGCAGAAAAAATGATCAATTGATTCGTTTAGTGACCTAACTGTTTCCAATTAGTCTCTTTGTTCCTGTAACAACAATATTATAACATGAACATGTTTCACACATTACCTAACCTGCCTATTAAATTCTTGATAAGTTGACTTGAGGCATAGTAATATAGTACATAGTTTACCAGCCGGCTATGATGTAGCTTAAGTAGTCGTTGCCTCCATATTTTATAACACAACTTATATATATATTTTTTGAAATGATCAAACGAACAACACAACTTCTATATCTCAACAGGGATTTTTGTTACGAAGTGTCTGATGAAGCGATGGTGATATTTAAACCAGTAAAACTTCCATTCCTATTATTAAGTTCTTTTGTGATAACTGTATTTTTGAATTAGTCAGTAATTTACGTAGGTTTACATATAGTGTGAAGTGGGGTTGGTACTAAAATGGGCCAAGATGAACCTAGTATAGGTACATATGAAATTATAATTTGATGCCCCCTCTCTTGTGCCGCCTCGTCGTCGCCCATGTGGCCCATAGCCAACCGAAGCTTGGCTATATGCGAAGCCGTGTTCCCCTTAGTGTCGATCACATTTATCAACGATGGATTCACCTTAATCACCGTAAACGACCTCATGGTCCTAGCCTTCACAATCGCGGGTATTTGATATTGATGCAAGTTTTATCGACCTGTTTTAATATTTATAATTTCTCGTTATACCTATGGTCTACCCTAATGCAATAACGGGCAGTGTACCCGGTCGTGTGTAGTGTAGTATTCGGTAAAACCGAGGTCATCCCAAGAGCTATGTGTGTTGGATTATTACTAAGTCTAGGTGTCACAGATTTTAATATGATTTTGATAAGGAATTAACTACTAAGGTAGATGAAAGCAAAAAAAGGCAAAGGTTCAATCAATAGAGGAGAGTGGTGCTAACCTAGTTAATCATCCTAGCTAATAATGTCTACGTCTAATTACTTCCAATTACTTAAGGTGGGGTCAAAGTCGAGAGGACAACATTTGGTCAATTCGCCCTAACCTATCAAGAAAGATGCCACCACCGAGAAGTCGTGTGTCCCTCATAAGTCCGCTTGTTCCCGTCCCCTAAGCCGAAGTCATTAAGTACCACTACATGCTAGATTTATAATAGTGAGTGCCCGGGCATTAGCAATTTAAACACTCACCCCCTAATTCTTAAGTTCATCCAAACGGTAGGTGATCATTTGGTCAAATCGCACAAGTCAAAAAATTGGTCATATCTTACCCTTCCGCTCAGCCTACTCACTTAGGTTCAGTTGGTCATATCTCCTAAGCAACTAGCCTCTACCGCCATTCAAAACTACCAAAACAAGGGTAGCTACCAATAAACTATGCATGCATACACTTAGAAATAATTATACGAAGTAAACGCAAACAAAACAATTAAGGAATCATAACTAGGCAGCACCAAGAGGTGCTTAGTCATCATATTAACCATACAAATAAATTCAATATTCAATGTTACGAAATACATGAATCGGAAGTAAAGAAAAGATAAAATGCTAATGCTTATCGTAGGGGAGTGATTTCTCCATTGGAGACACTCCGTATGTTCTCTAGACCGCCATGGGCTTCTTCCTCGTTCTTTGGTTGTAGTGTATGGAATGGGATGCTTTGAAATGCTGGAAATCGTGGGTATTTATAGGCCGATCCGTTACGCGTAACTAATAGAATAGTTACGCTGTAATCTTCTATTTCATCGTAATTTGCACTAGATCTGCTGGTTACGCCGTAACCTTATAAGTGGTTACGCCGTATCTTCAATATTTCTTGGTTACACCGTAGTTTAAACAAGAGTTACGGCGTAGTTATCAGCGGCGTGGAACCTCATTTGACCTAATATGGTTACGTCGTAGTCTTTTTGAGAGTTACGCCGAATCTTCTCGATGAGTTGGCTTTCTGAGTCACGCTTTAGTTACGGCGTAATGTGAGAGATGAGTTAGGCCGTAACTTCTTCAAAGTGAGCATACTCTAATAAATCTTTGATAATTCTCCAATTCCAGCGCTCTTTAGCTCCAATGCTCATTTACCTCGAAAGTGGAAAACAATGGAAAACAAGCGTAAATCCATATAGATGATATAAATAACAAGCATTATTGGGGGAAATTGACACTTAATATTTAGGATTATTTGATGTTATCAAATATCCCCCACTTGAACTCTACTTGCCCTCAAGTAGACCTTATTAGAAAGATTCCTAAAAGATATCTCCCATAATCTGGAAAATTTAAGTTTACAAATCCCTTATGCTAGAATAAAACAAAGCCGAACACCTCACCTAATGGGAACGAAACACTCAAATCTCTCAACTATTCTAAGTGTCAATTTCGGGTTGATCACTCAATCGCACAGTCATAGCTTGTATTCTATCATAAGCTTGGTGGTTATACAAATCTCCACCACTAGAGTTAAGGGCTAAACAATTTTCGAAGACAATATGGGTAGACACGACAAAGGTTAAGGGGGTGACTCGTCATTACTAACATGTCACGGCGAAGTGGACAAAATCAATGATACATGACCAAATCCATGGCCAAGACACCAAAGATTGCTCGCTGCATAACCTAGAAAGCTTCATGACTAAAGGGTAGGATAAGACATGGGAAATATAAATGGTGTAAAATAAAAATCAAGCGGGTAGTCTAAATCTATAACCAAGTCATCACCACTTACCGTCCTCCCAAAGTTCAAGCTTTGAAGTCAAGAAACCGGATCATGAAATACTAGGTAGATGTGTCATTAGAGGACGTCATGATGGGCACACTACCTTTTCTCCAACTGTTGGCATAATTACCAACTCCAATCTTCGAATGTGACCGAGGTGGCCTCCTCGATACTAAATCTATATAAAGCTCATAACATAGTGCTTATAACAATGCACTTTACAATAACATAACAACTTTTTTTTTTTTTTTTTTTTTTTTATTTTTTTTAGGATCATCATTTTTTTTTCTTGAACATAA
This sequence comes from Chrysanthemum makinoi, assembly GCA_910596185.1. NCBI lineage: Eukaryota > Viridiplantae > Streptophyta > Magnoliopsida > Asterales > Asteraceae > Chrysanthemum > Chrysanthemum makinoi. Next base: position 139,812,824 of record OU343217.1, read on the forward strand.
CAACTAAACATAATATCCCCCCACTTGAGATGAACAATGGGAATTCCGGGGGTCTTCAATGATCTTCAAGAATATGTCGTCGATGAAAGTGTGATTTTCGAACCTTTCCACTTGAACCTTGAACTTAGGCAAATGATGACTTCCCAATCACAAATAAAGACTACAGGGTAGGCTAAGGTGTATAGGTGTATCGAAACAATACATTGGGTTAACAAAATGAAAGGAATGGCTCGGATGGGTGTATCTAGGGGTATCTTGCACTAAAGGTGAGTGCAACAAAATGGTTTCAGATGGGGGTCGAGAAGTCGAGGTGACTAATCGATAGACATACAATGGTAGGCTATTTGGGTGATAATCCTATAATATTGCTTTCTAAAACTGAAAAGTCCAAATACATCGAGCTAACTCAACATACCTCGCTTATAGTCTCAAATGATGCAAAGGCCAAGTTCTATAGTTTACAAGCTACCGCACACTCATAATTTGGTGGATTTGGGGTAAAATATTAGAAACGGATAAGGCTAATCTCACCATATAATATCAAGGGTTGTATGTGCTCTGCTAAGGTCTAATCTAGTTAGGTTAAGAAAAACATGTCAAAATTTTAAAATGGCATAAATTTTCAAAATAAACTAGAAAAACGAGGGCAAAATAAAGTTCAAGAGATAATTCTACTCGCGTCCCCCCACTTGAATTGTACAAAGTCCCTTTTTACTAAGCGTTAAATAAAGGTGAAGAGAAAAGTAGAATTAGAGCGAGAACTTCCCCGAATTTGCTCCAACAAGAAAGAAGGCCCACGAAAAAGAGACGTGCCTTCGTATAAGCATCCATGAACAAACTTCAATCCTTGAAATCACACTACCGACTAGCATAATTCTAAAAAGAAAAAATGAAAAATAAAAACAAACCTAACTCACTTTCGTAGGAATCACGGTTGCATTTAGCATAGGCAACAAGCCTTTTAAACCACTTGGTGTCCTAAGTGGACGAGTGAAGTCTCGTGAGGGTTTATAGGGAACACACCCACAAAGTTCATTTAAAATACTAATACAAAGTTATTGTGTTTTAAAATGAAAGAAGTAAAGTAGGAGAAAGTTACGCCGTAACTCCAATAGGGAGTTACGCCGAACTAGGCAAAACCTTGCATACTGTAAGAGGTAGCTACGACGTAACCACGGAGATGGTATTACGCCGTAATTGGTAATGTATCTGAAATTCTGCTGCAAGGGGTAGGTTACGGCGTAACCATCGAGATGAGTTACGCGTAACTATGGTCATATCGCCAGCACAGCAAAATCGCTCCGTGTTCCTGCAAAAATGGTAAAAAAACACAAAACCCTACAGAAATGGAAATAAAACAAAAGAAAGGGATAATTTGGGTTGTCTCCTGAAAGAGCACTTTTCTTTATTTACGAGTCTTTAAGTTAGACTCAGAGCCGCGGGGTTACCATTGTTTGTTGGTCATTTTGTGGATATGGCAATCTCCATGTTGGATCCAACTTATCATATTCCCATCCCGTTTGTAGTCATCCCCTAATTCTAAATGCCCAGTAGAAGCTCTTGATTTTCTAGTAAGGTCGGTCAATACCTTTGCCTTGTCTTCCTCACTGATCTCGAGCAATGGTTGGGCTTGGCTTAACTGCCTCTTGGTCCAATTTTTAAAATTCTTAATGGTTCTCGCCATTTTGAAGATAGTATTATCATCGTTTATCTTTAACCATACTAACCCTTCTTTTTCATTTTTATCTAACCCCGACACTTCCGAAAAGGTTTTCCTAAATTTACTCCCTAGTCCATCTTCCACAAACTCGCTTACGTCGTCCAAAACCATAAAGTCCACCAAAAATGAATGAGTCCCAATGAAGACATGGATGTTAGTTGCAATCCCAAGAAATTTATTCCCCTTATATTCTAATTATTTCTTCATAACTCGGTTGTAGCACTCTTTTGACTTGATGTTGATGGGAAGTTGTGTCAATAAATGGATGGAAATCGATGAACCCGATTTTGCATGAGATCTTCGTGATAATAAGGGTTCCTATGATGTATGCGGTTCCCACCTCATAAAATCTAGGTTGATCGTTTGTAAAAAGCCTTCACAGAGTTGTCTTGCCAATGGGCCATTTCGACGTCACTTGAGAAGTCATTAGTATCGATTCTAAATTATCCTCTTCCTCAAACGAAAACATCAAAATCTTTCCCCGAATCTACCTCGCCAGATCCGGGGTCACTTTTCTCTAGAGCGTCACCAAAACTCACATCGTCCACACATACCTTTTGAGGAGTAGACGGATTTCATTAGGTCCTAACGCTGCAATTTCTCCATTAGCTTCAAGAGTTAGTTTTCCAAAGAAAGACATCCACCTTTATATGGGCAAGAGCAGCATAGGTCTACCTAATATGATAGGTATTCTGCTGTTCGAATGTCAAGAATTACAAAATCCATCGGGAAAAGGAATTTCTTTATTTTTACCAACACATTTTCAACAATGCCTAACGGTGACTGCATGGATCGATCGGCCATTTCAGTTTTCATCTTGGCTGGCTTAAGGTCACCAATACCCATATGCGAGGAATATCGAACGAGACATTATGCTTATGCTCGCCCAAGATCAGCTAGGCATTACACATATTGAGACCCCGATCAAGCGGAGAGTGAAACAACTTGGATCTTTTTCTTCGTGGTAGCTCGCTCTCAAAACCGCCGAACATCTTTCGTTGAGTTGAATTGTCTCATCATTTCTTGATTCCTGTGGAATATCATCATGATTAGTTTTAATAGAATTAGTAATAGGGAGTTTACCGCAAAGCTTAGTCCGTAAGGATTGCTCTCCATGCTGATTCGTCGCTTAACGTTTTCCGAAAAGGTTGTTGGTTCTTTAAGGATAGTTTCCACCATGTTGACAACTTCCTCACCATGAGCTCACACTTTTTTCCAATCCCTTAATCCGATCTTCATGAATTTTGAGAGAAGAGACTGTATTTTCCACGAATGTCGTCATCATCTTTTCAATTCTCTCATCTCGTTCCCTTGATTCCTTGATGTGGTCAAGAATCTTTTTTCAAGATTGATCCCGGTTTTGGTCCCAAATACACTCTTAACCTTCTCAATCCTACATGCTTCAACTTCTATTTCTAGCCTTCGTTTTTCGAAAATTTCCCCATAATTGTATTCTTGCTTTGTCAATGTCTTCATTACCTTATGATCAAAATTGTCTCTTGGTCCGCACACTGCCATATGCCATTTGTAGCAATGTTCGAAATCCGCTGAATACATTCCAAGGCTTGGTCAGGGGTCATGCTAGGAATACGTCTCGGAGAATCGAGTAGTTCTCGTTAGGCATTAATTCCCCGGTAGAAGACGAGACGATCCGATGTTTGTTCAAATCATGAGTGGGACATCGATAAAGTAGCTCATTAAACCTTTCCCATGCCCGATAAAGCGCTTTTCCCTACTTGAACTAATTGATAGATTTTACCAAGAATTTTGGCCATTTTTAAGGAGGGCAAAATTGTCGATCGAACTATCTTCTTAATTTATCCCATGCTCCTTTACATTCGTTAGGGAGTTTATTGTACCATCTTTCGCAGCCCAGAAGATTCATAGGAAAAATTTTACGGTGACCAATAGCTCGGGTGCCTCTGACATTGAAAAGAGAAGATAAATAGAGTACTTCTTCTACATGATTCTCGAACGCCCCATCTTCATCTCCAGAAAACTTAAGTTCGTGTAACTCTCGAATAAATTGGTCTAGAATAGAGTATTTTTCAGTACTAGAATCCTGTGTGAAGGTTCGCTTGCAGTTCTCATTAGGTCGTTCCAAATACTACTCCATGGTTAAGTCATCGATATTATTTTCATCAATGACCTCCGGTTTCAAGCCGACGGTCCGATTCATAAAATGAAAAGATGTTGGGAATAGGAACCAGAGAGTAAACTTTCCTTGTCCGAAATTGCTTCTCCGGATCATCGAATGTGGTGGCAAAAAAGGCCTCGAAAGCACAGTCTTGTATCCTCGACATTTAAGAGAAGAAAGAAAATTAAAAATAGACTTAATGCGAAATCCTAAAATAGTTCACCAGAATGCGCCAAAAACTTGATGCATGTTTTACTAATCGTGTTTGAAATTTATATAGTCTCGTTATACCTATGGTCTACCCTAATGCACTAACAGGCAAACCCTAGTGTGTAGTGTAGTATTCGGCAAAAACCGAGGTCGTCCTAAGAGCTATGTGTGTTGGATTATTACTAAGTGTAGGTGTCATGATTTTAATATGATTTTGATAAGGAATTAACTACTAAGGCGCGATGAAAGCAAACAAAGGAAAAGGTGCAATCAATAGAGAGAGGGTGCTAACCTAGTTATTCAACCTAGCTAGTAATGTCTACGCCTAATTACTTCCAATTACTTCAGGTGGGGTCAAAGTCGAGAGGACAACATTTGGTCAATTCGCTCTAACCTATCAGCAAAGATGCCACCATCGAGAAGTCGTGTCCCTTGATAATTCCAATTGTTCCGGACCCTAAGCCGAATTAAGTATCGCTACATGCTAGATTTATAATAGTGAGTGCCCGGCGTTAGCAACTTAAACACTCACCCCCTAATTCTTAAGTTCATCCAAACGGTAGGTGATCATTGGTCAAATCACAAGTAGAAAGGGTCGCCATTGGTCATATCTACCCTTCCCGTCTCAGTCTACTCACTTAGGGTCAGTTGGTCATATCTCCTAAGCAACTAGCCTCTACGGCCATTCAAAACTACCGAAAAAGGGTAGCTACCAATAAACTATGCATGCATACACTTAGAAATAATTATATGGAAGTAAACGCACAAAACAAAACAATTAAGGAATCATAACTAGGCCGACCAAGAGGTGCTTAGCCGCCATATTAACCGCATAAATCAATTCAATATTCAATGTTATGAAATACATGAATCGAAAGTAAAGAAAAGATAAATGTCTAATGCTTATCAGGGGAGTGATTTCTCCCTTTGAGACAGCTCCATATGCTCCTCTATACCGCTTTGGCTTCTTCCCACATTCTTTGGTTGTGGTGTGTGGAATGGGATGCTTTGAAATGGAAATCGGGTATTTATAGGCCAGATTTGGGTTACGGCGTAACTAAGAGAACAATTACGCCCTAATCTTCTATTTCATTGTAATTTGCACTAGATCTCTGTTACTGCAGAACCTTATAAGTGGTTACCAGATCTTCATATTTTGGTTACACCATAGTTTAAACAAGAGTTACGTAGTAGTTATCACGCGTGGAACCTCATTTGACCTAATATGGTTACTTGTAGTCTTTGTGAGAGTTACTACTAATCTTCCGATGAGTTGGCTTTCTAGGTCACGCTTTTAGCTAATGTGAGAGATAAGTTACGCCGTAACTTCTTCAAAGTGACTCTGATAATTCTTTGATAATTCTCCAATTCCGCGTCTCTTTAGCTCCAATGCTCGTAGTTTACCTGAAAGTGGAAAACAATAGAAAACAAGCGTAAATCCATATAAATGATATAAATTACAAGCATTATCGGGGGAAATTGACACTTAATATTCAGGACTATTTGATGTTATCAGATATATCCACCGTTGTTCAGAACTTCTAAGGTGTTTCCTTCAACATTTTTAATATCTAAAATCAAAAAATAAATAAATAAATGAAAAAGGCTTTAAAAACAAAGTATACAAAAGTATTAAAAAAAAACAAAAAAAAGTCCAAGTTTTACCCATTTACCTACAAATAGGCCAACTTCGCTTATGCAAGGTAAATGGGTTAAACAATTTATACACATTAACCTAGTTCTAATGGTTATTAAACGCAAAAATCATGAAAAAATAAATAAAAAATAAAAAATAATTTTTTTATTTAAAAGCGAAGTTGAACCATCGATGTAATTGAATATAGTTTTACAAATGTAAACTTCTAAATTCATATGTTATGGAAAGAAAGAGGTTGTAAAATGATCAATACCTCAATAGCGTGGTAACAAGCACGCCAAAATTTTATTTGACATGTAAGAAGTAAATATCATAAATAAAGAATTAACTATATATAATACTCGTTAGTAGAGATAATGAATCAACAATAAAGATAAAAATAAAAAGCAATATAATATTAGAGACTAAGAAAACATACAAAGATTTTAACCCACCTTCAGTTGTTGGCCCAATTTCACGGATCTTTAATCAACGATATACCAAAATATGAAATATTCTCTATTTTCTATAAATCTATCATCATAGTAATCGTTACATGTTCTAATCTATAAATACATATCGAAAAGGTACATGTGAACCGTTGTGATGGTTCATGATATGGCAGTTATGTTTGTAACTATCATATAACCGTTTGTAACTTCTATTGGCTATTTAAAGAAGTTGACTTTTCCATGTTGACTTTGACTTTCGTGTTTGACATTTAATATGGGTAGATTGGGATTAACCCAATATTCTCTCCCTTAATCACAATCGCCGCGATGTAGGCTCTTAAGTATTTTGTAGTCGCCTCACATAACTCAATTTTGCTTCCTTTAACATTCGCCGCAAATTTGATCAATTTTAGAATCTTCCGCGACTGCTGTCTTCGTGATCTCTAATGTTTTCGCATTCTTTGCGGTGTCTGAGACTCTCCGATTTCGCACTCTCGGTTTCTCGTGACTCTCTCATTGTTTCAAAGACTCTCGATGTTTCTGACTTCATCAAGCCGCAATCAACCGCGGTAAGCTCATTGTATCATTTCTCTTCTTATAGCTATAGTCGCCATAAGCAATGTTGGCTCTAAGTCTTCTTCAATAAAATTGGATTGTTCTCTGACTTGATTCTTGCGTTTATTTTGACATTCATAGGCATAATGTCCAAGTTTGTGACATCGGTAACATGTGACTTGAGATTTGTCTCTTGTATCTTCTTCAAAAGACGCCGTTCTTCCTTTTAGATTGATAATTATTCTTGTCTTGTTCTCTACTCGACTGGTTAAATCTTCCCCGACCATATTCTCTAAAAGGTTTTCCTTGTCCTTCATATGTGAACATCAAACTCTCTTGACTGTTCACTTGTTTATCCTTCTTAAACTTAATCCTTTCTTCATAGGTCTTAAGTCTTCCAATTGCTTCTTCCATAGTCATTTCACTTAGGTTGGAATATTGTTCTATAGATGCAACTATTTGCAAATACCTATCGGGTACAACATTTAGTAGTTTCCGTACTAAGGTTTCATCTTCTATGGTCTGTCCTAGACTAGCGGCTTTGTTTACGAGAGTTGTGAGTTTTGTGGTGAAGGTGTCGATTGTCTCGCCTTCCTTCATGTATAACATCTCAAAGTAGGATTTAAGTGTTTGAAGTCTTGCTTGTTGAACTCTGTCTTCGCCAATGTGTCTAGTTTTCAAAGCATTCCAAATGTCTTTGGCGGTTTTGTGCTTTGTTATTTGAAGTAATTGTTCTTCGGGTAAGGCTTGGTAAATAAATGCAATAGCGGTTTTCTCTTTTTTCTTATTGGGTTGAGTCATGTCAGTCGGCTCTATTGTTTCCCATAAGCTATTTGCTTCGAGAATAATTTGCATGCGAATTGCCCATAATGAGTAATTCGCGGGCTTTAGGATTGAGCATTCAAATTGGGGTGTACTATTTGAAGTATTAGTACTAGGTTCCTTATTACACTTGTCTTCTCGTCATATCTTAAAGATATTGACAATAAATCTCCAAGAAAATTTTAACACGTTGTGTGTTGAAATTTCTTATTTTTAGTGAGCTCTAATATTTTATTTTCCTTAAAGGTATATAAAACTTTTATAGGTCTAGTTTTGAAAAACTATCATGGGAGATTAAAAATTCTTAAATGAAATATCCTAAGGTTAATTACTCCTTAAAAATTATTTCTAATATAATAAGCAGTGTAATCACTAGGTTACTATATCTAAAAATATTTGATGAAGTACTAAATTTATAAATTAAAGTAACTTATCAAACAAAAATAATATATATCAAAAATAAAATATATACTATATATATAAAAAATGAAAGAGTGGTTTTGTAACTTTTGGAACCTGGAGGTGTTGATGGTCTAATCCGATGCCTTAAAATAAAAAAATCCTTTGTGTGTAGCCCTACTTAAAAATGATGCGCCTCTTTTGTATGTATTCTTATCCCTTGTTTTGTGAGATAAAAAGAAAACGCCTCTTTATATATTTCTTATATCTCTTTTATTTGAGATAAAGAAAAAATAAATGTCTCTTTGAGACTGTGAAGAAAAAGCTTCCGTCTCTTCTTTCTCGGAATGATCCCGCTCTCTTCTCCGATCTTTATGGCCATGTTGCCTTCCTATCTTCTCCTATGTGGTGTTCTTCGCAGCACCTTCCTTCAATCAAATTTTTAGGGTCAGTGAATTGGGGGTTTTCAGTCCGTGAGAGATATGGATGATTGGAGAGTTTAATTAAGTCGATTTGTGGCTTAATTAACGATCCGGCTTGATTCTTTAATTGGAACGTGTGTGTGTTTTCTAATTTGAATCTTTTAATTCTAATTTGATTACTTAGCGCTATCCTCTCGATGTTTTTTTCGTTTTGAATCTTGGGTTCGATTTTTGACCGTGCCTAACCCCTTGATAATGATGATTGGTTACGATTTTTCGTTGTTGTTCTGACGTAAAAGTTTGCTAAAAAATATGAAGCCCTTATTATCGATTAAATTAATCACGAAGTGATTAATCCCTTGGTGACAAGAGTCGGATTTTCCCGATGATAAACACAAAATGATTTCGATTGTGTTTTAATCGGATTTCCATAAACCGTTTTGGCCTAAAAAATAGTGCGGTTTTGATTCAAAAATTGTGGAAAAATAATCTTGGTATATAATGATTTTGGCTCGAGCACCAATTGTTAATTCAATTTCACTGATCTTTAATCAACGATATACCAAAATATGAAATAATCTCTATTTTCTATAAATCATTCATCATAGTAATCAAGTTACATGTTCTAATCTATAAATACATATCGAAAGGTACATGTGAACCGCTGTGATGGTTCATGATGGCGTTTATGTTTGTAACTATCATATAAATCGCTTGTAATTGCTATCGCGCTATTTCCCAAATGAGTTGACTTTTCCATGTTGACTTTGACTTTCTGGGTTTGACCTTTAATATGGGTAGATTGGGATTAACCCAATATCGCTCGATCAAGTGTTTGTACATTTTCATCACAAACACGACTTATATTAATGACGTGCTCACCGGAATTTGCAATAATCAACAAACGCTGAACACCAATGAAATATGAATATCATTTAATTGCGAAAACGGTCTCGTCTTTGCTAGTGATTCAAGAAACCTGACTATAGTTGCAACATTTTATGGCTTATTAAGCATATAAAAATTGCAATTTTTTGGGCAAAAGTAACACATGTTCATTCATACTCGTGAAAAAATTGATACCTAGATTTAGGTAGCAAAATCTTACAGAGCACTTAACTTTGATCAAGTATCCATTCTAAGCATACATATGTAACTATGTGAAATTATGTTCCATTTTAGCCGTTCATGATAAACGTTTAGGCATATGATTATCAGTTAAATTGACGATGTAATAAGCCGAGAATGTCGGGTTAGCTACTAATAGTGATTTACTTAGTGATCAAATATTCTTAATATGTACAAAACCTAAAGAATAACATCATGTCATTGAACCTCCTTATGTTATGTACTAAAAGCTCAAAACACGAACTCGCACAACCGAGTAAGAACCGGCCCAACACGAATATGCTTCAAAGAGATGGATCGAAAATATACAGATCAAATGCCCATTTGTGCGGCTAGGTTCATGGAGTCACCTTTTGAACCAACCTATAAAAACACATTGGCGTAACAAAAGATGAAATCATGAATCCATTCTATAAATGAGACAGGTGGAATCTTGAGATGAGATGTACTAAGTTTCAAAGAGAACAAACCTCGCTATGACCATTTCGCTGGGATGTACAGAGTATACCTTGTGAAAGAGATCTGCAACTCCTTGAAGTTGTGTTGTGCACGTATCAATCTTGTTTTACCAACTCCATTATCGCAAGACACGCCCAATCTCTGATGGACACCTATCAAGTAAATTATTTTAAAAGATAAGAATACTGCGTCTACTAAATGGCATAAAACAACCGCTTTTCAATCTCAAATGTCACAATCTTTATTGTTAGAAAAGTTTTTCAAACTATATGTACTACTAGATGATGTAACTATCTTTAATAATGTGCTAATTACAATATAAGAACTGACCTTTTTACTTGACTGATAAGGATTTAAAACGCACATTTTTAAGAGGTCATTTAAGCCCTAAACTAATGTATTTATGATCATATATTTCCAAATTGTCCCTTATCACTTTTTAGGTACTTTGGAAGCAAAAGCTGAAAATCAAGCATATTTGTATGAAAAGGGATGAAAATGTGAAGAGAACGATCAAGTCATGAAAAGTCCGAAAAGGGCACCAGACGGCGCACAACCCATACACTTGCAAATGAAAATAGCAAAATAACCCGATTTTGCTAGAGACGGATCGATGGAAAATTGAAGTAACAAGTGACGCCGTCACTTGTTAAGAGAGTCGGAATTTTATTTGAAAATTATAACGTACGACTTGGAAAATGATTTATTACTTATAGAATAGTAGTGAAATCGAGTTAAATTTTGTGATATTTTGGTAAGATAACAAATCAGGTTATAAAATAGCTCGTGAAATGATTTGTAAAATAGTTTATAAGAAAACAATTTATTGTTTGTCAAATAGTAGAAAATTTCGTAGTGTAATTTGTGATTTAATATCAAGGTGGTTTATAGGGTGGTAACAAAATAGTTAGTAAAGTAAAGGCGAATAGCTTGTGAGGTAAGAGTAACGCAGTTTTATGATTTTAAATCGAGACAGATGGGCTAAAGAAGACTCACCGAAGAGTAAAATATTTCATAAGACTGTAATAAAACTTGCTTGAAAAATTGTAATATAGTTTACAAATTACTAGACAAATTGTTTGTTGTTTTATAAAATAGTAGTAAGGTAATGAATCGGTTTATCACATTATAATAGTTTGTAAAATGATATATAACACAATTTGTAGAACAGTAGAAAGTCATTTCATTGCTTATGAAATTGTAGTAAGGTCAAAAATTTTAATTTATTGATGTAGTAGTAAAATATTTTGTAGAATGACAGCAAGATGGTCGGTAAAATAGTTGGAAGTAGTTTATGCGTTAGATAGCCATAAAGTTTATTATTTCATAAGAGGGTATCAGGGCAGATAGTTAGTATCTCATAGGAATAAGTAGAAGATTTGGTACGATTTTTGGGATGAAATTGATACAGTAGTGGATGACGAGGCAACCTCGATCCCAACGTCTGAGAGAATGATAATAGGACGGGGATGGTGAAGACATGATGTTGTAACGATCCAGTAATAGTAATTTAATATATCATAAGTAATGTTTAAATAGTGTGCATCATCTGCCAAGCAAATCTCCATGCACGTTGCTAGTAGATAATGTTTAAATAGTTATGCATCATCTGCTAAGCAAATCTCCATGCATGTTGCTGGTAAAATGTAGACGCGGAGGTGTAAAGTAGTAGTGTAAAATGGTTAGTTTAAAGAGTGTAGTATTGCAATGAGAAAGGCGTTCCACTTAGGAGAAGATGTGTCGTAATAAGGAGGTATTGTGATGTGTGAAAGTAAACCTTTATAACGTTTTATGAATTTCAATGTTAATGAACACACGCATAAATTTTTATCATTTCCCGAAATCAAGTAAAAAGTCAACTGGACATACCCTATCATAACTACTCTTGGTATTGCAAAATTCACCTCTGAGTCGGACATAGGTGATCAGGCTATGTCCCACTGTCCTTGGTTGAATATAGGTGATCAATCTATATTCACCCAATGTTTAATGAATCTTGCAATACTTAGCTTAGTTACAATAGTAACATGTCCCAATGCTTTTAGAAATTGTCATGAAAGACTAAAACAAATATTTCATTTTATGTGGGGGAGAAGGCGTAGCACTATGGTTCATAATCATACGTATAAGTAAAACGATCATAGATAATAGTGAGGTTAATTTTGCAGTAATAAAACACATATCTTATCAAGGATGACTTCAACAAGTCATAGGTGAGGCATCAGCTTGGCAGGCAGGCATGTGTCGGTCATAGGGTTAAGTTTTTGTAAAACGGTTATAGTCTAGGTTTGAAAAATACCGGTTCTCTATAACCAAGGCTCGATACCAATCAGTAACAACCCCAAAAATGGTTTGCAGCGGAAGTAAATGTTACTGGGGTATTACTCGATTTATATCACAACAAAAAGTATAGAACAACGGTTTAACAAAAATCTTATTTCATAAAGATTTATGTTTACATCTTTCAAAACATAATGCGGAATTTGAGCCCATAAAAAGTAAAGTGGTCCCTAATGTATATCAGAGTCATCTATGACCATGTCATGCCAATGCCAGCGCCAAAGTTTAGCTATCACCTTTTTATCCTGAAAATACATGCTTAAAAGTCAACACAATGGTTGAGAGTGAATTCATAGGTTTAGTAATAAAACAGTTGATCACAAGATTTCTAGTTCCATAAAACTGTGGGCCGGTTGGTTTACCATAATCATAGTGGTTGTTATTGCCCTAAGCTCATGACACGAAAAAAGTTAACCATACATCATAGATATGATGCAAAAGAAATAATAAGGTGCCCGCCGGGAGGTAGGATGCCACTTCTACCTAGTACTCAAATATAGTGCGTTTGTCGCACAAACCGTCAAGACAAACGGGTGGTCAACCCCAATAGATATATCCACAATATTCAAGGCCACTCAAGTGACTAATGGTCCATGATTACGGGTCTTTTGGCAAATGCTACTTAGGCAATAACACAGAAAAACAACATCCAGTTTTTAAGCAATTGTGATAATAAAAACAGTAGTAGCATGTATTCTCCCCCAAGAAGTTTATAAAACAGTTAAAAGAGTAAAAGTGGGGCTATGGACTCACCTCGATGATACAGTAGGCAATGCACGATAATATCTATTACGTAATGGTAATGGCTTCAACACGAAACCTAGATATAATATGGAAAGTCTCAGATTACGATATATATATATACACACACTAGTTTTCAAAGCCCGCCCAATGGGCGGGCATGACTTATAATTATTTGTATGTTGGTTTCTGTTAACTTGAATATATTTTTAAAGATTTATATATACATATATATTATTTCAATAATGATTTAATTTGCTTGCGTGAACTGGTTTAGGTGGTTTATGTATTAAAACTACACATTGAATGACGTTCAACCTGTATCCTTAGAAGAAAATCCATTTGACTTGTTTAATTCATTAGATATAAAACATCCCTCAAAACCAATTCATAACCTAACGGGTCGTAAGTCTACATTGCCACCTCTTGTTGATACTACTGTCATGTACCTGTTAATCTTGAAGCTTTCAAAGCCGTAGATATCAAGGACTCCAATTATGCTTTTAGCATTAGGATCTTGACCAATTGAATTGTTTATTTTCTCCATAATCCCGCACAATTAACGTTCTATTTTAGACTGATATGTTTGAAGCATGACATCACATGTATGCAATTAAAAACTTATTAAATTTCCGTTTTTTGTGAAGACCAAAGAGTAACATTTATTCATGCATACATATATATGGACTTCTAATTTATATATGTGTTTACCAATCTTAAAAAAAGTAGTGCTAAACACCCTTTTAAACATAGTTAGAAGCTACATCGATAAATAGCGTTTGGGCCATGCCCAAATTTTGAGAGTAGCAATTATTGTCAAGTTAAAGACAATAAAATAGTAGAGTGACCTCAAACTGCCACCACACCACCATAACCAATCATATGTTTCTTTGCAATATGATGCTCGGGATGACTTTTCAAGCCTGGATAATAAACATGCTTCACCTGTATATTTAGCATAAAATTCACTATCACCTTGTAGGCGCCTAAAATTACACAGATTCAATCAAGTTGTTACTTTTATATGGCAACTCAAAGAAACCATTAACATACTAACCAAGTTTTTTTTCTTCTTTTTCCCACATGCTTATAAGCTTACACACTAAAATATCTGTTACATAGCAAATACCATTTAAACTACAATTAAGATGATAAACATTTTCTTTGTTTAAAATAATTTGATGAATGTCGTCTTCTTTTAGAATGGCTATTTTATTAAAAAAAATATAATAATAATAATAATAATAAAAATTGGATAAAGACGATGTATGTGATTTGAATGTGAGAGTATAGCTATATAAGTATGTGATTGATAAACAAATATAAGTAAGACAGGATAAATGTGTCATCATACTCTTTCCCTTTTGATGCCACGACTTTTTCCAACATCTCTTGATCCTAATCCTCCATTGTTCCTAAAAGCATCATACTTAATTAACATGTCATGAATGAAAAGGTAATAGTAGCAGATGAGATAAGTTGAAGCAATAAGTACCTTCATCACAGCTTATCATGAAAATGTCTATCTTCTCACCCTTCCTCTGTACATTCAGATCATGAGAAAACTTGCATTTGAAACCTTTTGCACACACCACCTTGAAAAATTCACACAATATGGACTTTGA
>OU343217.1:139827569-139950989 GCA_910596185.1 Chrysanthemum makinoi
TCCACCCGACCAACAACCATAAATAAATATTTAGATATATAATTCACTGGATATGGTAATAAAGTTCACCTCTATGTTAGATTGTTGAACATGCATTTAAGAATGCAGACCGGTATAATAATTGTTAGCCTTAATAGTTTTATTAGAAGTGATGGTCATTCACGATTAGGAACTTTGTAACGTGTGTTAGATATCGTGATAGAATAGTCAACGGGCTCGTGGATTGGGCTAAGCTAATTGGTTAAGCGTTAGGGTATGTTAGCCGTTTGTATGCTCATATATCCCAAGCCCAATCAAGTCAACGGCCCATAGGAAAGCCTTTTTGGTTTTCATGTATTCCACCTATAAATACCCCTCAAATGGTCATTTGAGGGGTGTGCTTGAAAGTGTGTGTGTGTGTGTGTGTATTTTCTCTCTCAAGGAATATACAACTTATTGTGTTTATCTTTATCCTCTACACATACACAGTTTTGTTTAAAACATCAAGTCACCATCTTTCTCATCTTATTTCTAAGCTTTGTTTGTGTTTGTGTTTCACGTTTGATACGCGTAACTTGGGTTACGTGTGTTGGGTTTGCTTGGTAAAGTGATAAGGTTGGTATATCTTAGGTCCTATAATAATCCAATAAGATGGTAAGTAGTCACCACATAAATTTCAGGTAGCTATCTCACACAAGATCCGAGCGACTACTGACAACTTGTGGACTGATTACTATGGAGTATTAAACATGTTCAACCCAATCATCACACCACACAATCATGAATGTATCAGATACTTATCCAACTGTTAAACATCCTTAAGTAATAATCGACTATAGACATCGAGTAAGATACAAAAACAATTTGCAATTCATCGGTTCCAACAAATGAGCCACACTTACATATGTGGTATTTGAGTGTGTTAATGTTAGCATCTTTTTTCTCAAAAAAAAATAAAAAATACACATCGTATGAATAGACTAAACCTCTGATTTACAAATACAAATGAATGAAAAACATTCCGATATGATTAGTTGTTGCAGATGTTGGAGTTGTGTGTAGCAGATGATAGTTGATCAAAGAGCACCGTGATAGTGGTGAGGGTTGTAAGTTTAGATAAACGATATGGTCATGCGGTGAGAGTGTTATAATTACAGAGCGTGCAACTTCGGGGTACTAATACTTGTGTGGTGAGCCCGAACATGAAGTATCACTAATGTGTTTCGACCCGTAACAAAGTCACTTAAACTATTGATACTGAGAATCGGTGTGGGTTTAGAACTAAGATATTTGCAAACTCAGAAAGTGGTATGAATCAGGGGTTGTGTTTGGGATTTGTTATTTTTAATCCAAGTGTGGGTATGTAAAAGATACGGATCAATTAATGTCGTAACCTGATGGTGAGTGTAAGGTGCGAGATTGGGACACGATATGATTAGTCGTGGCACTTAAATAACATCGTGGTGTTAACATGAGGTAAATCAACTGGTTTCATCAGAGGTTGTTAGTTTTCAGGCTGAGCCTTGGATACTTTTACGGATTAAGAATTATCATACTTGACTTGGATATTTATATGTAAATTTCGTATATGTGTTTTTCGTAGTTTACTAATTAAATATAATTATAATTAGTAAAAGTTTTATTTCAAAAATGTTGTTAAAGAAATTATATATTTTTATTTATGAATTTTGTTTCTTTCTTTTTCCCTTTCTTCTTACTACTCTCAGATCATTAGAACACACCTTTTATCCTTTGAAAATATCCAGGAAGTTCTGCATCTACACTAAAAACTATGATACTCCATTGGCTCCAGAAAGTGATTTCCATTCCTACGCCAAAGTTATTGTAGCAAAATGTGTTGTAAAAGAGCAGAGCCTGCTTTCACTCTATATTCTTTACAATAACGATTTGGAAGAAGTGATGCAGTTGTCTAAACATCCACAAATCAAACAAAGGGTATGCTGATTATAGACAAATTACGGGTATAAACTAATACAAAGCTAAAAAAAACAACATTTAAAATATAAAATTATTTACTAATCACCAACTGAATTTAACCCTCTCTTCACAGATCACGACAATTAAACAGTTACATATATAATGGCATAAAAAGTAGCTATAAATGACTAAATGGTAACCTGGTCCTTAGCTTGAATGTTTGTTGGGTATCTTCTTTCCCAATGACATCAAATCCTTCTCAATTTTCTGCAAACATTAATACACAATAAAATTTCAACATTCCACCTTATAAGGTAATGAACAATAAGAAAGTGACTGGATTCGCCTTTGCAAAACATCATGTGGTATCTGAACATATGTAGCATGTCATGTATATACCTGTTGTATTATCAAATGAGGAGTAAAACAAACGGATTAAGAATCATCTTTGAGCTTTTCTATTGTTATTTAGATGCTAGCAATCATGTCACTTCAAAACCATATTATTTAGCCTCTATATTCCTGAAGCATATGGATAATGCAAAATATAACCTGAAAGCTTTTTATTTCCTATATTATTTCCAAATAATGTACCTTGATCAACAACTTTCCCAACAGAGATCTCCTGATATCCAAGGCCAAGTATACCATCAAACTTGGTCGCCAAGAAAGTGATTCAGACTCTTTGGTAGCCTCTATGAAATCTCGAGAAAGTAAAAATCACGAGGTAAGAGACTCGATGAAAATATTGCACTCAAAGAAATTTGAAGCACAAATTCTCAATCTTTACCTGCTTTTTAACCACAAGATCACCAAGAGTGACGGAGTCTTGGTTGAAAAACCGGATATTGATCCGGTTCCATACTTGAATTGCGGCAGATGTCCCTGAAAGAAATTAACAGTTACTAACCATGTATATAAAACGCAATCCGAGGCTGTGCCAAATTCATTTGTGCATCCTCCTTTGCCTCTAATATTATCTAGTGAAATCCCCTTTCCCCTGGTATACATCACCATCAATGATGATTCTCAAAAGGCATTTATCAAAACAAATATAAAAGGAAGAATGGTACTGTTGGAAACTCCGCCAAAAAAAAAGCCTCTCATGGTGCACCTAACCTAACACTATGTATGTCTTAACCAATTTATGTGGTATATAATATGAGATCAGACTACCATACTTGCTACGAAGTACATAAAATGATAATAGTTCATAAAAACGTAACTTACTTGACCATTGTATACAGATTCGTAAACCATCAATGTACCTAATAATTATAAACTCCAAAAATGCCGCTATTATATATAAAAAGGTTGCGACTTTATATAAGAAAAATGAAAGTAAATGCCTACTTGGATTATTGGCGGTGGCAATTTCTAGACCATATGAGGCGGTGGCAAAAAATACTAAAACGAACAAAGGCTTCCAGCTATAGTCAATGTATTCCTTGGACCTTGTACACAAACACAAAAGACAACAAAACGTAAAAGCAAGAATTAATAAGTAACTTTTAAAAAGAAGTATGAGCTGTTACATCGAGTTATGCTCATCTGTATACTCAATAATGGCGAAACAAAAAGTTATGGGAGTTAATTTGATCACGGTTGCTTGAAGATAAACGTAGGTTTTTTTTACCAATCTCATTTCTTTTTACAGTTTCAAGTGAATCGTCACTTTTGCATGTGATACCTTCATCGATTGATCTGAAGAAGAGATCTAAGCCATAGTTACGATGATGGGTTTTCGTGGGCTAGAAGAGCATCAAAGGGGTTGGCGAGGATCTGTAAATCGACAATCGAAACACCCTTTAAATAGAACCACGCAACACTCTTTCCGTTGATGCTCGCTTAACCAACACTACCACTTTATATGTCTCCAGGAACCAATAAAACTATATTAATAGGTAGGATGGAATAGAGAGAGGCATCTTACCGTTGATGGAAACCCCCAAGGTGTTAGATAAATAACCAAAAGAAGAATTCACAAAACCCAGTTACACATGTTTGTGGTTACTACAAATAAACTCTAGATAGCACATGAGACATATGCTCAATATAAAAGTCTGATAATTTATCATAATGAATAAGCAAACTATTAGGGAGCTAATGTATAATTCAACTTGACGACTTCAAAAAGTATGCATACTAATGTGAGCCCTTCAAAAACATATTGAACTATTCTTTATAAACAACATCCACATGTTATTATTGTAATACCATTTTATTCAGCACGTTTATCTTAATGACATTTGGGTAAACCACGAGAATTGCACTGTGACTATCAATCCGTGTAGTATAAAAACATGGGAGAAATAATGTTGGTGAACAATGGAAGACAGGAACTGTTATGATGGAAATGAGGACACTAAAGCAATAGTTCAAAAATTAGAGTGGTTTGATTCTGAAAATTGTAAACACCAAACCATCACTTACCATGCCAACGACAAAATAATATATTTATTACTTCGTACTCCTTAAAGTTATGTTATGTTTTACCGTTAAAAGCAGAAAAAACCATATTGTAGGGGAAAAAATAATTACTGATAATAATAAATGAAAACGGGTGTTAGTTACCATGTAGAAAATCAAGTTTAGAACCGCATGATCAAGTACGTCCAAAGAGGCTTGTGAGTCAAAGGCGATAGAACATCCCGCAATTGGCGAGAGCAAGTTAGATACCAAAACCTATAATATATCACAATGTCTTCTTGATAGTTGACAATCAAGCCTTCTGTTTGAGATTTTCTTATTGAACTACACTTTAATTAGAAAAACTCCATAGAAAAAAAGTATCTTGTTCTTTTTTGAATTCTACCCTCATCCGAAGACACTATATTGAAGGGTGCTTTAGAAATTTGATTAATATGCAAACACTAATTCAAGAAATGATCGATATATACTACCTCCGTTTACAATGAAATTCATGCGGTGGAAAACCTTTTGTATTGTCCAACCATAATCTGCACTCTTATCTCCATCCTAATTAACTGAATCTGCAATTATACAAATTCATATACAGACTTAAAACCATCATTATCCATTTTTAAACAGGTTCCTACTCTCATATAGGAGAACTATGTATCTCTAGGATTGATGACGGACAAATACAATATATACCCAATTTGAACCATGCAAGCGTAAAAGGGTTAGTGGCATAAAAGCGATATTTGGAAAAGCGAAATGCGGTCATTGAGTACAACCTCGTTACGGATGTAACTTTTTATAACAAAACCACAGTTCCCTTTGATTAGCCTGAAAATTAAATCATGAACAAACTTACCATGCTACTTCCAAAGAACATGTATTCTCAAACCTGCACACACAAAAAGAAAATCAACATGAGAGAATTGAGAAAAAAAAAACTGAGGAAAAGATAAAATTAGGGTTTGGAGAAAAATATATTACGAACCAAGGTGAGAGTAGGGTTTTAAGCTGTATAGAAATATATGGTATATAATTTACATCCGAAATTTATAAATAAAATTATTAAAAATAATGAAAAATCCGAAATTTATAAAGCTATTTATATATTATAGAATGCAACATAATTATCAAAATAACTTGTTGCCTAAGTGGTAAACACACAAGTTATTAATGCTACTCTTACAAACAACCCAAGTTCAAATCTCACTATTGTCATTTTTTATAAAAATCGATTTTCACAAAAAAAAATATTAAAAATTTATACAATTTATACATTATATCCGAAAATTATATACTATTGCTTAGGTGGATTAATAAATTGCTTAGTTGGACCAAAAATGCTTATGTGGCATGAAAAACAATTACTGGGTATTGAGGTGGCATTAATGCTAAATGCCTCCTGTTATATATAATTTAAAGATATATTCAGTTTACGACCTCAAATAGTAATGTTTGGAAAATGGTTTAGTTGTGAGACACTTGTATCGTTTATACTTGTGTGGAAATGCTTAAAGTTCAAAAACATAATGTTTTCAAATAATGGAGTTATTGAAGCTTATGTGGAGTTTCATAAGTTAATTCGATTCTTGACAATGTAAATAAAAATATAGTTGTGAAAATGTTGGTAAGCATTGGCTCTTGGAATAAATGTGGGAAGATGCATACTGAAACCTTCGATAAGAATCGGCTCGAATATTGGCTCAAGCATTATTGAAGAATTAATAAATACAAGTCGAATTGTATTTATCAAGTTCATTTGGTTTTGAAGTGTGAAAATATATGTACAATATATATTTATCGATGTCATGGGTAAATTATATATATTTGGAAAAACGTAATATTTATAATGTGGAAAACTAGAAAGGGGGGGGGGGGTTGAATAGTTTTACCGATTAAAACTTTGTTTTCAACTATTTAGATCGACTTATGTCAATCTATTTGATGTGTATGTTGGATGTTGATAGATAAGTATATAAATAAGTAATGCAAAGGCAAAGAGTAAGAAACACAAAACCACAACACGAGTGTTTATAGTGGTTCGGCTAGAAGGACACCTTCCTTGCCCTACTCCACTCCCGAGTCACCTACTCGAGAGTTCGTAAGCACTACACAACACAAGCTCCTTAATGTGGCGGAGAAGCCTTCACAACATCGCCTACTCTTTATCCGGTACAAGGCTAGACACTGGGTCCTTCCACGAGGTAGAACTAAACCTATCACAACGTCACCTACAATTTATCCGGTACAAGGCTAGATACCGAGTTCCATTACAAAGGAGGAACTACTACCCAACACTACACAACACCTATCCCAAAGGAGACATACTCCTTATAACAATATCAAAAGGATCTCACTATCCTTTGACCCAAACTAATCTATCTTGTACATCGATGTACCATATCGAGTACACCCTTGGCACCTTTCACTAATGCCTTTGATATGACCCTTTGGCACCTTTCACTAATGCCTTCGACTTGACTCTTTGGCACCTTTCACTAATGCCTTCGACTCGAACCTTCGGAACCCTTCACTAATGCCTTTGACACAGACCTTCAGCACCCTTCACTAATGCCTTTGACACAACACTTCTAAGGAGGGAGGAAATAACTATCAACAAGATAACTTCTGTAGTCTTGATGATGACAAAGCTAGGCAACCCATGGACTTGAGCTTGCTCGACTTCAAGAGGTGGTGATCTCGCCTTTAAGAGGAACCTAGAGAATCACACAAACACAAAACTACATAGAAAGATCCTTTGGATCTAACGTTAGAGAGTTTACAATACTAAGAGAGAGTATGTGTAAAAGAGGTGAGTTACAATGAGGAAATGGCTAACTATTTATAGGCAAAAACCTCTACTGTTCCCCGGATCCCACGGATCCCTTACTTGAGGGATCCGTCCAGTGTAATCCTAGGGATCCGTGGACGCTCCTCACTATTTGGGTTGTGGGTCATGGATCATGGGTCATGGGTCATGGATTCTGGGTCATGGGTACCCAAATAGATACAATGTATCTAGACATTGAATCATGGGTCATGGGTCATGGACCATGGATAATACCCAATATGACTTCATGCATGATGTCATACAATGGGTCATGGGTTATGGATCAAGCTCCATGGGTATGGGTCATGGAATTTGAGTTTTACCCAACAATATTTAATATATCTAGTCATTGGGTCAAGTACTTAGATTTGTACCCATTACAATATATACTAAGTATATATATATATAAGTACATGTCCATATTATGTAAACACTAGTTGTTATACATATGCATTTCTATAAGTTGCAAACAATATTACTTGTTTAGTGTTTTATATTAAAATGTAAGTGTGTTAGTAAACTATTAGCTCAAACTATTTACGTATTTTTTTTGTCTCGTTAAAATGATTGTACGTTTGTTATCGACAAAACATTAGAAGATCGTAAAATATAAAAAAAAGTTTTTACGGCTTATTTGTATTAGCAATCTCCCCCTTTTTGTTGATGACAAAACATAAGATTATTTTAAGGAAAAACTAAAATTCGTAAAAGTTTGAATTTGAGTTTTTACTCTCTTCTCCCCCTTTTTGTCGAAACAAAAAGAGCGTGGAAAAGAAACTAACATTGTTTTTAAGAAAAGCGTGAAAAGTAATAATTTGAAAAATAGAGAGTAAGAAAAGAGAAGAATTATCGTCTTAGCTCCCCCTTGATGGGTGCTTCCCTTTGTTGAGGGCGTCAAGTAATTAGGAAGACTAAGCGAGTGTTTTGCAATTTTGTTTGCAAATGGTTTCGTCTTTTTGACGAACATGCTCCCCTTGACGAGTGCTCCTTTGTGAGGGGGACTATAGCATCAAATTAGCCTGATCTTTTATATATCAAATTCCCGTGTTTATACCCTCATTTGTATTAACATGGTACTTAATTCGTTAGATTCGTTCATAATTGCATTTCAGGATAAATGAGACGTCGGAGCGGAAAAGAAGTGAGAATTATTTGTGAAGATTACGCCGTAACTAGTTAATAATATTACGGCGTAAATATGAGCTTTGAAGGATACGGCGTAACCAACTCTTATGGTTACGTCGTAATTATTATTTTGAAGGTTACACGTAACATGATATTAGTTACGCCGTAGTGACAATTTCGGAGTGGATAAGTATGAGATGGCGAAGGATTACGACGTAACCCGATGTTTAGTTACGGCGTAATTAATTACTTGGGCCCAAAGTTTTGAAGGCTACGGCGTAATTATAATTTAATTACACTGTAATTAATTAAATGCGGCTATTTTATATGAGAGTTATTAAAGCCAGGGATCGCTTTGCAATTTATTAGAAGTTAGAGGATCAAAATAGAAATAGAATAAATTTGTTAGTATAAATAGATGCACATGTGCATTGAAAAAGATATCAATTTTGGGTACAAGCTGTACGACAGAAAGGAAGAACAAAAAGAGACGCTGGCAGTTTGGTTTTAAGGGGCAAACCCGTTGGCACGATATGTAATTATTTTCTGACTCATAATATTATTTTGGTTTCATTATTCAATTATGATTTTGTGATTCCACTAGGGCATTTTGGTGATGTGGAAACTAGGTCCTAACCTAGTTTTGATTCTTTTTATTATCAATGCTTTTCCATTATTAATTGTTTCTAGTGTATGCTTGCATAGTTTGTTTGTAGCCACCCTTGTTTCGGTAGTTTTGAATGGAGGTAGTGTCTAGTTGCTTAGTTGATATGACTAACAGACCCTAAGTAGGTAGACTGAGTGGGAAGGGTAAGAATTGACCAACTGACGACCCTTCTTCGCTTGTGCGATTCGACCAATTGATCACCTGCCGTTTGGATAAACTTAAGAAGTTAGGGATGAGTGTCTAAGATGCTAGCGCCTGGGCACTCATTATTGCGAATCTTGCTTGTAGAGGTACTTAATGACTTGGCTTAGGGGACTAAAAACAACTGGATTTTCAAGGGGTCACCCGAGATCTCCGGTGGAAACCTTTGCTGATAGGTTAGAACGAACTGACCAAATGCTGTCCTAGCGACTTAAACCCCCACTTGAAACAGGAATCTAGTGACTTTTAGAACCCATGTAATGCGATAGTAAGCGCCGACTCTAAATGACTGCTATTAGATTGCCGAATGATCTCGGGTGACCCGTTCATCTTGGTGAGGATTCTAAGAACCATAGGGTAGACGAATTAACCATAGGAGTCTACCGACTTTTGCCACTTGTGGATGAACTCAGTTTAAGATTGCATCACTATCTTTCCCATTAGCTTGTTTATCAGAGAACCAACCCAATTGATCACGTGACACCTTAAATATTATCAATCCTATCATTAAAACTTATTTATTTGACTAATATAATTAATTAGACAGTTAGGAATCAACCGTTCTTAGGACGACCTCGGTCTTACCATTCCCTCACTACATGCGACCGCCAGCCCGTTAGTGCATTAGGTAGGCCATAGGTAGACGAGTTACTATAAATGTAAAACCTTGTCAAGAAAACCGCATCAAGTTTTTGGCGCCGGGAGCGGTCTTCGTATTTTGATTTGTTTGATTAATATTATTCTACAATAATGTCTTCTGTCTTGAGATTACGGTGTAACCCATTCAATGGTTACGATGTAATCAGTTCTTATTATTTAACAGATTGCTATCATACTGAAGTTACGGCGTAGTTGTTAATAGTATTACGCCGTAACCAAGTTTGAAACATTTGTAATTATCCTCACTTGTTGCTTATGAAATTGTATTACACATTTAATGCACTAGTAGTGTTTTGTGCGGTACAAAAGAACAATGGAGGAAATCTCGACAAGATCATAAGCCGAGATTAGTAGAGCAATGAACATGATTGGAGACGTCCAATGGATGCCCGTTGATGATGGTTGCAGGAGTCTAACTTAAAGACTCAAGGGAGTTAAAGAAAAGTGCTCGTCGGGAGACTACCCGTCCCTATCCTAGATTTAGTTTTTATTTTATTTCTTAAGACCTTTTGGATATTTTGTAGTTTTTGTATTTGTTTTGGATTTGGCATATTTTTTTTTATCTTGTTTACAGGTTTCAAGACCAATGATAGATGATAGGAGTTCCAATGACTCCTCTTGAACACGTAGGAAGAAGTTGACATTTTGGGCACTACAACATCATGAGTAATTACGGTAATGGGCCGATCCATTTACGCCAGAATCGGCGCGTCGATAAGGCCATTTGCCTACTTCATCATAACTATGACGTAACTAGGCCGATCTAGTTACGCCGTAACATCCCTGTTCCATGTATCTTCTTTCTCGGGCTTTCTTATTACGCCGTAACAGGGCCGATCCAGTTACGCCGTAATCCCTTCCTGGTAAACATTTTTCTTAAGTCAACTCACCTACGCCATAACTGGGCCGATCCAGTTACGCCGTAACTATCCTCTGCAATGAAAGTTTTTCTAAAAGCAAGTTTCAAAACATTCTCATAACCTTGTATTAATAATTAAATGAACTTTGTGGGTATGTTCCCTGTAAACCCTCACGAGACTTCACTCGTCCCTTTCGGGACACCGAGTGGTTTAAAAGGCTTGTTGCATGCGCTAAATGCAACCGTGATTCCTACGAAAGTGAGTTAGGTTTTGTTTTTGTTTTTACATTTCGTGCTTTGTTTGCTTTTTATCTGGAATTATGGTTTTTGCTATTAGTTTTTCTTGCAGCAATACAGGATGAAGAATTATGGAGCTATGATTGGCTACAAGAAAACACTTTTTATCTGTCCTAGTTGAGAGCCATTGTGTTTGCAAGGAGTGTTGATGTGAAGATGGATGTTGCTCGAGGAGGCGCATTTGGAGCATGTTTTTGAACATGCATTATTGATCATACCGAGCAAATCCAAGGGAGTTTTCCATTCCATCTCTAACCCTTCCTATTTTTCATTTATATGCTTAGTATGACCCAAGTAGGGGGAAGGGATTAGACATAGACACCCGCTTGATTCTTCTTGCCTTTGTTTTTCTAGTTTTTGATGAAAAGTGTTTCATTAATAAAATTTTGACATGTTTTTCATTACTTAACTGGATTAATCTAGACTGAGCACACCTACCCTATATTTCCATTGTGTGAGGATAAGCCTTTCCGTTTTCCCCTTATACATAATTTCATAAAAATGAGTGTGCCGGTGGCTGTAGTAGACTTTAGAACTTGGCCTTGCATATCTTTTCGAGACCGTTATCATAAGCATTACACTGAGGTAACTTGGTGTGATCGGTGCAGCTAGGATATAAGGCAATTTTAGGATTACACCCAAATAGCCCATATATGTATTGTGTATATTGACTTTTCACATCGATTAGTCAATCCCCTTGTTAAACCTTTTTTGTTGCACTCACCATTAGTGCAAGATACCCCTAGATACACCTTTCAGAGTCTTTCCTTTCATTTTGTTCACCCAATATATGTTGTTTCATTACACCTATCGCCTAGCCTACCCAGTAGTTTCCTATGTCCATGGTCCGGGCGTTGTTGATTAATTTTGGTTCCGCTAGTGAAAGTCGCGGGTTTTGAATAAAGGGTTTTGGAAGAAAATCGGGTTTAAATGATAGTTGATCTCAAGTGGGGGATACTTTTTATGTTCGTATCGTTTACATTCATGTATACCTTGTCTTGCATAAAAAAAATAGTGAAAAAAAAAAGCATGCAAGCAAGTGTTTATTCATGATTAGTATTCTCGCCTTGTTCAACTAGGCGCAATTGTTACAAATCCGTTTTGTCTTACGGATAAAATTAGAAACCCGTACATTTCTGTCTCGCCTTTCAAATTTTAATCAATATTCGTACAATGGGGGCATTGTACATTTCAAGTGGGGGGATGAGAGATATAAATGGTTGATTTTGATAGTAATATGTGCTAAATTGACCCAAATTTTAAATTTTTTTTATAGCACATACTTTTTTCAATGATGATGAAGGACGAGTTAATGCAACTTATTTTCCTAGTTTATGGAGTTTATGAGGCACTACGTTATATGTTATATGCATTGACTCGTGTATTGAAGTCCCCTTGACTCTTGACCCTCGGATTTTTGCTATGGGATTGAATGCGACTAGTGGTGGGGCGACTTTGGACTTAGGAATCTATTTGTTTCGTGTCTTTTTGTTTACACCCATTAAATGTTTTCCCATGTCTTATCCTACCCTTAGTCATGAATCGAGTTTAGGTGAAGAAGCGAGCAATCATTGGTGTCTTGGCCATGGATTTGGTCATGTATCATTGATTTTGTCCCCTTCGTCGTAACTCGTTAGTAATGACAAAATAACCCCATAAGCCTATGTTGTGTCAACCCATTGCTTTTTAGAATTGTTGCATCTATAGACTCTAGTGGTGGAGATTAGTATATTTGCCAAGCCTATGATAGAATACTCGCCATGACTGAGCAGTTGAGTGATCACCCTAAAATAAACACGTGAATTATGAGATAGAGAGTATGTGATTTCAATTCCCTTTTCGTGAGATACTCGGTTTGGAATTTTCTGGCTTAGGTGATTTTTAAACTCATAACTTCCAATTAATCCTGGGAGATATCTTTTTAATAATTATTTTAAGGGTCTACTTGAGGACAAGTAGAATTCAAGTGGGGGGATATTTGATAGCATCAAATTAGCCTGATATTTTATATATCAAATTCCCGTGTTTATGGCCTCATTTGTATTAATATGGTACTTAATTCGTTCATATTCGTTCATAATTGCATTTCAGGATAAATGAGATGTTGGAGCGAAAAATAAGTGATAAAAGGCCAAGAGATATGTTCTGAAGACTAGTTACGGCGTAAGTTGTGCAATGGACTACGCCGTAACTCATACTACGAGGGCCTGAGAATTATTTGTGAAGATTACGCCGTAACTAGTTAATAATGTTACGGCGTAAATATGAGCTTTGAAGGATACGGCGTAACCAACTCTTATGGTTACGTCATAATTATTATTTTGAAGGTTACGCGTAACATGATATTAGTTACGCCGTAGTGACAATTTCGGAGTGGATAAGTATGAGATGGCGAAGGATTACGAAGTAACCCAATGTTTAGTTAGGGCGTAATTAATTACTTGGGCGCGAATTTTGAAGGCTACGACGTAATTATAATTTAATTACGCCGTAATTAATTAAATGCGGCTATTTCATATAAGAAGCATTAAATCCAGGGACCGGTTTGCAATTTATTAGAAGTTGGAGGATCAAAATGAAAATAGAATAAATTTAGTAGTATAAATTGATGCACATGTGCATTGAAAAAGATATCAATTTTGGGTACAAGCTGTACGACAGAAAAGAAGAACAAAAAGAGACGCAGCAGCAGTTTGGTTTTTAAGGGGCACTCAACTATGGGATCGATAACATTATCTTTGACACGATATGTAATTATTTTGTGACTCATAATATTATTTCGGTTTCATTATTCAATTATGATTTCGATTCTAATTTAATTGTTGGCGAATTAATTCTTATTATGTTCTTAATTAATTGTCTTTTAATTTATTATTGACCAATTAATTATTTGATGTTATGTCTTTGTTTATTTATTGTTTTATATGAAGATTTTATTTGTCATTCCACTAGGGCATTTTGGTGATGTGGAAACTAGGTCCTAGCCTAGTTTTGATTCTTTTTATTATTAATGCTTTTGCGTTATTAATTGTTTCTAGTGTATGCTTGCATAGTTTGTTAGTAGCCACCCTTGTTCGATAGTTTTGAACGGCGGTAGTGTCTAGTTGCTAACGACCCTTCTTCGCTTGTGCGATTTGACCAACTGATCACCTGCCGTTTGGATGAACTTAAGAAGTTAGGGATGAGTGTCTAAGATGCTAGCGCCCGGGCACTCATTATTGCGAATCTTGCTTGTAGAGGTACTTAATGACTTGGCTTAGGGGACTAAAAACAACTGGACTTTCAAGGGGTCACCCGAGATCTCTGGTGGAAACCTTTGCTGATAGGTTTAGACGAACTGACCAAATGCTGTCCTAGTGACTTAAACCTCCACTTGAAACAGGAATCTAGTGAATTTTAGAACCCATGTAATGCGATAGTAAGCGCCGGCTCTTAATGACTGCTATTAGATTGCCGAATGATCCCGGGTGACCTGTTCATCTTGGTGAGGATTCTAAGAACCATAGGTTAGACGAATTGACCATAGGAGTCTACCGACTTTTGCCACTTGTGGATGAACTCGGTTTAAGAATTGCACCACTATCTTTCCCGTTAGCTTGTTTACCAGAGAACCAGCCCAATTGATCACGTGACACCTTAAATATTATCAATCCTATCATTAAAACTTATTTATTTGACTAATTTAATTAATTAGACAGTTAGGAATCAACCGTTCTTGGGACGACCTCGGTCTTACCATTCCCTCACTACATGCGACCGGGTACACTGCCCGTTAGTGCATTAGGTAGGCCATAGGTAGACGAGTTACAATAAATGTAAAACCTGTTCAGTAAAACCTGCATCAAGGACGTCAAGTAGTAATGTAATCCTATGTGAAAGTATTGCAAGCGTTTTTACAATGTTTTGCTTTGACAAGAAGCTCCCCCTTGTTGAGGGTGTCAAAGTCTTCATGTGTATATTGAAAATCTACAAAACAAATGTTAGAAAGCAAGTATATGATTCATAATTTCCTGCAAATAAGACTCAAATTAGTAATAAAAAGTGCTTCTGTTGCACGGATCCCACGGTTACTCACGGTTCCTCACTAGGCCAAAATGAGGGATCCGTAACCTGCATTCTCAATTCAAAGAATGTGGGTGTAAAACGTGATGTCAACAACAAAATGAGTTATGTATTAAGGCACCAAACATATTTTCAAGACCATATAACATAAAACATGTAATTTCATTTAGTAAAACAAGATAGATGACGTACATGACTCTAAAAACTAAGAAAATGAATAAAACATGAAGTAAGATTCCTAAACACTAGAACATCACTTGAATTCCTAAGCTTAAGGGTGTTTAGATTTGTTGACCTCATCGAAACGTTCGAGGAGGTGATAAAACATGAAACGTAGTTCGTTACGTACTTCATGTATTAAGCCTCCAACATGTTGACAATGATACCAGTCTTTGTTATGGCTTGGAAATGGTGATGGTAGAAATGGAGTGGTTTGAGATGGAAGGTTGGATGGAGGTTCCACAAAAGAAGAGGGGTTTTGTGGAGGTATGTTTGATGAAGTTGGAGGTGGATCAACTAAGGATGCTTGTAGTGGTAGAGAGGTGTCTACTTCCATGTGATCTGGTTGTTGATTTCTCATAATCCAAAATGGATTATTTGAGGGTGATGGAGATAAGGATATCGGTGCTAGTGTTGTTTCAACACCATGGTTTTGTTGTTGCGCTATTCTCTCAATTGAGGAGAATGTTGGCAATGGTGGAGGATGAGATGGCCTAGAAGGCAAGTCCTCTAAGTTGTAGAGGTGTGGAGATGAGAGTGGAGTGGTGAAGGATATGACTCTAGGTAACAGAGGTGATGGTTTAGTGGAAATAGAGGTGTTTGGTTTATGAGGTATAGTAGTGTTTGGCAAGGGTAGTTTCGTGGGAACAATCCTTTTGGGGACTGGTTTGATTGGTTGAGTTGGTTGAGAGGAAATTCTAGCATTTGTGGTTTTAACAGGTGATGATTCAGTTGAAGAGATTTCGTGAACAACCCGAGCAAGTTTCTTGGGTGGTCCTTTGGTGGATGAGTTAACACTATGAGCTTTCCACATGATAAAATGATAAATGGATAGTGAAATAGAGGCTTTCAGTTGCTGAGAATAATGTTATGAATGGTGACTTAGAGGTACTAATAAAAAGGGGTTTATAAAGAAAGGGAACTGGTAAGTGAATTTAAAGCTTAAACCACTAAGATCCTTCAAAATGCAATGATGTGCATGCACAAGAGTCAACTTCAGAGTTGCACTGATCAAGGAAGTCAATTAAGACAAGATGGAGTGTTCAAGTTAGCAAGGAAAGCTTGAAATGATTGTTTTAGCTAGGATTAGCTGAGTCTGTGCAGCCGGTTCCCACGGCTCCCTCCAATGAGGGATCCGTCTAGGCTAAACCTAGGGATCCGGCTCTCAGCAGCCAAGAAAAAGGAAAATGATGTTTTGTAAGGTCTAGTACCTATACAACTTGAGTGTTTTAGTCTTCTCAGGTGTCTTAAATGAAGAGGGACTTAAATGATCAAGAGAAATGAGTGATGTTAGCTAATGATTGTCTTTTATGGAAGAAAATAGGGTTTTCATGAGTACCAATGGGTGATCAAAGATGACACTAAGAAATTTAAGAGTGTAAAATGGTGTTAAATAATCCTAGAGATCAGATGGTAACTTAAGAGAAAATTTGATAATTCCTCAAAAATCATAAGAAATAAAAAACTAGTTTTTGGCCTATTTTGAGGTAGAGATAACTAAAATCAATTTGCTAAAATTGAGAGAAATATCAAACTAGGTGTTTTGAGATGTGAGGAACAATGTGTGAGCATTGGAGCGGAAATATGGTGAGTTTTGGTGAAATGATAAATCAAAAACAACTTGAAAATGATCCTAAGTTATCTATGAGTGAGTGTAAGATCTACTGACTTTGAGGGGGACTTTAAGTGATCCTAAAGTATCATGTTTAACTCATAAAATAAGGTCTAGAGGAATGGATTGATATGCAGAGGTCTGCAAATCTACTTCCGTCTGCCCGGATCCCACGGATCCCTTAATGGAGGGATCCGGCTAGTTCTAAATGAGGGTTTAGGCTATCGCAGATCAGTAACTTTACAGAAAGTGTGCAGATTTTGCACTAAGTGATGCATACTAATACTAAAGGTTACTACTGGAAACAAACATCAAAGTAAGTAAAGGTACAACAAATATCACACAAAATCATAACATAAAGGCGAGTAATTATGATAACAACCAAACATAGAAGTAACAAAGTATGTCTTGCGCAATCATAAGCGTATAATGTTTTAATGATCATAAAATATTAAAGATAACCATAAAGACAAGCATAATGTCTATTTCGTCAATCTCTTCCCTTCTTCTTTCCCGAATTCATGAGGTAGTGAGTTAGGAATTTGATCATCCCGTTTGTTTGCTTGAATTCTTCAGACTCATTTAGAAGAGTGGGAAGTTGTTCATAGTAGGTCATGGGGTCGATTCGGAAGTTAGAAATGGGATCTACTTCTTCTGCATCTTCGTCCGAAGAGTCCGAGAGAGCACGAAGCCTTTTCCCATTGATCATGAGTCGTTTAGAAGGTTGTTTGGTAAGTGGTACCATGACATGGTTGGCAAGAAATTGATCATCGTAAATAGGAGAAGGTTGCATTGCACTAACATACTCACGGAGTCGTGTTAGGAACATACCATAGGGAAGTACCATGTTGTCGACTTTGAACACACCTACCATTCTTTTAACCATGTAATAGGCAAGATTGAATGGTCTTTGGTGGATGAGATAATAGATCATTTGGACAAGACGCGCATTGGGATGGTCTTTGTTCCCAACCAAGCAAATTACATATTCTCTAAGGATTTCTTCCCACTTTTGTAAATGGGAATTATCTCGGAGAGTTCCATTTGAAAGGGATCACTATGGATGAGTTCTTTGTTGCGGTTGAGATGAGATTGGTCGGCTCTTATTTTGAAGATGGTGTCTCGAACAACTATGGGGTCATCGAGAGGAGTGTGATAGATTGGTTTGGAGTCTAGTGCGAAAGATTGAGCAGCTATTGACCAATCTTGAGAATACATGCAAATCCCTTCACTTGGAATGCGAAGGATTTTTGCAAATGTGTTGAGGGGTAGGGTAATGCTTTGGTTGTTAACAATAAAAGCAATTGAGATGCTTTCATCATTGTTTCTAATGATCCTAACAATTTTGTAAAATTCAAAGATAAAAATCGGACAAATTTGTTCATCAATATCTAAGAGACAATCAAAGTTAATTGTCGAAAAGACTTGACGAATTTTGGTGTTTTCAAGGAAACATTCCTTAACTACACGACCTTCATGGATAATTCGTTTTTCTAGCTTTTTGAAGATTTTGCGATTGGTTTTTGAAAGCCCTTCTTTCTGATAGTATCTAGAGAGGTAGTGAACGGTGTCATGGTGATCTTGTTGGGTAGCTTTAGGCATGATTGATCCTAGAAAACAAATATTCCAATTAGGTAAAATTTGTCAAGATGGGTTTATGGTTTTGATTTGTATTAACAATGTTGTTTTGAAAAACCTTTTAATTGTACAGAACCTTTTTGTAATTAATTTTTGCAATACCTAATTTCTTCAATTGGTGATCAATTGAATCTTAATTGAAAGGTCTAAAACCATAAACCCTAGGATGAAAATGATGATGAATAGAACATATTAGTGTAATTACTTACAATGATGTTCAATAATGAGATGCTTGAGAATATGAAGCCCTATGGAGATGGAAGCAGAAGTTAGGTCGTTTTTGTGTTTGTGGGGAGAGGGAAAATGGATTATTTTGGTTCTGAAAAGCGTATAGCTGATTTCTGTGACACGGTTCCCCCGGATCCCTTGTTTTAGGGATCCGGCTAGTACAACTTGCGGGATCCGGCTACTGTAGACAGAAAAAATATTTGGATTTATTCTTTTTACTTGTAATAAGTTATACAATAACTTATTTTCAAAAAGAACTTGTAGACTGAGGTTCCTATTTGAATAGACGTTTGGCTAAGGTGTTTTGATGGTTAGTTGATTATTAACCATCAAAGGTCTATTTTGCGAAGAAGGCGTAGATTTGATGATCTTTAGTATTATTAAGAGAATAAAAAAGGAATACTATTCCCGATGATGAGTAAGTAAGGAAAGTGGTGAAGAGAGAATTTTTAGAGACTTGTGAATTTTGAAGCTAACGTCCTAATTCATGTGTTCATATAGTTTTATAAGACAATATTTAAAAGCATGATTTTTATCATAGGAGAAAGACACATATATTCATATAAGCATACTATAGATAAAGATCAGCTAGTTTGTGGGCAAGTGAGCATACCTCTAGACTCAATACATCATGAGCTTTTAAGGTAATCCATTGCACTTAGTAGAAGTAGGTTGTGATTATTTTTGGGTTCTTCCTTGAGTGTTGGCTTCATTTTTCTTTGAATGGAAATGATGACTTTTGGAAGAGTCCTAACAAGAAGATTTCTTAACGAGAAATTGTTAGAATAATCTATCACTATGCAACATTTAAAATAAAATGATTTCTAAAAACATGACTTTTTGTTTTAAGAAATTTCTTTCTTTGTAGTTTTCAATTATACACGGATCGTATCAAGTTTTTAAAGTACAATTTACTCTAAGAAACTTGGTAATGAAGCTCTTGTACCAATTGTGGAAAACTAGAAGGGGGGGTTGAATAGTTTTACCGATTAAAACTTTGTTTTAAACTATTTAGATCGACTTATGTCAATCTATTTGATGTGTATGTTGGATGTTGATAGATAAGTACATAAATAAGTAATGCAAAGGTAAAGAGTAAGAAACATAAAACCACAACACGAGTGTTTATAGTGGTTCGGCTACAAGGACATCTTCATTGCCCTACTCCACTCCTCGAGTCACCTACTTGAGAGTTCATAAGCACTACACAACACAAGCTCCTTAATGTGGCGGAGAAGCCTTCATAACGTCGCCTACTCTTTATCCGGTACAAGGCTAGACACCGGGTCCTTCCACGAGGTAGAACCAAACCTATCACAACGTCGCCTACACTTTATATGGTACAAGGCTAGATACCGAGTTCCATTACAAAGGTGGAACTACTACCCAACACTACACAACACCTATCCCAAAGGAGACATACTCCTTATAACAATATCAAAAGGATCTCACTATCCTTTGACCCAAACTAATCTATCTTGTACATCGATGTACCATATCAAGTACACCCTTGGCACCTTTCACTAATGCCTTTGACACGACCATTTGGCACTTTTAATTAATGCCTTCGACTTGACTCTTTGGCACCTTTCACTAATGCCTTCGACTCGAACCTTCGGCACCTTTCACTAATGCCTTTGACTCGAACCTTCGGCACCCTTCACTAATGCCTTTGACACAACACTTCTAAGGAGGGAGGTAAGAACTATCAACAAGATAACTTTTGTAGTCTTGATGATGACGAAGCTTGGCAACCCATGGACTTGAGCTTGCTCGACTTCAAGAGGTGGTGATCTCACCGTTAAGAGAAACCTAGAGAATCACACAAACACAAAACTACATAGAAAGATCATTTGGATCTGAGGTTAGAGAGTTTACAATACTAAGAGAGAGTATGTGTAAAAGGGGTGAGTTACAATGAGGAAATGGCTCACTATTTATAGGCAAAAACCTCTACTGTTCCCCGGATCCCACGTATCCCTTACTTGAGGGATCCGTCCAGTGTAATCCTAGGGATCCGTAGACACTCCTCACTATTTGGGTTGTGGGTCATGGATCATGGGTCATGGGTCATGGACTTTGGGTCATGGGTACCCAAATAGATACAATGTATCTAGACATTGGATCATGGGTCATGGGTCATGGACCATTGATAATACCCAATATGACTTCATGCATGATGTCATACAATGGATCATGGGTTATGGATCAAGCTCCATGGGTATGGGTCATGGACTTTGAGTTTTACCCAACAATATTCAATGTATCTAGTCAATAGGTCAAGTACTTAGATTTTTACCCATTACAATATATATACTAAGTATATATATAAGTACATGTCCATATTATGTAAACACTAGTTGTTATACATATGCATTTCTATAAGTTGTAAACAATATTACTTGTTTAGTGTTTTATATGAAAATGTAAGTGTGTTAGTAAACTATTGGCTCAAAGTATTTACGTATTTTGTTTGTTTCATTAAAATGATTTTACGTTTGTTATCGACAAAACATTAGAAGATCGTAAAATATAAACAAACGTTTTTACGGCTTATTTGTATTAACATATAACTACGTGGATGTGGTCGTCAAATGAAAATATAGGTTAAATATAATTAATTAACGAAAAGTGGTAAATGATATAAGTTTTATCAATAAGAGTTTTAGGGTGACGAATGTCAAAGTGTCAACTTATAGGGGTTAGAGTTGTAAGGATTAAGATAAGTTATAAACTTGTAAAAGTCTCAAGTAAAATGTCAAGTGGTTTAAAGTGTAAAAATTTGTATAAGTTATAGAATTTATAAAAAAATTAAGAAATTGATAGGTGATTCAAAGTTGAGGGGCTGAAAGTGTAAATGTTTTCTATACGTAAAAATCGGAAAAGCGTAAAACCCGACAAAAGCGTAAAAACGGACGAAAACGTAAAAACGGTGAAAATCGGACGAAAACGTAAAAAGCGGACGAAAACGTAAAAAACGGACGAAGCGTAAAAAATAATACTAATATTAATAGTTAATTAAAAAAAAAAAAAAGGACTAAATTTTCAAAATCTTGCAAAACACAGGGGACCATTTAAAGAAACGAAAAGTAATAAAGAGATAAGGGTATTTTAGTCATTTGATCTAGGCCAGGGACGATTTCTGCCCCAAAGTTTCCCCACAGGGACGATATTTGCACTTTCCAAAGATTTGGGACGAAACGTGCAATTTGGCCAAAGTTTAGGGACGATTTTTGCAATTTACTCTTTAAAGAAAGTGGAATTAGAGTAGCATAACGTCAAGTGCAGGCATCGAACCCCTGACCTTACGCTTAAGGTACCAACGCCACAATCATCTAAGCATGGGCGGAGCTATGAAGGGGCAAGGAAGGGTGGTGGCCCACCCACAATTTTGTCCCCTAATGTATTTTTGTTGTATTTTACATGATAAAAAATATACATTACATTTTTTACCCTCTTAAATCATGAGATTTACAGGTTTGGCCCTCCCACAAATTTATAGTCTAGCTCCGCTAGTGCATCTAAGCCAAGAGTGATTCTTGGTTTAATTTTACAGTTAAGTTGTATGTAACAGTTTTCTCACTGTGATAAATTGTGTTGCATCTCTTCTTAGTTTCATACTTTCATGCAATGCATTAGTATTTTCTTTATTTTTTTCTTCTCCAAAACTGTTTTTTCATTCTTTTATTTATATTAGTAGATCTCATGTTTATGATTAAGTATTTAGTTTGAGTTGTAAGACAAATAAGCCATAGCCAAAATAAGTAAACCCGTGACCCGACTTGGGCTTGTCTCGGTTCAAAATAGTGGACCAACGGGAGAAGGGTCAAGTCCGATATGTAAACTAATTCATAATAGTCGAGAAAAACAAAGGTTTCGATATTGCTTTTATATTACTGTTGCATAAATATCGACAACGTATAAGTTTTTGCAAACTAACAGCTTAACAAAATGGAATATGTATAGAAAGGTGATGAGTTCGAGAGGAGCCAAGATACGAAATATTTCCAAGGTTGAGCCAAACTTTTATGGTTTCATGTGGTTACTCGTAACCATTTGTTCAAGTTCAAAAGTTGATAAAAACAAATTTGAAATCTTATGAACTCTTTTCTAAACCCGAATAGACACAAGATGCTTATTCGTTCATTTTTTTTTACGTTTAACTTTCACGTTTTGCATTAAAAATCCTCACATAAGCATTAAAACACACGATTAAACACTCTAGTTCATAATAGTTGAGTAAAAGCATGGTTTCGATATGTTTTTCATTTTAACGAAATAAGCATATTGCATGTATATAGATTTTGCAAAACAAATGTGTTTAATGATATGAAATGGATATCAAAGGAAGTGTGATCGAGCTTGCTTACAATGAGAGGAGTGTACGAGTGAGTGGACAAGATTCAAGGGACTAGCACTTCGACTTAGTTTTTCCAAAACTTTAACCCGGTTGCTTCCATATTACAAAACCCGTTTCCTTTTTGCTTTTCAAAATCTTAAACTCGATAACCCTTAGTTTCGAAAACCTTTCTTGCACTTGTTTGGAGACTTGTAATTTTGTATGAAAACAAGTTAAGTGTGTGTGCTAAAGGACTCAATGTGTTTGGTTTTATGGTGATACAAGGGTGAGAGTTAGAGTGCTTGAGTTTCCAACATTAAATGAAAGTTGTACCTTGTTTAGCTAACAAATAAATGTGTGTGATTTTGGGTGAGCTTCGAGCAGCATGAAACAAGGAAGAAAGAAAAAAGCATGGTGTAAACTATAAAATAAGACTCTAGGTTGCTATAAGAATAAACTAAAGTATGGGAAATGTAAAAAGTTGCTTGTTGTTGTGAATAAGAGAGAAAGAAGGGAGTATGTGAGACTATGTTATCTTTCTTTTATGAGAATTGATATTTACACCACATTTTTTGATTAATGCATCACAACTTGTGTATTACATTTTGTACCGTACAATACTGTAATGCACAAATTATGGTGCATTAATCAAAAAATGTGGTGTGAGTATCACCCCCTTTCTTTTATGGACAAACAAAGCATGATCCTAGCATTATTAAATTGTTACTTGCATGTGATTCAAGCAAAAGAGCAAAAGAGAAGTATAGTTGGTCTAAGCATGCTTTTGATCGGCAAAATCTAGGGGAAAGAAGAGTGGTCAAGTCATGTGTGTTGGAGGGGACATGTTACACAAAGGTTATCAAGGTCAAAAGGATCAAAGCATGCTTATGTGAATATTTAATTTTATAGCTTGAGGTTATTATATTTATAGACTTGAAACTTGGTTAGGGGTTTAGATATATGGTCACATTTTCAAACAAGTATTACAAAGTGCTTTATATTAAAAGAAAGAGTAAATTACATAGATGGTCCTTGTGGTTTACCCAAAGTTTCACCCACAGTCCCTAAAACTTAAAAGTTGCATGGAACCTCCCTATCTCTGAAACAAATAACAATGCCAGTCCCTGTCTTTGACGGCCGTTTATACATCTGTTAACTTGCCCCACGTGCTTTGCACGCCAGGGGTATTTTTGTACTTTCTCTTACTGTGATAGCATTTAAAGAACGTCCCTTCTACTTTTGACGTATCTTACCAATACCATTTTCCCTCCTACTCTGTTTCTCACACACACACCAAATCTTTCAATTTCGTACACACAAAGTGAAACCCTAAAAATAAACCAGTGTCAAACCCTAACCATGGTCTTATCAGTTTGGTTGCTGCGTGATCGTGATAAAAATGAAGAAAAGGTGGATTATAAGTCTGTTTATGGTAAGTACCAATTATGGCTATGCAATCGCAATTTTGATTTGATTTTATTGTGATAAATAATAGTGAAGACAAACCCTAATTGACAAAGTGGTTTTTGCTTTTGCGACGATTCCAACATGTTTTCTTTGAAGATTCATCATGGAGGGATGTTTACGGACGACCGGAAGGATGTACATAAATGGTAATGAAAGCTATATCGATAATGTAGACACTGACTTGTTTTCTGTCATTGAGTTGAATGACATGATAATCAAGATTGGGTATAGAGGGGATAAGAAAATGTACTACAACTATATGGTACATGATCTAGATTTAGACATTGGGCTTAGAGCTTTAGGTAGTGACCAAGATGTTCATGAGCTTTCTAGTTATGTTCTGTTTGGTCATAAGTTGATAAATGTGTTCATTGAACATGAACATACTAAATTGGACACTTACAAGTCTTTACCAATTAAGAAGTGTAGTATTGTTGAATTAGAAGATGATGCACCAGTTGCTTCAAGTTCAGTAGGTAAACAACTCACTTTGCAATGGAAAGATAGTATAGGTGATCAAATCAGTGTTAATGTGATTGGTGAAAGTAGTGTTGCTAATGAAGTGGGTAAAAATACTTTGCCAAATGAGTTTGCAACTGATTTTTACTCTACTATAGATGACCAAGACTTTGATCCCTTCTTAGACTTAGATGATGTTGAGGTATTTGCTAAAGCTAATGAAGTTGAACAAACAGTACATGGTAAGGGAAAACAACCTTTAGTTGATGATGTTAGTGATGATAGGGAAAATAGTGTAGATGATGAAGATTGTGATGATGGGGAGGATTGTGATGATGGGGAAGATTGTGATGATGGGGAGGATAGTGATTACATAGTGGATGAGGTGAATGATATTCATGAAGTAGAAGTTGACATGGAAAGTTTCCATGCTAATATTGATGTCAATGCAGAGTTTATGGGTAGTGGGAACCTCAAGAAGCATGTTACATTTGCAGAACCAGTTGAAATAGAAGTACTTGACAATAATGACTTTGAGAGTGGGTCTGAAGAAGATGATGATGATTTAGAGAGGCTTAGGAAAAGGCAGTTGAAAGAGCTAAGGAAACAATTGGGTACCAATGCAGAGGGTGTGAAGAATGAGAGTTATTTCTATGTTGGGCAAAAATTTGGAACTGCAAAAGAGGCTAAGGATATGATTAAGTTACACTCTATAGAAACAAGGAGGTCAATTCAGTTAAAGAAGAATGATAAGCTTAGGATAAGGGCAGAGTGCTATGGTACAATTCCTACACTTGGACCAGTTGGACCAGATAACTCAGTTGGGCCTTCTCAGTTAAGTGGGCTAGATAAGACAAGTGGGCCACATAAGAATAGAATGACTAAGTCAAAGATCAGGGAAAGTGTATCTCCAAAAAAGAATAGGATGACAAAGTCAAAGATAAGGTAATCCAAATCACCAATAAAGGCACAAGTCATTAAAGGTGGTAAATCTACCAAACTCCCAGCAGATTCCAATAAATGCCCATGGGCTTTACAAGTTTCCAAGTGCATAGATGAAACATGGTCAGTGAGAACTTACAGAGCCGAACATAAATGTCTTCAAACAAGGAAGATTAAATCATTTACTGCTAACTTCTTAGCTAAAGATATCCTATCT
The DNA here is from genome assembly GCA_910596185.1 of Chrysanthemum makinoi. Lineage (NCBI taxonomy): Eukaryota > Viridiplantae > Streptophyta > Magnoliopsida > Asterales > Asteraceae > Chrysanthemum > Chrysanthemum makinoi. Next base: position 139,853,730 of record OU343217.1, read on the forward strand.
CAGATTGAAACAAACCCTGCTATACCTATCAGAGCTGTACAAGATCAAAGTACTAAGAAGTTTCAGCTGGAAGTGTCAAGAATGAAAGCCTTTAGAGCCAAGGCCAAAGCTATTGAACAGGTGAGAGGAGACCACACTCAGCAGTATGCACATTTGGGAGACTATGTCTTAGAGCTTAAGGTTAATAATCCTAATACAACTGTGAAGATCAAGTGTGAAATACCAAATAATGTAGATGACAACAAAAGGGTTTTTCAGAGAATCTACATCTGTCTTGGTGCTGCAAAGGAGGGATTGAGTGGTATGAGGGACTTGTTAGGGTTGGATGGTGCCTTTATGAAAGGTCCATTTCAGTCGATTGTTGACTGCTTGTATCTGTGGATCCAAACAATGGAATATACCCAAAGTGGCTTATGGCATTGCATAAAGCTGAAAACCTTGAATCTTGGACTTGGTTTCTAGAACAGTTGGGTGAAGATCTTGATTTGGAGTGTAATTCTAATTTCACTTTCATTAGTGATAGACAAAAGGTACTTGTTAGTTTGTATTCCCTTTTAAATTGTAACTTAATTAAATGTTTGCTAATCTGTTTTATGTTTCTTATATCGGGGTATAATACCGGCAATTGCCAAGGTGTTTCCAGCTGAGCAAGTGTTTTGTCTAAAGCACATTCATGAAAACATGAAGCTTAAATGGAGTGGCAAAGCATTCAAAGACTTGCTATGGAAGTGTGCTATCGCTACCACAGGTTCCACATTTCACCCATGCAATGAATGATCTCAAGTCTTTCAACAAGGATGCTTATGATTGGTTGTGCAAGATTCCTCCTCACCACTGGAGCGAAGTCACTTTTCAGTATTTCAACTTGTTAGGTCTTACTAATTAAGTTATGCATACACAACTTGTTTATAAGCAAATTAGTAATCTAGGAATACATCTTCATTGTTACAGGAAGGGCTAAATCAGATGTTTTATTGAACAATATGTGTGAGGTTTTCAATGGAAAATTAGTAGATGGAAGGGATATGCCTATCATTAGTGCATTAGAGTATATTAGGGAGTACCTAATGAGAAGAATAGTGACGATTAATGGGATAATTGCCAAATGTGATGGGCCACTAACCCCCACTGCTACAAAACTACTTAAGGGTTTATGTGATGAAGGCGTTGATATTGTTTCTTGGAATGGAAATCATCTATACCAATGTAGTGGACCTTTCTTTGATCGATGTGTGGTAAATATGGCTACTAGAACATGTACTTGTAGGTATTGGGAACTTACAGGAATACCTTGCAAACATGCCATTGCCACAAACTGGAACATGGCACAAAACAACATGAATCACGGGTTGGTTGAAGATTGGGTACACCCTTGTTATAGGCTTGAGACATGGAGGAAAGTTTATTCCTTCTCAGTGAATCCAACTAATGGGCCAAGAATGTGGCCAAAGTGTCAAATTCAGACAACAATCATTCCTCCAGTATCATCCACAACCGTGAAGGCCAAACAAGAAAAGGAGAAGATCTGCTGGTGAATTAATTGACATGGTAAAGAATGGAAAGATGTCAAGAGCTATGAAGATTGTAACTTGTGTTTTGTGTAAATGAAGGTCACAACAAAAGAACTTGCACAGGACAACCTTCTGCACCTACAAAGACTAAGCAATCTGTCAAGAAGCCTACAAGTGGTATTGGTCAAAAATCACAGCAAGTCAAGCATCTGAAGATCCTGTTGCTACCAAGAAGCCTGCAACAAATGCTAAGAAGAATACTGCAGGAGGTGGTAGTGTCAAAAGGATGTCCAAGAAGAAAGTTTAATGAAGTACTTGTTATGTGTCAAGACTGTATGTTAGTTTGTTAGTGTCAAGACTTTTATGCAGCATGTATGTTAGTTTCTTAGATGTCAAGACTTTTATGCAGTGTAGCTTGTTAGTGTCAAGACTGTTATGATTAGTGTCATTTGACCTTGTTATGCATACTTGGTCATTTTGTGTAATATGCTATCAATGACACAAACTGGAATTGGGTCATTTTCAGCTTTTTATGGTAGTTCCTTTATTTTAAATTGGGTCTGTTTTAGTTATACTAAGTTGTGTTTATTTTGACTTTTTAATGGTCTGTTTTTGGTTATACACAAACTGCCTTTTGCTTTACACTATCAAATTGAATGCCACAAAAACCATCTAATAAGCAAGTCACAAACATGGTGTGCCAAAGTCATTGTAATTTTGCCATTAGATAATAAAGCTTCTTACAACCCACAAAATTTGACTATAAAAGTCATATTTCCTTTACAAAAGAACCAACTACACTAATACTTAAACCTACATTTTCAACAAAAAGTACACAACCAAGCATAACCATGTAATAACCAACATATTTTTCATCCTTTTCCTAGCCATCTCATATTCCAATAATTGTGCTTCAAGTCTGTTCCTTCCCCTCAATAATCCAGGTATGATGGCCACGACGATTGCACATTGGAGGATCAATCCAATCATTGAATGGACAAGTCGAATTCTAAAAGAATTAACAAAAAAAAGATTAAGGTTAGAAAATGCCTTCATATCAATGTTATGTTCTTCTTCCATTACATAAAAAAAAAAAAAAAAAAAAAAAAAAGATTTGATAGCTTACAGGTTTAGGACACCCATGAAACCTTCTACCAGGGTTGATATCCGTCCATGAAGTTTTTGGAATGGTTCTTCTACCACATGAACAAATTGGCATGGTGTTCTTGACTTTAAGGCAATATTCAAGATCTGTGGATAGGGTGAGTGGATATCTAAATGTGTGGTTAGGGAGTGAGAGTGTGTGAATTTATATAAAAAGTTTATAAAAAAGGGAAAACAGAAAGTACAAAAATACCCCTGGCGTGCAAAGCACGTGGGGCAAGTTAGCAGATGTATAAACGGCCGTCAAAGACAGGGACTGGCATTGTTATTTGTTTCAGAGATAGGGAGGTTTCATGCAACTTTTAAGTTTTAGGGACTATGGGTGAAACTTTGGGTAAACCACAGGGACCATCTATGTAATTTACTCTAAAAGAAACAAGGTTAATTCTTGAAATGGGCTTGTCATCCAATCATGGCTTTAAAGTTGATAACTGGGCTCGCTTGGGTTGAGTTGTGGATCGGGCCCAAGTAGAAATAAGATGGGAGTCCGACTAGCAATAGGGTGTGGGCGAGCCAGAGAGAGTTTGGAGTGTCGAGGGTGAGTTTTGTCCTCTGTTTGTTTGAGGCTCGACATCAAGTGTGCACGGGAGATGTAGTCACAAACCTGACATGTATGAGTTTTAGTCATGTTGGTGTGTTAAAAATATGCATTGGGTATTAGTTTTATCGTTAAAGTTAAATACATAAAATTTAAGTGATTTTAATAAAGAATTATTAAAAGTATAAGAAATAATTTCATATATGTTTGTAATTGTTTTAAAGAATGTATGTATGTGTCAAAATAATCGTTGAGAATATCGGATGCATTTGTGTATTCATGTAAGTTGTGGAAGACGTTTAAAAAATTAATAACCGTAAGTTAGTAGATTAAAAATGTCCTTGCAAATAAATTATGATTTAGGGTAATGGCAATGTGAGTTACGTCACATGGTTGGTTGACGAATATTATTCGTTGTTGTATTGTTAAAAAAGATATACCGCGAGAGAAATGGTTAAATAAACTTTCAAAACGAATTAGTTCGTGTTTACGTTTACGTTCTACATAACGGTTTATAGAATCGTAATTCACAAAAACGTAACAAAAAGAAAAATATAGTTCCAAAATTTGCAATGATTCGTTTTTATGTTTATAAATGACTTGAGAATTTTGCGGGTTGTTACACATGAGTTGCTAAGCTTCGTCATCATCAAAACCACTGAAGTGCATCTTGTTGATAGTTCTTCTCTCCCTCCATTAGTGTGTCGAGTTAAAGGCATTGGTGTATAGTGCCGAAGGTGTACATTCAATATGGGGCGTCGATGTATATTTGTGTAATTTGAGTTAAAGGATATTGATATCCTTTCAAGTGTTGTAATAAGAAGTTTGTCTCATTTGGGTTGTATTGTTGGGTAGTAGTTCCTCCTTTGTAATGGAATTTGGTATCTAGCCTGCCGGATAAAATGTAGGCGTTGTGATAGGTTTGGTTCTACCTCCGGAAGAACTTCGGTGTCTAGCCTTGTACGGATAAAGTGTAGGCGACGTTGAAGGCTTCTCGCCACATTAAGGAGTTTGTGTTGTGTAGTGCTTAGAAACTCTCGAGTTGGGTACTCGGGGAGTGGAGTAGGACATGAAGGTGTCCTTGTAGCCAAACCACTATAAATACTTGTATTTTTGTTTTGTGTTCCTTTACTCTTTATCTCTTTGCATTATTTATGTATATGTCCATCTATCAATATCCAACACACGATCTAAACGAATTGACATAAGTCGATCTAAATACTCTAAAACGAAGTTTTAACCGGCAAAACTATTCAATCCCCTTCTAATTTTCCACAATTTTTTATTTTTAATGTTATATGAGTTTAATGGAATATTTAGACATTGATAAACTTTAAAACGTAGGTTAATTACGCGTAATACGTAAAAGGTGCAAGGTTTACGAAAAATTGGAAAAAGTAAAATATGACTTTTAAAATATGATTGTAAGGAACCAAAAATCATAAAACGTGTAGACTGAGGATAGTCTAGTGTCGGTTTAAATTAAATGTACGTTAATACTTAAAACGCGAGGCGTAAACGTAAGACGTAAAAGTGTAAATTTCAAGAAATGGAAAATTAAAATATTCCGTATGAAAATAAGTATGTGAGGAAAATAAAATGATTAAACATGTAGAATGGGCATAGTCTGGAATAAATTACGGGCACGTGTTATGAAGTATGCGAGTAACTTTCTTGGTAAAAGTAAATTTACTTAAAATAGAATGATAAGTAAATGAAAATAGTAATTTAATGACCTGAAATTTCACAGTTGTGACAGCTGCAATCACAACCCATGTTTGGCTTCCCTACTAAGATCTTGCGGCATTTTTTTCAATTCAGACAACATGTAGCAAATTATAGAATCAGACAATGTTAATTATAGAATTACACAATGAGCATCAAACTTCACCGCGGCTGCAAATACCAATTGAGGATACATTGCATTGCCAAGATGCGAAGCGACTTTTAGTTGGTGTCCAATTTAAATGTACACAAAATCAGAAAATATCTACCAAATCAAAAATGTCATGCTGCAATTTGCTAGATGGGTTTCTGATTACCACAAAACAAACCACAAGGTACCCCAAGAAGCCATATTACCACAATTTTGACCTTTTTTTCTTGGTTGCCATCTTCCTTCCACAATATAAGGCGACCACACTCACTCAAAATCAACCCGAACCACATCGCAATAACCTGTGATACCATCATTCTCTCCAAACAGCGTAAACGGATTTTCACAAGGATTGACATAATCATAGTCACAATTACTTCACAAAACCATGTGATCATCACCCTCTCGAATATAAGAAAACAAACAAATATCGTAAATAAGATTACGGGTTCATATCCTACCGACATAAAAAAAACAACGACAATAAGCATCATACAATGCAACCCACACAACCCAACAACAAGAAAAATCTACATATTAGGCCCCGTTGGATGAATTTGGAAGCAAAAATAGCAAGAAAGATTCCCACGTTGCATATAGCTAGATATGCAAAAGTCCGTGGATAATGTTGAATAAGCTGCTTATTCAACATTATCCACGGACTTTTGCATATCTAGCTATAAGCAATGTGGAGATGTTCCTTGCTCTTTTTGCTTCCAGATTCATCCAACGACGCCTAGTTTGTAGATTTTTCTTGTTGTTGGGGCTGTGTGGGTTGCATTGTATGATGCTTATTGTTGTTTTTTTATGTCGGTAGGATACGAACCAGTAATCTTATTTATGACATTGGGTTGTTTTCTTATATTCGAGAGGGTGATGATCACATGGTTTTGTAAAATAATTGTGACTATGATTATGTCAATCCTTGTGAAAATCCGTTTAAACTTCCGATATCCAAACTCAAGTTAACCGTGATTGAACCAGGATTCGATGAGGATCGGGTCGGCGGTATCAAATTCTACCAGATAATAAACCACTTCACGTTAATCAAAATGAGAAGAACTACTCTTGAAGCAAGAATCAACTAAATCTCCCGATCATCATTGATTACGTGAAATTAACATGAGATTAATATCACATATATGTAACACACGTTGCTGATAAAAGCAAAGATAACATATGTGATTGTGATGCAATTGACACATGGAAAACATAAAACAACCTACTACAGTTAACGTACTAACACAAGTAGTGACTAATTTAGACGAGTGGAGGTGAAAGTTCTGTACGAGACCGACTAGGCCAAAAAACCAGCGATAAATTTCCATGAACCATCATCTGTTACTTTCTGAAATGACTTGTGCGACCAGGACCCACGAGCAACATGTGTCTAACAAATTTTCTTCATCATACAAAGCAACCCAAGAACCAAGAATCAAGAAAAGCGTGCAGTGCGTTTTTTTTTAAGGGTTTGGTAAATTTTGAAAAGAGGATTTGAGGGGCGTTAGAAAAATCTAAAGGCATGTTTGGTAGAGAAAAATTCAGTGAAAAGAAATAAGCTAGAGAATATAAATGTAGAAAAATGAAAATGATGAAAAATTACACTATATTCTCATGTTTGGTTATATCAAAGAATAAATAAATAAATAGATAAATAAATTGATGTGAAACTACTTATCCATGATGTACCATTTTTTTAATATTATCCTATACCATAACATGAAAAATTAACCCAAACCAGTAGTTTGAAAATCTTTTATATAATAAAACAGAACTTTTAGTTGGAATTTTTTATTTCAAAAAAATCAATTCATACCTTATTTGGTAATATTTTATTTATTTATTATTATTTTTATTTTAAATTATTTACTAAAAAAACTCAAGTATTCCGGATTTGTCAATAGTTAAAAAAAATGTTATTATATATAGTTAAGAAAAAATAAATAAACATAAAAGTTTAAGTGTCAAAAGTATAAAGAAAATACTTAGTAAAAAGCGGAAGTGATTTTAAAAATATTTGTGTCTAATGTAAAAAATCAAATTAGTAATCGATTCTTAGAAAAACACAATATATAAAAACCCGCGCGTGTTCGAGTATTATAACTAATAGATAACAATAACAAAAATTGTTTGAAAAATACTCGCATATTAGACTATCTTTATCAACAAACCACTCAACCCCATCTTTTATTAAAATATTGTTTTCTCTTCCCTTCACCTATACAAAACACATTCAATTAATCCATACCATTTATCAACAACCCAACCTAAAATAATATGAGTATTAAAAATAAAAAAGAAAAAGTAAAAAAAAAAAAAAAAAAATAGCCATTAAAATAAAAACATGTGTCAGATTGGGGTTGTGATCTTGAGTTGCCATGCTACTTAGGTTGAAAGGAAAGTTTGGATGAGAGTATTAAAAAATTATTAATACTCTCATCCAAACTTTCCTTAAGAACATACTTACGATTTGAGTTGGCAACTTAATTGATAAACATAGCCTTAGGAACATACTTACGATCGCAACCTATTCTTTCTATTATAAAATCTTGAAAATATTAAATTATAATAATTTTAAGATTAATAAAAAACATCAGTTAATGATGAAACCAAAATTAAATAAAGTGCCCAACAACTTGAGATCTGAAAGTTAACTAAGATACACCACTTAAAAAAAAAAAAAAAAATCAATTTGTATTTCTCTTCAATTTCGTGAACAAAAAACAAGTACTTAAAAATTTGAAACATTTGTATGCAAAATAGAAAGATGCAATTTCTTACAACCTCAAATATGAATCGAACAAGATAAAAAGAAACGGACTCAGAAGGAGAGCTATTGAGGGATTTGGTGACATTTGTTTTAAACATTTGTGTATAACATTTATATGGATACAGTGGATAAGTGTGGGTTCATTTAATGAGGTTCAGTATGTTAGATGAAAAATTGATTACAACATACATACAAAGGATAGGTGAGTTCATTTAAAACAAAAAAAATGATTACAAGATACAGAAGATAGGTGTGTTCATTTAAAACAAAACATTTATTCCGGCAGTTTGTTTTAGGTTTTCAAGATCGGGATCTTATTTAGGATCATTCTCGTTTTTGTAAGATTGTGATCGTAAGATCGGATCGGGGATCTTAAAATCCTACTCTGACGTTATTTTTAATAGTTTTGTAATATTATACAAATCTATAAATTATTATACATTATAAACACAAAATACTATGAATGTTTCATATATATGTTGAAATTATGTTATGAAATGTTTAAAAAGATTAACATGTTTTTGAAGTTCTACAAAAAACCCATAAATTTGTAGTTTTTTAGTTTGTAATCCAAGAAAAGTAAGATCGGATCAGATTTCGTAAGACCATATGATCAAGATCGGGATCCTATAAACTCTTAAGCTTGCAAAGATCCTATATAGGATTCTGATCGTTTTTGCTTTGCAGTATCGTAAAATCGTAAGATCCTAAAATCAGGATCGGGATTCGGACAACTATGGTTTGTTCTCTTCAGCTCACAGTAATTAGGGGTGTCAGTAGGGCAAACCCGAACCCGATAAGCCTTATCGGGTCGAGCTAAATCAAGTTGAAAAAGCTTATCGGGTTAGTTTCACACGAACCTAATAACCTGACATTGTTATCGGGTCGGGTTACGGTTAGAAAATTTTTATTATCGGGTTATCGAGTCAATCTAATAAGACCCGAAAATCAACATTTAATTCATTTTTTATGTTTGGTTCAAAATGACAAAGAGAGGCTTACTTATACATCAGTGAGAACGGAAGGTAGATATCTAGTTCAAATATTGCTTACTTATATTGTTATAAATCAGTTTGAACTTTTCTTTTATTTCTTTGGTTCGTGTGAATTTGGTTAATCTTTTGAAAGCACTCTTATGTAATCGGAGTTAAACTTAAAATCTAAGCTTATTTTCTGTTTTCTAATCAAGTATGTGTATGGAGAAATGAGAGTATTTTTTTTTATTATTTATTTATTTATTTATTTATTTTATTTTTATAAATGGTGCATTTTTAGCTTTTGTTTGCAAAAATGGGTTTATTTTTTTTTAATGTAAATATGGGTTTTTTTTAGTTTTGTGGACCACAAGCTTTTTATTTAGTATATAAACTTTATATATTTAACCCTTAAGTTATAAGAATATGTTATATATACTAGCTCATATACACTAGAAAGCATCCACTAAATTAAACAAGAAAATATCCATTAAATTAAACAAGAAAGCATTTACTAAAAAAATAATAAAAAGAAAAAAAAATAAAAAACATCAACATTCAGCTTATTTTTTTATATTTGCTTGAATATTTTTCACCGGGTATTCAACATCTTTTTCAATTGAGTGGAGAATATAAGAAGCAATGGATTCTAAATTCAAATTTATGTTATTATTACCAATGCATGATCCAAAGCAGTTGTGTGCATCCACCCAACGAGTAATTTCCACATATTATATTTTTCTTTTTAATTGCACAAATATACCATGCACAGTTGGGTGTATACGCAGCCGTACTTGAACTTTCTGTTTTGTATTGGTGGACACTTTTGCTATTTGCTACCCATTTGCAACTTTTACTTTCAAGTACTTTATACTTCCTATTATGGGCGATCGAACAAAGTGTTACAGCCCTTATAACTTGTTTTCTATTTTCAAATAGCATTTCAAGTCGAATTTTATTTTCTAATTCACTCCAAACATCCATACGAACCTTGTCGTCAACGTCATCATCTGATGCATCATCAACACCATTCATAAAATCCATAACTCCTTGAGAGTGTGATTGAGCTGCAACTTCACTCCCATCATCAGAGTCATCTCCAACGTCACTCCTTGATTTAGTGTTATCCTCACTATATTGTGAGTTGCATTCATCAAATGTCCCAAATGTATCATTATTAGGCAATGGAAATTGTGAATTTTGGTCGGGTGTGAAACTAGAAAGAAGATCAAGAAAACTAGTGTTTGTGGGCAAATTACATGCTCATAGATAATTTGTGTGGGTAAGAGAAAACTACAAAAGTATGAAACAAAAATGCAGTCTGAAGATGAAAAGCTTCATTGAATAAAAAGCAAACCATTGTTACTTAGGTAGTTGATATTAATGTGTATTATTGGCAACTGATTTATGAAGATATGTTAATATTTAAAGTTTGAAAAACAAATGCGTGTAAAGATTTTTATAGGTGAGAAGAGTATGAAGCATATATTTATTGGTTGTCATACATTAATTTCTAAACTCCCAACTAAGCAATTTATTATTCACTCCATTACTACTTTCTGAATTTATGTAACTACTCTGTACAGTAATTTATGTACTCACTGCTAAACTTCAACACCATCAGAACCTTGTAAGATGGCTATGATACCAGAAATCAAGAGGTACATGCGCAAAGTCATCATTTAACCAAAACATATATGCTAAAGTCTATATATAACAAAGTCATCATTTATATATAACAATTTGCTATATATGCAACTTTGTGTGAATTTGAAAACAACAGTCATCTATATTTGCTAGAGTCTATATATAACAATTTCATATATCAAAATATTGATTTTAATGTATATGTTTTTGGCATCATTCAACTTATTAACAATTATTCTAGTATATATAAGCTAACATATATAACATCTTTGTAAAAGTTAAGGGTTAAATTTGTAAATTTATATAATAAATACCGGCTTGTGATTCATAAAACTAAAAAACTGTTTTGAACAAGAGTTGAGAGAAAGAAAATATTCTTCTATTAATCATAATGTAGGAGATACAAAAGGTATATATAAATAAATATTAAGGTAAAAACTCTAATAGCTAATTGGGCCATGGGCCTCTTATGGGTTATATGGACATCCATATAATATGATCCATAACACTCCCTCTTGGATGTCCATATTATTAATACGCTTTAGGAATGTTGCCTCATTAAAAACCTTGTAAGGAAAACCCAGTGGGACAATACCATGACTAAGGACAAAAAGAGTGCAACGCGTATTGTCTCCCTCTGATGACTATATCACTTGAGCTCTTTGAGTCGACGCATTCCACTGTTATAACTTAGCTTCCTAAATGTTGAGGTAGGAAGTGCCTTGTTAAATAGATCCGCCAAATTGTCAATTGAACGAACTTGTTGAACAATAATGTCACACCCCCAAATTACCTGTTTTGCAGCGGAATGGAATTCCTCAGGGATGACTGCCATAGCATCACAGTTACAGTTATATTGAACGACCTAAAGTGTCGTTTTAAAAACACATCGTTTGATAGATATTAAAGCATTCAGAGTTACAAAAGATAGGTCCCAAAATGTAGTCAACGTTTGCGGAAATAAGTTTGTTACAAACCAAACGATGTTTTAAAAGTGCCATAATATACAAGTGAGACGCGTCGTCACCGCGACTCTATGATAAGTCCTTATGCATGCCAAGAAGTATATGCCTTAGATACCTGAAAATACATTGCTAAAACGGTCAACAATAATGTTGTTGAGAAATCATAGGTTTATGAAAATGTTTTATACGACAACCACAAGTATAAGTCATGTATGACAAATATGTCACATAAAATGATACAATTGCTATAAGCACATGACACCGAAGCTAGACTGATCATGATGTTCTCCCCAACAGAGTGTTTGCCAAACAACTCTCATTCTGATATTAAATGAAATGCATCCGTTTGACCAGTTGGAACCACCAACCCGGATGGAGGAGTCACCCTCAATAGATCTATTCACTCACCCTCGCTTACTCTGTAATTAACGGTTCCTGATAATGAAATGGGGACATTCAATTGGCAATGAGGTAACTTAAGCAATGTAAATGAATTTCATATACTTGGGCTCGTAATAAAATGATGTGCAATGTATTCTCCCCCGTAGGTTTGAAATGAATTATAAACTTGAATAAAACGGGGCTATGAAAACTCACTTGATACAATGATTATGATGGCAAAAGTTGATACACTGAAATGAGGCGCAATCTCTAACTGCTACCTATTATGAATGATATGATCTAATATAAGTCATGTTATAATGTTATGCATGCAAACTCATATGATATCCATACCACTTGTGCATTTGAAAATAAAGTTTATCGTCGAAAGATAAGTTTATAACGTCTTGTCAAATTATAAAATACTTTTCGCTTAAATATGTTAAAACAACATCCCATGATAATCGTTTAGAAATAGAACAAGAATTTATAGTTTTTCGCCGCAAAATAATATACTTTGACAACTCATAAATATGACTAAGTAACCTCGCGAAGCTTAGTCGCAAAATAGTGAATATATAAAGTGTTAGTGTTGAAGAAAAATAGTTGTGATCGTCGTAATTCAAATAAGTATATCTTGAGCGTTATTAGTCCGTTTTCTACGTTTTATATATCCTCGGTTTCGTGTTAATGTATAATAATATATTTTTGATAAATAGACTCATTTAGATTATGTTTAAAACTCGATTTTTCCCCTTGAAAAATCCTTGACAGCTTACATTATTTCAGAAAATTAGTTTTCGTCGCTAAACTTGAAATTAACGTATTTTTTTCGTTATAAACCCGTTTTAACCCGTTCAAGCGACCACGGTTTCGTTTTAAAATCTATTTTATGAAAATATATCCCAAAATAATCCATGACCTACTGAAATTTCCAGATTTCATAAAAATGGACAGACCTAAATTATTTGTTGTCGAAAATGATTTTTCTAGTTCAAAGCTTGTACTAAACCCTTCCAATCAACACCAAAACTATTCTAAACCTACCATACACCTTCTTAGGGTGTCATGGGTTCCTAAACTTCATCAACAATCATAGGTTTCATGGAAATAATTATATGATAGTTAAAACTCATTATAAGTAGAAAAACAAAAAAAATTGGTATGAATACATATAATACTTGCATATTTTTGTACTAGATTAATAAAATAGATCAAGTATGATTATGAAAGAGTCGTAAAAATTATGAGAAGCTTACTAGTAGTATGATGAGGTTTAAGTAACTAGGTACTTAATAACTTCTTGGTTTTTATTTCAAAACCTAATATAGAAGTATACTAGAGTTGTGTAATCACTTGATCTTGGAAAATCTTGGGTTTCTTTTTCTTATTCTTGCTTGGCCGATCCTCAACAAAGAAAGGAGAGGGTTTCTTACATTTTTCATCTTTTGATATGTGTATGTATGTATTTTAGATTAGTATAACATTAGTATGTTACAAATATCTAGCCTACAAATGAGTATGTGTACACTTATCTTGTCAAGATTTTAATAAAAATGATGACTAGGGGGGTGGTCGGCAAGGGTATTTTGGAGAATAAGGTTTTGTATTTTTGATGTCTAAATGTATTTAAAGTTAAGTGTAGTGTGTATTTTGTACATATAATTAATTATTAAGTGTAAGTTAGCTAGAAATCGATTTTAACGGAACAAAATAAAATATATCGAAGTCATAAAAATTATAAAAATACATTTTTCGTAAGTATTGAGTGAATAAATAATTATCGAATAGAATTTACGAAAACCGTCGTAAATATATATATATATATATATATATATATATATATATATATATATATATATATATATATATATATATATATATAACAATTTATATACCAAAATAAATTCAAAACATCGGGTAAACTTATAATATGATTTTTATAGTCTTAAAATGAGTATAAAAATATACTCCGTATCAGGTTAATTGTTGGAAGTGTCGGATCAATTATTCAAAATAAATTATCGTGCGGTAGCGTTTATTTAATAAATAAATATACGTTAATGAAATATGCAAACCCATGCATGAACTAATATGAAAATGATGTTATTGATGATATGTAGACTAACTCTAGTCTATATGTAGTGTTCTCATGAATACGCAGCTAAACCCTTACGGTTACGCGAATTTGATACTCGTAAACCTAGTTTACGAAAAATGATGAATAGTGAATTATGAATAGTGATTTCCTCCGGGAATGAATAGTGTTTCGTGAATAGTAAAATTCTAAAATAACCTCTTAAAGTCGCAAACTGACTTCAAAACCGACGAATAGTAAAATGATGAATAGTAACCAGTGAATAGTAATTCCCGAGATGAATAGTAAATTTGAGAAATGACCTGAAATTACAATTTGTCACATTCGCCCACCCAAAAAGGAATTCAGTCCCTGAATTCAGTCCATGTTGGTTTCTACGGTGTTATTTGTGAAAATGTGAGGATATTTGAGTCGCATCTGGTCTTCCCATTCCCAAGTAAACGTGGGACCTCTTCGAGAATTCCAGTGAACTTTCACAATAGGAATTCGACTTTGCTTCAACTGTTTGACCTCTCGGTCCAGGATTTCTGATGGTTCATCCACGAAATTGAGTTTATCGTCGAGTTGAATTTCTTCTAAGGGAATTACGAGTGATTCATCCGAAAGACACTTCTTTAGGTTTGAAACGTGAAATGTGTTATGTACATGGCTGAGTTCTGACGGAAGCTTGAGTCGATATGCTACAGGGCCGACTCTGTTCAAAATTTTAAATTGCCCAATGTACCTCGGGTTCAACTTCCCGCGTTTTCCGAATCGTATCACGCCTTTCCAAGGCGATACTTTCAACATAACCTTGTCGCCAACTTGAAATTCTAATGGTTTGTGGCGTACGTCGGTAACTTTACGTAAACGGCTCGGCGGTTCGGAGTCTATCTCGGATCTGAATTATCTTTTCGTTTTTCACGAACCATGTCTGGACCAGTGAGTTGCGCATCAACCTCGGCCCAACAGACAGGTGATCGGCACTTTCGACCATAGAGTGCCTCGAATGGTGCTTTGCTATCTTTGGTGTGATAACTATTATTGTAAGAGAATTCGATCAATGGAAAATAGTTAGCCGAACCATTTCCAAAATCAATCACACACGCTCTGAGCATATCTTCTAATGTCTGAATCGTTCTTTCGCTCTGACCATCGGTCTGAGGATGATAGGCGGTGCTCATCTCTAATGTGGTTCCAAATGCATCTTGTAATGATTTCCAGAAGTTTGAGGTGAATCGACTATCTCTGTCAGAAATGATGGAAATTGGTGCACCGTGCCTTGGGACTATTTCTTTGACATAAAGTCTAGTAAGTTGTTCCATGGAGTAAGTCTCTCTGATTGGTATGAAATGGGCTGATTTGGTAAGACGATCAACAATTACCCAAATAGCGTCGTAACCGCCTGATGTCTTAGGAAGTTTAGTGATGAAATCCATTGTAATGCGTTCCCATTTCCGTTGGGGAATTTTTGGTTGCTGAAGTAATCCTGAAGGTTTCTGGTATTCAGCCTTTACCTTAGAGCAAGTAAGGCATTTGCTAACATACGTGGCAATTTCTGCTTTCATATTCGGCCACCAATAAAGCTTCTTGAGATCCTGATACATCTTATCAGAACCTGGATGAATAGAATACTTCGACTTGTGCGACTCATGCATAATCAACTCTCGTATCCCGCCGTAAAGTGGTACCCAAATTCTATCCTTGAAGCATAATACCCCGTCTAATCTCTTTACAAAGCCATTTGCATTCTCGGGCATACCATAGAGTTTTTCACTTGGTCGATTTTCCTCCTTGAGTGCCTCGATCTGAGCCTCGAGGATTTTTTATGGTAGAGGTGAACTAATCGTCATTCCTAATGATCTGACTCTCAAAGTCTTGTGTCTTTCTTTCCGGCTAAGGGCATCTGCCACGACATTGGCTTTCCCCGGGTGATATTTAATTTCACAATCGTAATCGCTAAGTAATTCCAACCAACGACGTTGCCTCATGTTGAGTTCCTTCTGATCAAGTATATATTGCAAACTCTTGTATTCTGTAAACACTGTATACTTTATACCGTAGAGGTAGTGCCTCCAAATCTTTAGTGCAAAAACTACAGCTCCTAACTCAAGATCATGAGTGGTGTAATTCTTCTCATGAACCTTAAGTTGTCGAAAAGCATAAGCTATCACTTTCTCGTTCTGCATTAACACAGCTCCAAGTCCTTTATGTGAAGCATCGCAGTATACAACGAAGTTTTCGATTCCTTCGGGTAGTGCCAAAATTGGCGCACTACAAAGCTTTTGCTTCAATAACTAAAAAGCAGATTCTTGTTTCTTTCCCCACTCGTACTTCTGGTTCTTCTGTGTCAACTTGGTCAAAGCTTTAGCTATCTTTGAAAAACCTTCAATGAATCTTCTGTAATATCCGGCAAGTCCTAAAAATTGACGGATCTCTATAGGATTTGTTGGGGTAACCCAATCTCTTACAGCCTCAATCTTTGTAGGGTTAACCTGTAATCCTTGACTATCAATGACATGACCAAGAAATTGTACTTTTTGATTCCAAAAATCACACTTCGAAAATTTGGCATACAATCTCTCCTTCTTGAGTAGTCCTAAGATCGTTCTGAGGTGCCCTTCGTGCTCTTCTTTGTTCTTCGAGTAAATCAATATGTCGTCGATAAATACTATTACAAACTTATCCAAATACGGTTTGCACACCCTATTCATGAGATTCATGAATACCGCGAGCGTTGGTTAATCCGAAAGACATTACTTGAAACTCATAATGACCATAGCGAGTTCTAAATGCTGTTTTCGGGATATCCTCCTCCCGAACTCTAAGTTGATGGCATCCTGACCTCAGGTCGATCTTTGAGTAAAGACTAGAGCCTTGCAATTGATCAAACAGATCGTCTATCCTGGGAAGTGGGTAACGGTTCTTCACAGTTAACTTGTTCAGCTCTCTATCATCTATACACATTCTGAAAGATCCATCTTTCTTCTTCACAAACAAGACCGATGCTCCCCAAGGCGAGGAACTAGGTCTAATGAATCCTTTGTCTAAAAGTTCTTGCAACTGGTTAGACAACTCCTGCATCTCTGATGGTGCTAGTCGGTAAGGTGCTCGTGCAACTGGTGCGGCTCCTGGCACTAAGTCAATATGAAATTCTACTTGGCGTGTAGGCAGAAGTCCTGGTAAGTCTTCGGGAAAGACTTCAGGAAATTCCCGAACAATCGGTACATCCTCAAGTCGCTTCTTTTCCGACTTCTTTTCTGTTATATTTGCTAAGAAAGCATAAAAACCCTTCTTTATGTACTTCTCAGTTTTGGTGCATGATATAACACTGAGTCTAGTTCCACTTCGTTCTCCACGAATGATCAAGGTTTCGCCGTTGTAAGGAAGATGAACAACTTTTTCATCACAAATGATTCTTGCACGATACTTGGATAACCAATCCATGCCGATAATGACGTCGAAACTTCCAAGTTCTACGGGCATAAGGTCTATATTGAATGGATGATTTAGGAAATTGAGAGTGCAACCACGGACAATGGTGTCGGAGCTAACTAAGTTACCGTTATCTAATTCAATGTTGTAAGAAGTGTCTAGTGTGGTTGGTTTGATATTGAGTAAAGGTGCAAATGTAGTGGAAACAAAGCTTTTATCGGCTCCCGAATCAAATAAAACTGATGCATAACGATTATTGATAAGGAACGTACCCGTTACAACATTCGGGTCCTCCTTGGCTTCTCCTCCTCCCATAACATAAGCTCTTCCTTGTGCCATTCCACCTTAGTTCTTGTTCCCTTGATTCTTCCATTTTGGACAGTCCCCTTGTAGTGTCCCCTCTCTCCACATCCAAAACATGTCACTTGCGGTTTCTGATTTTCCATCATAGTTGGAAGCTTGCATTCTTTGGTTTGGTGACCCATCTTCTTACAGTTTCCGCATGGAGTAGGGCAACGACCGGGATTATGATGACTTTGACACCTTTCGCACTTAGGTAAATTACCTGTGTAACCTTTCCTTTCCTTTGGGCATGCAGCATAGGCCTTAGCAACTTCTTGTCTCTTTGGTGGTTGATGGGTAACATTGCCACCTCGATTGTTGTCCCACTTTCTCTTGTTGTTGTTATTGTTATAGTTGGTGTAGTTGTTTCGGTTGTTACTGTAGTTGGTGCGATTGTTGGTATTGTTGTTGCGGTTGATGTTGGTAATGTTTCCCCTCTTCACAACTTGAGCCATGAGTTTTTGAGATACTCGGATAGATTCTTCAATTGTTTGTGGATCAAAAGAAATTACATCACCTTGAATACTTTTTGGAAGTCCTCCAATGAAATTTTCCAGTAGTTTCTCATTGTCCGAAACCATAGATGGACATAGAGCAGCCAACTCTTGAAACCTTCTGATGTAGGTCTCGATGTCATAACCAACAATCACTAACTCATAAAATTCTGTTTCTAACTTTGTAACACCCCCAAATTTGGTTTAGCGGAAGCATACGTGTTATTTGGGAGCGTTACGGGATTGGTGAATCATAACACAAGTAATAAAGAACGGAATACATACTCCGTTTAATTTCATAAAAATATTTTAAAACATTATCTTACAACATTGATTTGATAAATGGGCACATCCCATAATTTTAGTGGTCCCAAAGTAAAAACATCATTTTTTTGTAAAAACACTTCATTAGAAATTACTACGATCATTTATCCGCCTCTTGCCTTGCATCCATGATCACAACTAAACACCTGAGAAAATATGCTAAAAAGGTCAGCTAAAAGCTGGTGAGTTCATAGGTTTAAGTTAAAATAGTAAGTTTGGACCATAAGCAAAGTCATATAATCATTACAACGAATATAATGATATATGGATGAATGTCTATTACGTTAGCTCTAAGTTCATACAACCGATACTACGACAGTTTCTGTATGCTAAATGACATCATACAATATGTGGGCCCATTGCGAGTGTTTTGTCCCACAACACTCGATTCCGACATGGTATACGTTTCGCCTTGGCCTAAGCATGGCCAACCGAACGGAGGAGTCACCCTCAATAGATCTATTTATAACATTCACGTTTCCCAATGGGGAATTGATGGTTCATGAAAAAGAGCATTCTCTAGGGACATAAGGGCTTAGGCTAAACCACGTTATAGTAATCATGTGATAGTTTAGGTCCATAAAAGGTTTTGCATATTTCTCACCCCAAAATGTATAAAACAGTTTATCAAGAAAAAGAGGGGCTATGAAAACTCACCTTAGCAAATGTGCAATCCAAAAGTGGGATTAGTGATTGTTGTGAAGCGGCACCGACACGCGACCTAGATAAGGAGGGCAATGTTTTAGTTCATTGTTTTAAGTATTGCTTACTCAAAATAGTTTAATTGTATTAAAACTAAACTTTAGTTTGTAAAAGTTATAAGAATGATTTTACTAGTAAGTATATGAAATATATATACTTTTCATGTAGACACTATAATATGATTTTTAATATCCAAAGTTTGATATGAAGAATAATTATAATATTCCACTAGTAAGTATATAAATGTGTATATACTTATTTAAGTTGACACAAAATGGTATTGTCAAAATTATATAGATATAATTGATTTATTTTCTAGTTGCATTTAGAAAATATTCTAGTTACATGTGAAGACTTTCAATTTTTAATATATGATAAAATGACATATTGGTCTTTAGTTGTTTATCAAAACTTGTTCTTAATATATAGTCCTAAACGGAAAGTTTACTTGACATGCATTTGTTTACTTATTGTCGTTAAACATTGTTGTAGACATTATTAAGTGTATCATGTTTTTAAACATTGGTTGTTCATGCCGACTTTTGTATAGTTTTCGTTAAGATATGACTTGTATACATAATTCGATGCTAAGATGATATGTAACGAGGTGAAAAGTAAGGATAGACGATGAATGGTTTTCGTTATTAGACATCAATTACATTGTTTTCGAGTATCATGTTATTCGGCTATACACGTTATATCAACAGACGCCACATACATGTCCATGGGCTGCGGCCCATGTCAATATGATAATGAGTATTGGGCCTGGCCCGGTGTGGTTGTACATGTAGGAATGAGCTTCAGCCCAATGATGGTGTGGAAGTTGGACTGATCCAACAGTGGTGACATAACATGTACATGCTCAAATTTTAGAAGGCATAAACCAAGATTTCATTTTCCAGATTTTATTACTAACATACATTTTGTTTTCAAAGTTTGACGTGAGTAACTTGGCTCGAAATATACTTGTTGGCTCATGCTTCATTTCGTGAAGCCGAACTCTTCGACTAGTGAGAACAACCCTCCACCATGGTACTACCACAATGGAGTTTTCGACTCACTCACATAGACTCAAGTACCTCCATTTTAATGACTACAATGTACTTACTAAGGACAAGCTAACAAGAAAACATGATTATGCACTAGACTTGTTTCGAGTAAGGTTGGCCAACATTAATAACTAGGAAGATGTGGGCAAATGAGTGATGAGGCCATGCATTAGTTGAGTACTACTTCAACTTGGTCTCATTCCCGTCAACCATTATGGACTTCGACACAACATAGACTACTCGAAAATATTTTAGTAAGCGAGCACATTTGACTTGAGTTTCTCCCTAGGCATACATAGCGACTTAGACACAAAGTTCACCACTAGAATTTGTGTCACAAGACACTAAGATAACAAGTATGTTTCTCAAGTTTAAGCAAGGTAAAAATCAAGTTTCGACACGCTTTAAATGACATGAATGTTGACTGAAAATGTGAGTTTCAACATGGGTTACTAGTAGACTTTGTAAACTTGACTCATCTATCTTTTTCTTGTTTCATGATCTCGACAGAAAACCAAATTGACCCTTGTGCAAATGACCACTTAGGTTCAAGTAACATAGATTGTTTGTCCAACCAAAGATTATATCATGTAAACTCAACTTCTCAAATTCTTGGTTTATATGTCTCGACAAGAAAACAAGGCTAATAAAACAATGCCAAAACTCACTTCTAGTTTTTCTTGGTTCATTTGTCTCGACAGGAAACTCAAACATAACATCAAAGTGACATCTTATTTTTCGACAACAATCATTTTAACAAGTAAAGATTAGAGCAAAACTCATCATAACAACCAAACATATATTATTAACGCGACATGTATATAGCAATCCTTGATACAAAAATACCAAACTTGACATCAAATAACAACATAAAACATGACAACGAGAAAGATGGATAACCTCAACTTGGAAGAGATGATGGGTGATGAACGAAAGTTGTTTCTTGGATTCGGACCAAACAAGACTTGAATTAGCTCCAAAATACCTCCAATTGCAAAACCCCCAAATTAATTTTAGAAAACCCTAACTTTCATAAACCCTAGTTTTTGGTAAAAATTGATGGGAAACTGAGTTTGGGCGTTTGCATCTCTACTAGAGATAAAGGAGTATATTGGGAAGGAGCTTGGCTATCTTTCTTTCCTTATGTCTTGTTTTGAAGCCGAATTTGGTTAGCTTCCAAAACTAAGGATATCTTGGACTTTTGGCTCAAGCTAGATTGGTGTGAAGATATTATTCTCTTGGATGACTTTGCCTTGATTCTCCTTAGATTCGTACGTGTAGTAGCAGGAGCATCAAGGAGAGATTTGAGAAGCAAACCTTTCATGGTTTTGGTGAGGAAAGATGAGGAATAATGAAAAGAGGTATGTTGGTTTACCATTTTGGGAGATTCGGCCTATAAGGCGCAGGTATAGGGGTAGAGAGGTTGAAGATGAAGATCTTGGGTATCTCCTTTTCTCTGTCTTGTGTTTGTCGTGTGTGGGAAGAGTAAGACAAGGGTGTATCTCAAATTTTTATAAAAACCTTTTCTTTTAAATGTAATATAAGTAAAATAAGGTAATGTAAGTAAAAGTGAGTGTATATGTAATGTATACTTATGATTTATTTTGTGTACATGTACTTGTGTTCCACTTATATTTTAATTGTATTTGAGTCTTATAAAAGTTCATATTTAAGTGTAAGTGTGTTATATACTTTGTGTCCCGCAATATTAATTTGTGATGAAGTACGTTGTTTGATAACTTTTAATAACGTAGTATTTTATTGTTACGTGTCTGAAATATTTTTATCTTTGTAATATTCCATATCACGGACATTTGTCATTTGTTTTATCAAGTCCTTATCATAGTGTCGGTACACGTGCAGTGTCGGTCACTGGGGAAAACGAGATAACCTCTCGTCTTACAATTTAAATCATAAGACAAAAATGAATTATTCATAAAATGATATGAATGAAAAAGTGGTGAAATTATCTATTGTATGCGAGTTATCTACTCAAATGATCAGGCAAAGCTTATGCTTAGTAATAATAAATTACTATTTATCAGTTAAATTTTAGTGAAAATTTACCGTGTGTCACAAACTTCTTCACCTCAGTGCGTGGACAATACTTCTTAGTCAACAACCTCTTGAATTGATCCCATGTGAGCTTGTAAGCATTTTCCATACCAATAGGTTGTGTGTAAGACTTCCACCATGACATTGCCCCATCTAAGAGTGTACTAGTAGCGAACTTCACCTTGCAGTCATCTGAGCAATTGCATAGAAGAAATACAGACTCGATCTTCTCAAACCAATGGATCATAGTAGTGGCTCCTTCTGTGCCTTTGAACTTTGTGGGATCACCACTCTTAAAGTCCTTGTATGTACAATTTGAACTCCAGACCCTCGTGCGCCCCTAGCAGTAGAGCAAGTCTGGCGCTTGCAGTAGCCCAGACCTCGGCGGCAGTAGCAAGTCGGGCAACTGCGGCGGCAGCTCACACTGCTTGGCGATTCTTGTTGCTCGTTCTATCCTTAGTGCCTCGGCTATACTATCCTTTACATACTTTTGGATAGCAGCTTGTGTCATTTCTGGTGCAGCTTTCTTTGACGCCATAACTCTTCAAAATCATAAGATGAAACAATGATGAGAACCCATAAGTAGAAACAAACTTTACACATAAATATCCACAACCACAACATGCATAAATAAATGAAATCATAACGGAACAACCACGAAATATCACAAATATAATCACAACACACGTGAATATAATACATGAAAATTTCGGCCTACATGGACCGATATCATAGATAGCACAACCATTCCTACATAGTAGAGTCAACACTTGATACATTTGTTTGTACAACAACCCAAAAGATTACAAGTTCTTTAAACTATGTCACACACCTCGTGACTAGGATAATAGTGGTAAAATCTAATATGATATAAGTCTAATCTAGGCATCTCCTGGTGCTCCGCCTGATCGACTCTGAAGCTCTCGGACCTATGCAGTCAAACTGACAACCATATCCGTCAGGTTACTAATCTGACGCTAGCGAGCATCCTACTCTCTCAAGTAGCAATACTCGCACGTGCTAATGCTAACTCACGAGCCTGTCATGCTGCTCATCCTGCGACATCGAGCTCTATCAAACAACTCGGCATCTCCGCCTCAACTCTGTAATGTGCTCATGGTTTACTCGCTGTCTAGTCTCCAACCCACGATAAGAAACATCAATGGAAACCCTACCTAAAACTAAACCCTCTATCTCCTCTTCCATCGCCTCAACTCGACTCAAAGGAATCTCCTCTAGCTGCCCTAAAGCTTTATCAATGCTCTCCTGCGATGATCTAGTCGTGTCTCTAGTGTGATAATAATAGGCTGTCTAGCAGCAGCAACCCTAGAACTCTCACCGACCTCAAACCTAGCGGTGGTGCGGTCTCGATAGTAGGTGGTAATGGTGTGTCGGGTAGTGCAGCTTCGGAGCGGCAAGTCAGATATGGGTGTAGGATCTCTGAGATGTGATGGTGTTGGTGGTGCTCCAGATGATGATGAAGATGAAGATGAAGATGATGATAATGGCGATCCTAGTGGTGAATTAGAGGCTGATGATGATGATGGAAGTGGTGATGGTGGATGAAATATAACCCTCTTTCGCGCGTCTGCGGCGCTGAGAGTAAAGCGGAGTATCTGAATCAGGCGGTGAGTAGGACTAGCTGATGGTGGTGATGGTGTAGGTGCAACTTCTCCCTCCTCAAAGGGTTCAGTCTCAGTATCGGATAATATGAGTGGTGAGTCTGGTGTAGAGCCAACTGATGTTAAGGCTATAGTAGGGAGTGGCAAGACATCATCCATGTCAGAGTCTATAATAGGAGATGACAAGACATCCTCCATGTCAGACTCTGATAAGACATCCTCCATGTCAGATTCTGAAGAAATGGTGATGGGATGGGTATCTGAACACATCTCTGTGACAATCGATGTGAAATGAAAGTAAATAACCCGCATAATGTGCGTATGAATCCGCATGTAAATGAATATGCACTTATAATGAAATGATGAGATGCTATGATATGTAGTTATAGTCTAGGGTCAATGATGCAACCTAGTTCTCTATAACCTTTGCTCTGATGCCAATCTGTCACACCCCCAAATTATCTGTTTTGCAGCAGAATGGAATTCCTGGGGGATGACTGCCATAGCATCACAATTACAGTTATATTGAACGACCTAAAGTGTCGTTTTTAAAACGCATCGTTTGATAGATATTAAAGCATTCAGAGTTACAAAATATAGGTCCCAAAAGGTAGTCAACGTTTGCGGAAATAAGTTTGTTACAAACCAAACGATGTTTTAAAAGTGCCATAATATACAAGTGAGACGCGTCGTCACCGCGACTCTATGATAAGTCCTTATGCATGCCATAAAGTATATGCCTTAGATACCTGAAAATACATTGCTAAAACGGTCAACAATAATGTTGGTGATAAATCATAGGTTTATGAAAATGTTTTATACGACTACCACAAGTATAAGTCATGTATGACAAATATGTCACATAAAAATGATATAATTGCTAAAAGCACATGACACCGAAGCTAGACTAATCATGATGTTCGCCCCAACAAAGTGTTTGCCAAACAACTCTCATTCTGATATTAAATTAAATGCATCCGTTTGACCAGTTGGAACCACCAACCCGGATGGAGGAGTCACCCTCAATAGATCTATTCACTCACCCTCGCTTAATCCGTAATTAATGGTTCATGATAATGAAATGGGGACATTCAATTGGCAATGAGGTAACTTAAGCAATGTAAATGAATTTGATATACTTGGGCTCGTAATAAAATGATGTGCAATGTATTCTCCCCCGTATGTTTGAAATGAATTATAAACTTGAATAAAACGGGGCTATGAAAACTCACTTGATACAATGATTATGATGGCAAAAGTGGATACACTGAAATGAGACGCAATCTCTAACTGCTACCTATTATGAATGATATGATCTAATATAAGTCATGTTATAATGTTATGCATGCAAACTCATATGATATCCATACCACTTGTGCATTTGAAAATAAAGTTTATCGTCGAAAAATAAGTTTATAACGTCTTGTCAAATTATAAAATACTTTTCACTTAAATATGTTGAAACAACATCCCATGATAATCGTTTAGAAATAGAACAAGAATTTATAGTTTTTCGCCGCAAAATAATATAATTTGACAACTCATAAAAATGACTAAGTAACCTCGCGAAGCTTAGTCGCAAAATAGTGAATATATAAAGTGTTAGTGTTGAAGAAAAATAGTTGTGATCGTCGTAATTCAAATACGTATATCTTGAGCGTTAAGTCCGTTTTCTATGTTTTATATATCCTCGGTTTCGTTTTAATGTATACTAATATATTTTTGATAAATCGACGCATTTAGATTATGTTTAAAACTCGATTTTGCCCCTTGAAAAATCCTTGACAGCTTACATTATTTCAGAAAATTAGTTTTCGTCGCTAAACTTGAAATTAACGTATCTTTTTCGTTATAAACCCGTTTTAACCCGTTCAAGCGACCACGGTTTCTTTTTAAAGTCTATTTTCTGAAAATATATCCCAAAATAATCCATGACCTACTGAAATTTCCAGTTTTCATAAAAATGGACAGACCTAAATTATTTGTTGTCGAAAATGATTTTTCTAGTTCAAAGCTTGTACTAAACCCTTCCAATCAACACCAAAAATATTCTAAACCTACCATACACCTTCTTAGGGTGTCATGGGTTCCTAAACTTCATCAAAAATGATTGGTTTCATGGGAATAATTATAGGATAGTTAAAACTCATTATAAGTAGAAAAACAAATAAAAAGTGGTATGAATACATATAATACTTGCATATTTTTGTACTAGATTAATAAAATAGATCAAGTATGATTATGAAAGAGTAGTAAAAATTATGAAAAGCTTACTAGTAGTATGATGAGGTTTAAAGTAACTAGGTACTTAATAACTTCTTGGTTTTTATTTCAAAACCTAATATAGAAGTATACTAGAGTTGTGTAGTCACTTGATCTTGGAAAATCTTGGGTTTCTTTTTCTTATTCTTGCTTGGCCGATCCTCAACAAAGAAAGGAGAGGGTTTCTTGCATTTTTCACCTTTTGATATATGTATGTATGTATTTTAGATTAGTACAACATTAGTATGTTACAAATATCTAGCCTACAAATGAGTATGTGTACACTTATCTTGTCAAGATTTTAATAAAAATGATGACTAGGGGGGGTGGTCGGCAAGGGTATTTTGGAGAATAAGGTTTTGTATTTTTGATGTCTAAATGTATTTAAAGTTAAGTGTAGTGTGTATTTTGTACATATAATTAATTATTAAGTGTAGCGTTAGCTAGAAATCGATTTTAACGAAACAAAATAAAATATATCGAAGTCATAAAAATTATAAAAATACATTTTTCGTAAGTATCGGGTGAATAAATAATTATCGAATAGAATTTACGAAAACCGTCGTAAATATATATATATATATATATATATATATATATATATATATATATATATATATATATATATATATATATATATATATATATATATATATATATATATATATAACAATTTATATACCAAAATAAATTCAAAACATCGGGTAAACTTATAATATGATTTTTATAGTCTTAAAATGAGTATAAAAATATATCAGAATAATTGTTGGAAGTGTCGAATCAATTATTCAAAATAAATGATCGTGCGATAGCGTTTATTTAATAAATAAATATACGTTAATGAAATATGAAAATGATGTTACTGATGATATGTAGACTAACTCTAGTCTATATGTAGTGTTCTCAATGATGTTTCATGAATACGCAGCTAAACCCTTACGGTTACGCGAATTTGATACTCGTAAACCTAGTTTACAAAAAATGATGAATAGTGAATCATGAAAAGTGATTTTTCTCCGGGAATGAATAGTGTTCGTGAATAGTAAAAATTTAAAATAACCTCTCAAAGTCGCAAACTGACTTCAAAAACGATGAATAGTAAAATGATGAATAGTAACCAGTGAATAGTAAATTCCCGAGATGAATAGTAAATTTGAGAAATGACCTGAAATTACGATTTGTCACAAATAATATCACCATTCTTCTGTAAGTTATGAGTGAAGAAGAATTTTGGTTAAGTATATTTCGTCCTTTCGCCCTTGATATAACCTTCTTTAAGTTGAGCAATACATGCTCCATTATCTTCATGCAAAAAGTGTTGGTGCCACCTTCTCTGAATAATTACCACATGATCTACGTATGTGTTTTATTACACTTCTTAGCCAAACACATTCTCGACTTGCGTCATGTATCTCTAGAATTTCTACATGGTTGGATGATATCGCTGAGATCGTCTGCTTAACTGAACATCATGAAATTACGGTTCCTCCACTTGTAAATACATATCCAGTTTGTGATCGACCATTGTGAGGGTCAGACATTCTGGAAGATATGTAATCTTCTAATACAACTCAAATACCTCTAATCAGTATCTTATAAGATATGTACATCCATATTATAATTAACCATAACACTCCCTCTTGGATGTCCATTTGAGAATTTTGCCTCGTTAAAACCTTACTAGACAAAACCCAGTGGGACAAAGTGAAGAAAAAAAAATACATAATTCCTTTATACGCTTGGGGATGTTGCCTCATTAAAAACCTTGCCGAAAAACCCTATGGGGACAAAACCATGGTCAAGGGAAAAAGAGTAAAACGTGCATCTTCTCTCCCTCTGATGATCACATCACTTAAATCTCCTAGTTGGTGCAATCCAATATAATAAACCATCTTCTTTAATGTCAATATAGTAAGTGTCTTGATAGAATATATGTTTGATTCTCATATAAACAAGTGTTCTCCACTTAACCTTCACATATGTCATACTTATCATTATACGAGTACATCCTCGTACTTCACATATACACATTTTAGTATGACACATGCAAATTGATATTGTGATCATCATCTTTAAAAGTCAAGGGGGTCTTTTCAACATAATGTGACCTTATAAACTTGAGTATCGTTTATCCATATAAAGATAGATAGCATCTTTCTTTAGTTGATGCACACATATTTCATCCTTCTGTTGTTCAATTCATAAGCTAAGACAAAATGTGTCTTTTGTTTCAAATTCAACTTTTATGCACTCACTTGCTTTTATATTCATAAAATCAAACTGTATGAAACTTAACCAATATTCAAGTCAAGATCTCTTTATAAAGTTTCATAGACACACATAACTCTTTATTTGGCACAATAATATACACTAATGAGATTATAAAACATATGTCAGAAACATGATTAATTCAATACAATCAAGTAGTGTTCTTAAGAACTTTTCTTATATGCTTTAAGCATTTAAATTACTAGCATGCTTCATGCATTTTATATCCTAAAATCTCAACATCACATGAGCTCTATTCATTTATCTTTTATACGCATATCGATTAGTTATAATATCGCCAGACTTATAAATATTAAATAGATTATTGGATCCACCACATGATATCATGTCTCTATATGCAAAGTCTTTGCGAAAATATTTGTGTGCCATCAATTATGCCTTAAATATAATAGTTTTCATACTTTAATTTTGCTCTCTCATAATGACCAATGCATATCCAATAACTTTACACATTCATATGTACGGACTTCAAGTCCCAGTAACCATGTCTCGTCACAAGAGACTTTAATCTTTCATTAGTTCTTTGCGTCTTTACTTCTTTTGGCCATTCATTTATACATCTGCACTTCCCGCATGTATACTTCCATGATCCTCACCATGATTATAGCGCTATCTTATTTATTTACATAATCATTACCATATCGACGTCGATTCGTTACTTTTCGATTCCACACTTTACTAGACATTATATTATATCAATTATTGAGATCTCATATATTTTCACCTACCCGGGGTTTTTGAACCTTCGTGTCTAGTTTCTCTTTAGTAGACTATTATGAGGTCTTATTACCTCGATTTGACCATCTTAATTTGTTGCTCCATTTTATTTATTCATTCGAGGACTTTTACTTGGAATCGATTAGTCTATCATGTTGCAGCCATGCCATAGACTCACTACCAATCATTGATTATCATGTTGGGACATACATTATAATTGGAGCATTTACTAGATCTGGAATGTTATTTGTCCCTTGAACTTTAAATTCATATTAATTAGTATGAGGATCAACATTTATATCATAATTAATTCCAAATTTCTCGCTGCTCATTCTTCCCCAGAATGAATTATCATTTTCAACATCTCAAATTTGTGTGCGTTGTGGTGGATTTACAATACAAGTTCCGCACATTTACAGAAAACTTTATATGGGAAACATATGGTTCGTGACCAAAACCATTCTAATGGGGAGGATTCATTATAGATTAATGGCAAGATGCGAAATTATATTTTATCATTTAAAATTACATGCCCCATAAACTATAGTTTTATTCTCACAATTATTGGCTTTGCAATCAACTGAAACGTTTTATAAATGTTTCAACAAAAGCAATTCGTGCATGAAAATGGGCTACTTTTAAGTTCAACACTTATTCCAATAATCGGACAGTACTTGAAAGTATTCACCACCATTCTCAATAATATAATTTGGAAAAACCGTGCTCGCATTTTTATGATGAGCCACTAATCACGCTAACCTTAAGTTGCGTATTTGATGATCATTTTGACGATGCATCGATTTTAAAACTCAAAATGATCTACATTGCGGATGTATAGGCCTGAATACATCCCCTTTATATTTTACGGAACTTTATATGACAAAGTCCTTACTTTAATTTGGTGGTGATAAGTGAAGAATTCACTTTCATTGAAAACAATAAGAACAATCAAATCAACTTTAAAGAACTAAATGTTCATTTATATATTTCGCATCATTATTGACTAGGGATGATCTAACCGGTCATGCCAATTAATACAACCATGTTGGCTCATAAACTTTTAGTTTACGACCACAAGTGCTTCAATTACATTTTTTTTTAATGTAAAACTCAAATAATATGGAGAACTTAATATATCATCACACTTCTCCGATCAAAATCTTATAAGCACTTTAACGGCTTTCATATAATTGAATATAATATTACATTAGCGTCATGAAACAAGAAACAAATCTTTTTATACTAATGAAGATACCATCAATTAATTAAGGATGTCTCGTAAAAATATAAAACCACATCGTAAGTAATATATATAAAGAACTTAATGACACAACTAAGATTAACTAGGATATCTTCTACAACTGTGTATATTGTATGCGACACATTTTCCTTTTGTTCATGCATACCCGTTTTTTAGTGCTAACTTTATCATTTTGATATCTAATCGTTTACAATAGATGAGCAAAGGTATAATTACCTAAAACATGTTCATGGCCATGACTTATACATAGACTGTTATTAGACTCACTTAAGAGAATAGAGGATTATTGACATAACCAATTAAATGAGTTCATTGTAAGATCTTATTAATCCACAAACAAATATTAAATGTCAATTAAAATTTTGGCCTAATACGCTGTTCACACTTTTCATCATAACAAAAGATCTAATCTTTAATTCTGGCGTGGGAAACAAAAAGATATGCTAAGTTACTTACTTTAAGATTTTACAACTTTACATGTATTCCAAATAAATAGGTGGAAATTTCATTATAAACCAATAACTTCTTAACAAAATTAAGGCTCATCTCCTCTCTTACTGTTTCTTGTATATGTTTCTTAACAAAATTATATCTCGGATAGCATATATTTCGAATCAAGATACTGGGGCAACAAGAAAAACCTAGTGAATGTCTTTATCATATGCAAGCAATATATATTAAATGCAAACATAATTTAGGGTTTATGAACACTAAATCGATGTTCTCAAAAATAACAGTGATAATCGGAACGTCGGATGAAACACAACTTGAATATTCATCTAAATCAAACAATATCAAGACATATAAACTTATAAAGGCATAAAGTAATGTACAAATTCTAGAGTTTGATATCAGATATAATAGTGAATTAGTGAACAACTCATAAAACGTTAGGATGAATCACACAGTACATGCATGTCAAGAAACCAAATTTTATAAGTAGAAATTAAACCTCTCGTAACTTGTCACTAAAATTATGCAGCATACCAAACTTATATGAAGTGTAGATTTGTTTATTAATTTGGGCTAATAACCTATTAAAGCATCATACTTGTCACAAATGTCAGTTTGACGTAGCGAACAAAAAAAATAGCTATTCTAGACATTCTTGTCTTCAATTGAGTAAAATAAATTTGTGATGACCATTTTACCCTTAAATTTGTAAAAATTGCATCCTTTGTCCCAAGTATATAAATTCAACCTAACCCTAACCATTGTTCAGATTTGGGGGCTCATTTCCACATCTAATACTCATATCCAACCTAACCTATTCTATAATAATCAGATTCAATCAATTAATCAATCAATCAGTAATTAATCAATCAGAGCATGAATTAACCCTAATTAGGGCTCCAAAACAATCACGATCTAATTGAATCGATGTGATGTAATAAAATTAAAGGAGCAGAAAGAAGAGTCGCGTGGTAATGAGGATCATGTGACTGTGATCAAGGATTATAGGACGAAGATTGAGGCTGAGCTTTCTAAGATATGTGAGGGGATATTGAAGTTGCTTGATTCTAGATTGATTCCTTCGGCTACTAGTGGTGATTCGAAGGTATTTTATTTGAAGATGAAAGGTGATTATCATAGGTATTTGGCAGAGTTTAAGACGGGTGGTGAAAGGAAAGAGGCTGCTGAGAGTACTCTTACGGCTTATAAGTCTGCTCAGGTTAAATTCTTTCATTTTGAATTTATGTAGTTATGTGAAAATTATATTAGATTTGCCCATTTCCAAAGAAAGACAATAACCTAATTGCATAAAAATGTAATGATTGTACAAACTTTTATTTTGTTGCCCTGTAACTGACATTTGTAAGATGGTGGCTGCACGTCATAATAAACTGATGGGCTAATAATAAAAAAAAGTACTATACTTGCCACCCTTTCTTCTTCAGGGTAGCGAACAAAATTTTTTGCTTCTGCGGGTATTATACTTTCAAATTCATCCTCTTTAGGGTATTTTGCAAAAAAGTCGGACATTTTTGCCCCTCTTACCCACAAGAGCAAATGATGGCAAATATAATATATATATATATATATATATTTAATCATTTGCCCTAGTTTTTATTATGTTAAATTTTGGATATGTATTAAGATAATTTATTTAATGATTTATAATTGTGTTAAATCTATGATAAAAATGTTTTGTTTTAAGTTTACTCTATTTACTTATTAATCGTATTTGTAATAATTTAATATATACTTAAAAAAGAGAAAATTAAAATCATTCGGACAATTATAAAAAACAAACAACACTTTTTCATTTAGATTCGGACATTATAGCTACCTCTTAATAGTAAGATGTGGTAGTCGATTCAGATGCAAAGAGTAAGATTCAGATGTATAACATCTTAATCAAACAAACACACCCTTAATCTAGTCATAGTATACTCTCTAGTCTATGCTTCAACAAGTGACGAACAGAAATTTATATGCAAGTATAATTCCTCCTAATTTAGCGGAAGCGTTAAACCTAATTCTTAAACAACTTGAAGTGAATTAGGGCAAATGATAAAACAAAACGTTTTTATCATAGATTTAACACAATTATAAATCATTAAATAAATTATCTTAATACATATCCAAAATTTAACATAATAAAAACTAGGGCAAATGATAAAAAAAAAAAAAAATATTATACTTGCCATCATTTGGTCTTGTGGGTAAGAGGGGCAAAAATGTCCGACTTTTTTGCAAAATACCCTAAAGAGAATGAATTTGAAAGTATAATACCCGCAGAAGCAAAAAAATTTGTTCGCTACCCTGAAGAAGAAAGGGTGGCAAGTATAGTACTTTTTTTATTATTAGCCCTAAACTGATCATCGTGTCATCGTTTTACCTAATGTGTCATCGTTTTACCTAATGTGTTGCAGAAATAAGAATTCAGTTTGTATATTATAAATAAAATTTTATATTATCAGATGCAAAGACATAACATACAATACAACAATTCGGTCTTAAGTATGTTACATTTTGGTTCAATTTGAAGAAATTTGATTTAGGTATGGAGATTCAGCTTAGTTTTCTTTTTTCCCTTTCAAATTGACATAATCTTAAGTATGATTGATTGTATGTAATCTTCATTTTGTTTTCGGTTTGATGTATACGCATTAATCTACCATATGTCATTGATGTATGCAGTATGTACTTAAGAACATGTTGCATATTGACCTCAATAAACCATTATAGCTTCCAACTGATTGTGATTTAGACTGAAATCGTTATCATGATATCGAGCAAATATATTATTGCCAGTCATTGTCATGATATTCTTGTGACTTGTGCATGTAACAAGTAGCATGAATAAAGAATAGTGGTCTTTATTCAAGAATCCTATAAAGTTATGTTAGGACCTCTGATCAATTGTTGTGAACTTTCGTTTGCATATCTTTTATCAAATAAGCACTTGTTTTCTTATTACTCATTCTACATAATCAAAAGTGTCCTTTCAAGTTACTAAGTCAGGTTTTATAAAAGAGAATCCAAGTACAAGTTTAGAAAAATCATATTTCAGAGCAGATTGCCCATTAAGGGGTGTTTGGTTTGAGTTGAAAAACTGGGTCAAAAACCTATTTTTACCCATTTTGACTTTGAAAGTCAGTGTTAATCAGAGTATTGGGTCATTTTCAAAAGTTTTTACAAGTTTTTAAAGGTTTTAACTCTTATCTGGTTTCAAAGAAAAAAAAAATTATTTTTGAATTCTGTCAGATTTTCCTTAACAGTTTAGACAAGTTTTAGATGAGATAAAATTTGTAAAAAATAAAAATAGTGAGTTCAGTAGCTTATTTATCTTGGGTCAAAAGAGAAAAAATCAAAAAATTGTTTTAGTGGGTCTGCTAATGGGTTAAAATGGGTAATGTAGGCAAGTTACTGTTCTGTGCACAGATTTTTGTCTTATCAGCAAGTTTTCTCAGCTTATTAAGAAGCTGTTAACATCTTATTTAGGTCAGATATGGAGGGCAAAGGTTTGTGAGCCTGGTGAACTTGAAATATCCAGATGCTCTTGGGTTAAATCCTTCTGCAAACTATTGAAAATAAGCTCCAAATAGCCCTCATCAGCCTGTTTCTACCATTGCTTAATTTCACCTTTTTCTGACTTGAATTTTTGATGTGCCTGATCAGGTCTGGAGTTGGAGGTGAAACCAGTGAGGGTAAGGAGTCCGAAGTCACCAGTGGAGACAGCTAGGTACTGGGAGAAGCCAGCAAAGCCAGTTAGCCCAAAGTCGCGCACAAACCGCATCCAGCAACCCCGCTAGATGTGATTAGTGTCTTAAGATTTCTCTGGTCTAGGTTAGCTTTCAGTTTTTCATATAATCAAATCCAGTGTTGAACAACCGGAGTAGTATTGTCTTTTGTTTGTGTAAGTTTCTGTACAGAGCAAGGTCTCAGTTGTCGTTATGTCTAGCCTTGTTCATAGTCTGACATCGTTCATTCCAACTAGCCAGGGAAATGTAAAGATAGTTGTACAAAAAACCTGTTTGTTGATGTAGAGCCTAGGCTGTTTTAAACAGATGTTGTTGATTTGTTTTTGTTTTTGATTTGTTTCTGTAGTTATGGAATCCGTTATGTGAACTGATGTAATGATAGTGTAAGGGACGATGGACGCAATTTTTTCCAAACGACATGGACCATTTATGTAATTTAGCCTAAGGACGATGGATGCAATTTTCGCAACCCACAGGGACCATTTATGTAATTTGGTAGGGTAGAATGGTCATAATACTCAATTGAAGACAAGAATGTCAAGTTTAATGTCTAGAAGAGCTATTTTTTTTGTTCGCTACGTCAACTGACATTTGTGACAAGTATGATGCTTTAATATGTTATTAGCCCTATTAATTTTTAAGTTTGCTCATGCCAATTCACGAAGTTCTCTAATTTGCAAAGTGTTATTATATGAAGTGTACATATATTATTGTGTTTATATGGTACGTACACACACGATGACTGAAATTTAAAATCCGAAACATAAACGCTAAGATATGCAATTAGTATATGCATATAAAGATATAAACTGATAAAATACCAATCAATTGGGCAAAACTAATAAACGTCAAGTTGGTTAGTTAATATATAAAGAATCATATTAATTATTTATGTTTTCTTTTTTTAATAGATCCAACATCATCACAGATACCAACAAGTAACACAAAATCAATAAACACCTATGCTTTGTTTTATTTGTATTAAGTTCAGCGCTCTCACATCTACCACTCACATATCTTATTTTAGTTTCAGAAAGCAATGTAATCATATAAAAATTATCACGTAAAAAATAAAAATAAAATCATAACCGATGTTTTCAATAACATAGAACGAGTACAAGAAAATGGGTTTCAGGCGTACTTAGGGAGCATAAACAAATCATATCAATACGAAAAAAGCATACGTATAAAATCACTATAACACATAAGTCTACATATAGCAGGGTTCATATTGGATTGTGTGGTCTGAAGTGAACGTTAAATTTAGAATAATATATATGGATCAGTAACAAATTAATATATGCTAGTGATATATATCATATGCTAGTGGACAAATTTATAACAATATACGGAGTAATAAGTAGATCATATGGTTGTTGGTTATTAATAGATCAGTAACAGTATTAAAAGAAGGACGAAAACATACCACGGGTAATCTAGGAAAAAAAACTAGAGCGTGCGTGTTGTGAACAAGAGTTGAGAGAAAGTAAATATTCTTCTATTAATCATAATGTAAGAGATACAAAAGGTATATATAAATAAATATTATGGTAAAAACACTAATAGCTAATTGGGCCATGGGTATATGGCCATCGATATAATATGATCCATAACAAAAACTACCCATATTTACATTAAGGAAAAAAAAAAGAACCTGCTTTTGCAAATAAAAGTTCAAAAAGCACCATTTCTCAAAAAAAACTCGGAGATGAGGATGTGATCATTAGCTCAATATGAATTAAGGTGCTATATATTGCTTGTTTTGTTTTCTGAATTAAGTGCAAGTGCTCATACATTAAGGGGGTGTTTGATTGCTTCTTAATGAATCAACTCAGAGCCTACTACTGAATCGGTCATTGACTTGGTTGTTTGATAAGAAAATTAATGCATCTGAATTATTCAAGTTGCCTCTGAACGATTTTGCTTGGGTGGGGCTCCTAAACCATCCAGCATGTCAGCACCTCAACAATATACCTATGGTATGCAACAGTATTTAAAAATTATTTAGTTATTTACACAATTAAACATAGCGTGGGGTCTTAGGTAACCTTTTGGCAAAAGTAATCGTCATTGTCATTTGACTTATCATTCTTTTACCATATTTCATTTGTTGTTAAATAATAATTACATATTAATTCATTTTACATAATTTAGAGTATATATTAAGTAATAATTACATATTAATTCATTTTGCGAATTTCGGAAAATAAACAATAAGAATCCATCTTGTACATGCAATATAATGTTAAATTTGTAAATTTATGCTATTCAGACCGGTATCTATAACATTTATCAAACACCTCACTATCATTCAGAACCAAATTCACACAGATCCTTTGTATTATTCAGAGTTTAGTATCATTCAGCACTAAATCATTTTGTTTTATCAAACAACCCCTAAGATTGGAGCTCCACGGCCTTGATGTTGTTTCAATTGTTTCATTTTGCATCAACTATGTGCAATACAATGCTTATACAACAGATCAACACATATAGAAGATACAGAAGGGTGTACAAGAAAAAGAAACATAAGTTAGTAGTAAGTTTGGTTCCATATAGTTTTTGATGTTTGGTTTAAATTGACACAAGAATCACCCGACCCGATATAACCCGACCCGAATACCACCCGAACCCGATAACCTTATTCCTTATCGGATCAGATTGCGAGTGACTTTTTAAAAATAAAAACCCGACTTAACCCGACCCGATAACCCGATAACACCCCTACAAACAATACAAGGAAATTAGGGATCACCCCTTCCGATCCACCAATGTACTGGCGGTGGCCAAAACTATTAGTTGTTCATTTGTAGTATCACCCGATAACCCGAATCACCCAAACCGAATACCACCCGAACCCGATAACCCGATTCCTTATCCGGTCGGGTTACGGGTGACTTTCTAAAAAATCAAAACCTGACTTAACCCGACCCGATAACACTCGATAACACCCCTACACACAATACAAAGAAATTAGAGATCACCCTTTCCGCTCCACCAAGATACTGTCCAGTGGCCAAAGCTGGGCACCTTAACGTCGCTTAAGGTTAAATTTTAAAAACAAACGATGTTGTGATTATATGTAAAAAAAAAAAGATTTGGCTAAAACATAGCACCTAAGGTAAACTCAAAAATAATGACATAGTTTTCCTTTTTTTTTTTTTCTTTTTAAACGACCCTTGAAATCCGACCCCCAAGTTAAACCATCCAAGCGGGCAAGCCCCGGGACCCGAACCACTAGGAGAGACCCGCGAAAGGAAACCCTAAAACTCACGGCCTCACACTAAAAGGAAATTTTGAGCTTTCTTTCTCACTTGCGAGACTCGAACCCGGGTAAAACCCCTCCCCAAGCTCCAGAAAGTTGCTTGATGATAGCAACCTTAAAATGCTCAATTTACTAATGTTTGACTATGTTATTACGTCTCAAACAAAGCCTAAGAGCTACTTTAGTAAAACCTTAGTTAAAATATTGTATAAGCATCTATATTATAAAGAGGCCCAAAGTTATAAGGAAGATTTTATATAACATGATTCGTAATCTTAACTGTTCCCAAAGTTGTAAGAAAGATTTTATATAACATGATTCGTAATCTTAACTGTGATCTCTAGAGTATGGAGAGATAATTTGATTCTTGTATCATTCAAACACTATAACACTGAAGCGATCACAGTTTGATCCTAGCAAGCGCGATTACAAGCTACTTCCACCCCACTTTGCCAGTATCGCATTCAAAACATATAGCAGGACATAATCTATTTTCCCTTGCTAATGTTATGTAGCCAGGAACTTAGATCCTAACTACACTGCATTGTGTGGTCAAAACCTGAAACATATCATTGTAAACCCATACATAACCCACACAAATATTCAGTCATTCTAACAGAACATAAATCATAAATCTTGTATGTGTCTTATTACACATTAACTGAGGCTCCAAAGAGGCCAATGCTGGCTGCCAGTTATTGGTAATTTCAAAAGATATGTTCTTGCATGACATAAAAAAGAAACATACTTCTACAATGGTTTGTCGCGCCTTGTTGGATTATTCGCGGATTATTATGATTGTATTTCTTCATTGATTAACATCCTCTGCCATGGTCTTATTCATGATTTATTAGATCAAAAATGTCGGAAATTTAGTTTGTGTAAAATTCTGGCTGGATATGATTTGAGGGATCTTCGAGTGTTGACTGACTTGTCACACCTGCAACCATTATCAACGTATTAAGTATGGGGCATCTGAAGCTAAATATAATAAATAAAAATAAAATAAAAATAAAAATAAAATTAAAAATAAACATACAACTTAGAACGGTTTGAAAGAGAATATAAACTTATCAACCTGAAAGAACAAGTAGTGTTCTGCACCCCGCATTCTGTCGAAATAATATATCAGTGTCTAATCGGTCACCCACCATGCACATTTTACCTGTAGGAATGTTGTATCTGAACACCCATGAACACAAGTCAGCTGTCAGCATACATATCATAATACTACATTAACGTATCGATATAAGAAATGATTACTTACTTCTTCTGTAAAAATT
Source organism: Chrysanthemum makinoi (assembly GCA_910596185.1). Taxonomy (NCBI): domain Eukaryota; kingdom Viridiplantae; phylum Streptophyta; class Magnoliopsida; order Asterales; family Asteraceae; genus Chrysanthemum; species Chrysanthemum makinoi. Next base: position 139,892,941 of record OU343217.1, read on the forward strand.
CCATAAAAAATGTAGATGGTTTTCCAACTACAATAGGCTCTTTCTGTGTTGACCCGCAGATTGCAGCAACCATACAGCCAGCCCCTGGCCATTCTTACAAATCGGTCATATTTCCAGTCGCATCACGATTGGTGGCAATGAAAATGCAGCCTGGATTCTCACGAATACAAAGAGTTCCATACCTGGTCACATTTTTCATACAGAACATCTTTTTAGTAGTTCAACTTCAACCAAAATTTTCAAAAAAATAACGTATCTTACTGTAATAATTTATGTACGGATCAACTCCAACAACAACTGCTCGAACCTGTCATCACAAATTAAAAAGCTAGTATTCCAGTACTTCTACTATTATCGTGCTCGAACCTGTCATCGCAAAATGAAAATATATAAATTAACAAGAAGTTACATTACACTCTTATCGTGCTCGAAGAGCGTGTTTCCTTTAAGCTGCCCAGTCTTTTTCCCATCTTCCTGTAGATGCATAAATTGAGAAATAAATACTTAATGACAACTCTGTCGAAGTATTTTTTTGTGAGTAGTGGCAGTTATCCTTCAGCCTTAGAGATAAGCCTTCTATATACCTGCTAAGATGAACAACGCGTTAGTCTCGCATCGGGTGTTATCCCAGGATCCGACTCCGGCGTGAGAAAGAGTATGTGTTTTACTGAAGGGTATAGTATAAAAATGTGTGTGTGTGTAAAATGATACATGTTTACCAATTACTGTATGCGTATTTATACTACTTGATGTCACTATCTGGTCCCTGGGACTGTCGTACTTCATGGGACCGTTGGTGCTCGCTGACACAAGCTCTCGCATCACCGACATCCGGGAAAGGGACGAATTGTATCCAGGCTAAATGTCAAAGGTACTGTCACGCCAGCGTGTCCTTCGGATGGATAGCCCGTCGGTGCATCTTTCGGTATAGCATTGAACCATTCCGGTAGAGTATTGGGTCCTTCGGATAGAGTATTGGGTCCTTCGGTCATTGGACCGATGGACCATATACGTCGTCATGTCCCCCCAGTATCATGTTACTTGTTTTTGACAAGTGACGTGATACTTAATTTAGTTGTCCGTTGGGTTCATTCGGAGTGACTGGACGCGTTTTGGTTTCATGGGCCTTCTTATAAACAATGGGCCCAAGCCCATTGGGTAAAAGTAGGTTAAAATAATATTTACCGAAATCTGTGGGATCGTGCCACGTGGCAGATGCGTACCCGTTGACGGTTTATATTTTCTTTTTCTGACACGACGCGACGTTTCGTGTCCCCACCCCTTTGGCCTATATAAGTTGTTTTTACCCCATTTGCAATTTTTACTTTTTACTCTCCTATTTCACTGTTTGTTCTCGAGTTTTCCGGCCAAGTTCAGGTGCGTTGTTTCTTACGTGTTTCGTTTTTGTTTGCGTTACCTCTTCGTTGACATCCTATGGCTTCCGGTTCGGAACATCCGGCTTCCGATCTTGTCCCCAAGTCGGACATGCACATTTATTCCTCTGTCCTTTCCGAAGGGGAGTTGGAGTCTCTTATTAATGAGTACGAGATTCCAATGGATCTGCATCCTCGTTTGCCCCCGATGGACTTTACTATGAATAATCTGCCGGGGGACGCTATCGGCTTGTATGAGCAGTATCTTGCATTTTCGGGAGTTCGCGTTCCTTTCTCTTATTTTCTTTTGAAGGTGATAAAGTATTTCAAGGTTCATATTTCCCAGTTCGTGCCCATTAGGTTGAATAGACTGGTTATGTTTGAGGTGTATTGCCGAAGCCTTGAGATCGAGCCCACTGTGAATTTGTTTCGGGTTTTTTACAAGCTGAATAAGCAAGGACATTGGTTCTCGTTTGCCAGTCGAACCGGAGGGAACTCCCCAGCACGCATATTCAAAAAGAGACGTGTTCGAGCCTAAAGAACTGGAAAGATAACTTTTTTCTCATTGACCGGAGGGCTATCCCGGATGCTATGCCTTGGAGGCATCCGGATTCAAGTGTTTCGGATGACGCTCCATCGGGAGGTTATTCGGATGCTGATGTTCAGAAGCTGTGTGAGGGGATAGTGGAGCTTCGACCTATTCATTCAGGTCTGCTGTACGAAGTCGGGTTGACGAAAGTCTGGAAGCACTCCGGTTTTCGTCCGGAGTTTAAGGATATTGAGAAGAATGGTAAAGCAAGCAGTTTTTTTCTGTTCTTTTTTTTTTAATATATATATCTCCGCTCGTGACTTCTCCTTTGTTTAATGGTTTTCTTCTATTTTGTGCAGTCATTACCATGTCTCGTTATCTACGCCTAATGTCTGACCAAGGGTCCAGATTGGGAAAGGGCCATTCTCTTGCTGAGGGAGAGGAGATTCCTCAGCATGTGACCCAGCCTTTGGAGGCGGGTAAACCTGTTCCTGAGCCGAGCCGTGTACAACGGATTGTGGAGAAGGCCGATCCGGCTGTTCTGAAAGCTAAAGAGAAGAAGAGGAAACAACAAGAGAAGAGGGTGACCGGAACTGCGTTGTCTTTGTTGAAAAGGAGAAGACCCAATACTCCTTCTGTTGACATATCCTCTAGCGATGAAGATTCTCAAGAAACTCACTCGGCTACTCCCCTGAACATGGCGGATCCAGAGAGAACTGCTGAAAGCGCGGAACCGGTGATAGCGGGAGAGGGTGGTTCCAGTGGCCAGGGTCAGGGAGGGGGTGGTTCCGGTGGTCAGGGAGGGGGTTCGAAGAATTTGACCGAGAAGGATTTAAGTGAGCATGTTGAGGAGCTTTCTCAGAATTTGACCAGGAATGTACAGGGGACCGAGGACCCTGTCCAAGGTACGATTTGTCAAGTCTTCCTCTGTTCCTTTACTATGTCATTATGTTCTTGTTGACAACCTTTATCCTTTTGTAGGACCCGAAGCGGGCACGTCCAGAGTGAGTGATCACGCAGCGGGCACGTTCGTTGGAGGTATCTTCTGATTCGAACTTTCATTCTTCTTCCCTTTTTTTCTTTATGCGTGGCTGATCTCTTTCCTTTTCCTAGGTGGGTTTGGTCAGACGGGTTCCGGCGAGCCTTTCATTCCCGGTTGGGGCTTGTCGATCAATACCAGTTTGAATGATGTCGTTTAATGCCGGGACATGATGAGCAATCTCGCTCCCCCTTCATCTTAGCGGAGCAGGAAGACTTGCCTGACGATCGAGCCTTGTTCAGAGGGTGGTTCGAATTATGTCATGGGTCTTTGGCTGTTGCCGATGTGTTCAAGAGGTTCGAGCGCTTAAACCACCACTATGCAGAGCTCTACAAAGCCCATTCTACCTGCTGCAGCGTCGACTCTCAGCTCTCCGAGACTTAGAACAGCCTCCGGGTTCAAATGGAGATCAATCAAAAACTTGTCCAGGATAACCAAGCCCTTCAAGCATCCCATCAAGATTGTAGCCGGAAGGGAGAGGAGATGAGTTCCCGTTTGGCCTCCTTGGAGAGAGAAGTAAATGAGTTAAAGGCCAAGGATGAGGAGAGAGAAAATAAGGTGGAGTCGCTGGAAGAGGCTTTGAGGAAGAAGACTGCGGAGCTGGATGAATCCGAAAAAGAGGCGTCGGTTTTAAGGGCTGATGTTGAGAGGCTTGCCGTGAGTGCTGGTCATGAAGAGATCCTAAGATTTAACTATGTGAAGGAGCTAATTCCAGCAGTCATCCGGCGTTTACGTGGGAGTACCGAGTATCAGCAGGCTTGGGGAGATGTTTTTAACGCTGTTATAGACTCGGGTTATCTGGATGGCCTAAAGGAGGGTCTTGATGAGGAGGAGGTGGGCAAGATCCTTGCCAAGCAGAAGGACTTTGATATGAAGGCAGTTGAAGGGTTTATTGCAGTGTACGATGAGATGTTCGTGAGGTCCTTCCCTTATATTGAGAAGATCAAACACTCCTACCACCTTCCTCTTGCTGATTTGATGAATGTACTCCCGGATGGATCCGGATCTACCCCTGGTGCTGGCACGTCCGGTGGATCATAGCTTCATCTTACTTTGTGTATAGTTGAATGTTTGAACAATTTATATTTGTACCATGGCAGGCCTATGTGCCTTTGGATTATGTAGCTAAACAATTTATGTTCGTATCTCTGTGGTGGCCGGTTGTAACCTTAACAATGTTTGTGGATATGCTATTTTAGGTCGTTCGTGCATTCGGACGACCACTTTTGATTATTTTCGTGTACTTGTTATTATTTGCCTGTATTTGTATTTTATCATCGCCTGTTGGTAAGTATACCTGGGGGCTCATCCCTGGCGTCGTCACGCCTACGGGGTATCTGCGTGCCGTTTGGGCACATAGGCCTCGGCTCTTCTCTTAATGAATTGGCATTATTCGGGGGTATGCAATTGCCTTACCGAATGGTATGTGGGCCTTCCCTAGTGTCATTGCACTTACGGGGGTAAACTAATTTTAATTATTGGGTCTTCGGGTGCGCAGTCGGAGGTAGTTAATCCCCGCCGGTTTGCACCCTTTCCTTTTGCACAAGACGTAGTTGTGGGAAAATTTTCCTCCTCCGTCATAGGTAGGTGAATATATCATTACTTGATGCAAATAAAGTAGTTTATGCCCATAGACTTACATTTCATTTGTTAACATTTAAAGGAAACACTTCTTCAAATTCACCGCATGCCACTTCCGAGGAACTTCCTCTTCATCCATGGTCTCTAGTTTGTAGGATCCGTTGAGTTATGCTTCCTTAACCCTATAGGGACCTTCCCATTTTGGTCCCAGCTTGCCTTGATCTTCGACTCTGCTAGCTTCACTTTTCCGGTACACGAACTCTCCCGGTTTGAAGGACACCAATCGTGCCTTTCGGTTATAGTACTTTTCCAACTTTGTTTTGTATCTGGCTTCCATCACAGCAGCCTCTTCTCTCCTTTCTTGTAGTAAGTCGAGATTGGGGCGAATTTCCTCTTCATTCTGTTCCTCCATTCGATGAGGGTCTTCCTCCTCGAGACCTTCTCTCATCCTCCTTATTCGGTATGTCGGCATGCCTATCTCTGCCGGTATCACTACTTCGCTTCCATAAGTAAGGCTGAAAGGTGTTTCTCCGTTGCTTGTCTTGATGGACGTTCGGTGTGCCCAGAGAACATTCGGTAGCTCATCCACCCATCCTGCCTTTGCACACCCCAACCTTGTTTTGATTCCCTCCATCAAGCTTTTGTTCGCCCTTTCTACTAGTCCGTTGGCTTGCGGATGGGCCACGGCTATGTTAATCTGCTTGATGTTGAGTTTTTCACACCAGTTCTTGAAGGGGTTGTCCACGAATTGTTTGGCATTGTCCGTGACGATGATGGCAGGGAGACCGAAGCGGCACACTATGTTATCCCATACAAACCTCGTGACATCCTTGCCAGTGATCTTTGCTAATGGTTTGGCCTCCATCCACTTAGTGAAATAGTAGATAGCGACTAAGATGAATTTGACCTTTCCGGCTGACAAGGGTAAGGGACCCACTATATCCATTCCCCATTGGTAAAAGGGCCATGGAGCCATGATGGGAGTCAGCTTAGTTTTCGGAAGCTGCGACACTAGGGATTGGATCTGGCAGGAGTCACATTTAATTATTTCGTTTCGAGCATCCCGGTGCATAGTAGGCCAATAGTATCCTTGCCGCATGGCTTTCGCCACGACCGAGTGAGGACCATAATGCATTCCACATGCTCCCATGTGTATCTCCCTTATAACGTAGTTTGCCTGCAAGGGACCAACGCATCTCATCATGGGCACTAGGTAGGCTTTTTTATAGAGCACTCCATCTTCCATGACGTACTGGTTGATTTTCATCCTCAGGGTCAGCGCTTCGTTAGGATCTTCCGGCCAAATTCCCTCCTCCAGACACCGGATGATGGGGGTCATCCAATTGTCCCCCTCTTCTTCAACAACATTATTAACCTCCTTTCCTTCCGTTGGCCTTTCTCTTAGCACCTCTACCAGTACCTCCTTTGTCAAGTGGCCGAAAGCAACCGTGGCTAATTTACTGAGAACATCTGCCTTTTGGTTCTGACCTCTGGGGATGTTCCAGATAGTGAAATTTTCAAAGCCAGCTATGTACTCCTTTGCCCTTGCCAAATACTTGATCATACTTTCATGACTTGCCACATAATCCCCGTTTATCTGATTGGCCACCAATTTGGAGTCCACCTGGACCTCGAGGCTACAGACGTGCATGCTTTCCGCCATCCTTAGTCCTGCCAGTAGGGCCTCATACTCGGCTTCGTTGTTGGTGCTTTCAAATTCAAGCCGGATGGCGTAAGTGAATTCCATTCCTTCCGGATTGATCAATACAAGGCCTGCTCCGGAAACCTTGTTGTTGGACGCTCCATCTGTATACAAAAGCCACTTCCCTTCTTCTTTCTTCCTTACTGCTGGCTGTTCGAAGTACTTGCCGTTTCTTTCTTCGATGGGAGTTTCTGACAGAAAGTCCGCCAAAACTTGACCCTTAATTGCGTTTCGGGGCTCGTAGGTGATATTGTAAGCACCCAATTCCACCGAGTATTTGGCTAACTTTCCGGATGCTTCTGGCTTGTTGAGGATCTGCTTTATAGGCTGGTCCGTAATTACCTTTATGGGGCGTGCTTCGAAATACCTCTGGAGGGTGCTAGCTTTTCAATCGGAGCATAGTTCCTTTCAGCTTCATTGAGTGTTCGGCTTACATAACGAACCAGCAGCTGTTTTCCCTTCCTTTCGGTTAGCAGAACTGCACTGACTGCTTCCTCTGAGGCTTCGAGGTACACATACAGTGTTTCCTTCGCCGTTGGCGTTGTTAGTGAGGGAAGGTCCGTTATCAACTTCTTCATTTCCTGGAACGCCTTTTCTGCTTCTTCCGTCCACCGATACTCCTCCTTGTTTTCCTTAGTAATGTTCTTGAGTGTTTCGAAGAAGGGTAGGGACCTTTCGGCTGAACGGGACAAGAAACGATTAAGTGCTGCCAATTTGCCGCTGAGGCTCTGCATCTCTTTCAAGGTCCTAGGTGACTGCATGTCCATTATCGCCTTTGTCTTCTTCGGGTTTGCCCGGATCCCTTCCGAAGTTACCATGTACCCTAGGAACTTCCCTTCTTCCATCCCAAAGGAGCATTTTTTGAGTTTCAGTTTCATGTTTATCTTTCGGAGGTTGTCAAATGTTTCGGCTATGTCTGCCAACATTCCTTGCTCTTCCTTGCTCTTGATGACCATGTCATCCACATATGCTTCCAAATTCCTTCCTATCTGCAACTGGAAAGCGGAGTCTATCATCCGTTGGTAGGTGGCCCCTGCATTTTTCAGACCGAATGGCATCTTGGTGTAACAGTAAGTCCCTTGCTCAGTGTAGAACGCCGTTTTCTCCTCATCTTCCCTTGCCATCTGCACCTGATGATTTCCTTTGTAAGCATCTAAAAAACATTTGTACTTATACCCCATGACCGACTCGATCTTCCAGTCAATCTCCGGCAAAGGGTAGTAGTCCTTGGGGCAGGCAGAGTTGATGTTCTTGAAGTCGATGCACATCCGCCAGCTTCCGTCGCACTTCTTTACTAGAACAGGGTTGGATATCCAGGTGGGATATTTCACTGGTCTGACAATGCCAGCTTTGACCCACTCTTCCACCTCCTTTGTGACCGCTTGACTTCGATCTGCTGCTAACATTCAACGTTTTTGGCATACGGGGTCCACTTGAAGGGTTGGCATTCAGCGTATGCTCGATTATTCCCCTAGGGACTCCCGTCATATCCGCCGGTTCCCATGCGAATATATCAAGGTTTCTTTGCAGCAACTCTCTGAGACGTCTTTTGCATTCGGAGGTCAGGGTACCTCCTATCATCACGGCCTGCTCGGGAAAGGCTGGATTGATCGTTACTTCCTCCGTCAAACCCACCTCACCGCCTCTTCAATTCTGCCTCATCCTGCACAGGAGGATTGGCCTGCAATCTTTCCAACCTTCTACATTCTGAAATGATGACTGAGCGAGTGGCAAGTGTGGCAATTCCCTGAGGGGTTGGGAACTTCATCATGGAGTGAAATGTGGAAGGTATGGCTCGCAAGATCTTCAATCCGGTCCTTCCTAAAATGACGTTATACGGCGATGGTGCCCGAATAACCGTGAACTTCATTCTGACCTTCCTATATAACCCTTCATCTCCGAATGAAACATCCAACTCAATCTTTCCCAGTGGTCTGGTCACCTGTCCGGCGAGTAGATCTGTCTGTGTCTGCTTCAGCCGGGATCTTATCTCCGAAGGTAAGTTGTTGAAGCTGTGCTCGAACATCACTTCCACCGAAGCTCCTTCATCCACAAAAACCCTTCTTACTAGATACCCCTCCATTGTGGCTTCAACTATGAGGGGATCGTCCGACACATCTCCCTCGGGAAGAGGGGGAAAGTTATGGGCACATTCATCCATCTTTCTTCTTGCTCTGATGACTTCCTCTTCTTTCGTTCGGGCCACGCCCGGATCATGTTGATGACCTTATCCTTGGCTCCCGCTTCATTCTTGGGGGGCTCTCTCCTTCCTTTCTGTCTGAGGTCCCTGATCAAATGATTCAACTTCCCCGATTCCAGGGCCAGCTTTAACTATTTTTTAAGCTGATAACAATCATTCGTGTAATGCCCTTTCTCTCCGTGATAATCATAATACTTATCCTGGTTCTCCTTCTGGGGTGGGTCACGCATTGGCTTCGGAGGAGGTAGGCGCAGCTGGTGCTCTGTGGCCAAGATTTCTTTTGGGGGCTTTATGAGTGATTCTAATGTTAGACGGGGGTTGCTTCGGTTCAGATGATCACTGCGATGGGGCAAGTAAGGAGCCGACCTATCGCCGTGACGATGAGAACTTCCCCGATCCTTTCCTGCATATCCGTGTCGCCCTTCATTCTTCCTATCCCCTCCGTAATGACCTCTGGCAACCCTTTCGTCCTTTCTGAAGGGTCCAGTTGAGGCCCTCCTGGTTGTATCATAATGCTCTCCCCGAGGCAATTCGGTGCTGGAAAAGGCCTCTTCCGACCTTACAAAGTCATCCACCCTGACCATCATCTCCTCCACGGTCTTAGGGATCGTATCGGCAAACCGCTTGGCCAATTCCGGACATTTGCACCCGTTCATGAACGAGGAGATCCTCATAATCTCCGGCGCACCCTGTATGAATCCCGTCTGGGTGGTCCATCTTTCTTTGAATTCAGGCAACGTTTCATTAGCCTTTCTCACTATCTTGGCAATTTCGGTAGGGTCCTTAACACAAGCCTTGTGTAGGGATAAACGAGTCTCGAACTGGTCCCTGAAGTCCCATTCGTCTATGCTCCCCGGAGGGAGTCCATCGAACCATCCCCTGGCCTTTCCATCTAAAGTCTGCTGGAACATGTGACACCACACTGGCATCGGCCATTCTCCATGCCCTGCGGCTCCATTAAACCTGTTGAGATGATCTTGAGGATCTGTCGACCCATCGTACATCTTGATGTGAGTGGGCATCTTGTGCTCCGGGGCAGAGAACTCAATGATTCGTCTACTGAAGGAACACTTCGAGACTTCCTTGAAGGGCTTCACTAGATCTTCGTCTTTTACTTTACTCCCGGTTACTATCTCCTTCTTCTTGTCCGCCGGCTCGTCCTTGTCAAGAGCCATTTCGTCCTCGAAATCCAACTGTATCGGCTCGACAGTATCCCTTCGGCTATTGTGTTCTTTGATCATAGACTTGAGCGCAGTTACATACCCTTCCAACTGCTCTCTCGTCATTGGGGTGGAACTTCCTTCTCCTCTTCCAGAAGTTACCGAAGGTGTCGAACCCGTCATCCTATAGCTCTAGTAGATTGAATGCGGGTCCCACGGATGGCGCCAATGTCAAAGTATTTTTTTGTGAGTAGTGGCAATTATCTTCAGCCTTAGAGATAAGCCTTCTAGATACCTGCTAAGATGAACAACGCGTTAGTCTCGCCCCGGGTGTTATCCCAGGACCCGACTCCGGCGTGAGAATGAGTATGTGTTTTACCGAATGGTATAGTATAAAAATGTGTGTGTGTAAAATGATACCTGTTTACCAATTACTGTATGCGTATTTATACTACTTGATGTCACTATCTGGTCCCTGGGACTGTCGTACTTCATGGGACCGTTGGTGCTGTCAGGACTGACACTGTCCCTGACACTGTCTCTGGCATCACTTCTGACATCCAGGGGAATGGGACGAATTGTATCCAGGCTAAATGCCAAAGGTACTGTCAGATCAGCGTGTCCTTCGGATGGATAGCCCGTCGGTGCATCTTTCGGTATAGCATTGAACCATTCCAGTAGACTATTGGGTCCTTCGGATAGAGTATTGGGTCCTTCGGTCATTGGACCGATGGACCATATACGTCGTCACAGCCCCTGGCCATTCTTGCAAATCGGTCATAGTTCCAGTCGCATCACGATTGGTGGCAATGAAAATGCAGCCTGGATTCTCACGAATACAAAGAGTTCCATACATGGTCACATTTTTCATACAGAACATCTTTTTAGTAGTTCAACTTCAACCAAAATTTTCAAAAAAATAACGTATCTTACTGGAGTTTGTAATAATTTATGTACGGATCAACTCCAACAACAACTGCTCGAACCTGTCATCACAAATTAAAAAGCTAGTATTCAAGTACTTCTACTATTAGCCACTAAAAAATGAAAATACATAAATTAACAAGAAGTTACATTACACTCTTATCGTGCTCGAAGTGCGTGTTTCCTTTAAGCTGCCCAGTCTTTTTCCCATCTTCCTGTAGATGCATAAATTGAGAAATAAATACTTAATGACAACTCATGTTAACAGATTCATTTTATAGGGTGACTTCGTTTCAAATTTCGTAGGTACTAATTTGTTTCATGTTTTGTTATTAGGAAAAAAAAAAACAACTTACAGGACCTCCAATCCCCGTAAAACCAGCAAGTTTCAACTCTTCTATTATGCCTTTCCCGCCTATTAAAATTGTCAATACTGCAAGGCAAAATTATACTACTTACCCCCAACCAACTGTTTTTGGTGCAAGACCCAAGAAATCTTTTACAAAACAAGCACCATCAACTCACCCAAGACCCATTAAAAGAAAAACAGCATCAACCTTTTAAAACTTTTAGATCACATTCACATGTAAGTTACACTCATCTAGTCAATACGCGGTTTCTGTCTAGGCAACATTATGACTAAAAAGAGCACAACATGTTTATCTGTTATCTTATAGTGCATTCTCTTTTACTGCCTTGTAGAGTTTAAGGTCACATAGGAGCACAGAATGGTATCACTGTGACTAACATTACGACAACATCTTCATTCTCCGATGATCACGACATGGTAATCAATACCATTGACATGAGGCATTCATTGTCATAGTCAAAGGAGAATGAAGGCGAGAGGTCAAGATACAGTTGACATATGCAAGCATTAGGTTTTATGAGTGGCCATACTCGATAGCAGAAACACTCCAACAAATTAAAAATTCTAGAAAGCAGAAATGCATGAACTCCAATATATCCCATCCAATATATCCCTATATATAATAAGCTTTGAAGCAGTTTTAAAAACTTACTTGGGGGTGGGGGTGTTCCGGGATTGCTAATTAAGAAGCTTTTCTGATCATCTTCTTGTTTCTAGATGTCAAAGTCACATGTAACCGGGCATTGTTGCTAAATGCTCGCATATAACTGTGTATTAAGAATATAAGGTATATAAAGCAGATTACTTGAGTATAAACAACCACAGACTACCAGCAGCTTTTCCAAGAAGCCATGTTTTTATAATAGTTGTTAATATGTATAAAAAAAAGCTGATAGAATAAGCAGAATCAAGCCAATGAACAAACACATATAAGCTTTGACGTAGTAATTAAGAAGACTAAACAAGAATCATCCCATGAATTTCATTAAAGTTTGACTATTCAAACTTGCTTTTAGCCATCTTTCACAAAAACCTCGCGATTATAATTTTGCAACTCTTGACCCTCAATGACATGAACACGAACATACCTAACACGATAACTAATGCCATAACCGTTAACCAAAAGTGCATCCCAATGCCAAACGAATTGTTACTCCTATTCTCTAACCGATACTATAAAGTGACCGTAAAATAAACTATCCGTGTGCATTTTTAACACAAAAAACTATGGTTCCTCCGGCGGTTCTGTCCCTGCGCTCGCAGTCCTCTGAGTCGACCTACTGATTTCCATACGATCTTTCACACCATTGATCACTTTGATTGTTACATAAAGTAATACGCATGTGCCAACGACAATGCCTATTTTTAAGTTCTCTTCAAAAGTCGCTGTTGGTTTGGGTAAGGTGAAGTCGGTTGTAATGTTTAGAATTGTTGTTTCTTGAGCCATTTGATGATGAGGTTCTTGATGATTCTTGATAAATTGTTGAGTTTTAGGTGATTTGATGATGAGATTCTTTATTTTGACTGAATTTGGTTGAGTTTACTGGTCAGATTTATTGAGATTGGTGAAAATTACGGTGGATTGTAGTGGTCGGAATTTGTTACAGGTGAGTTGGTGATTTGATAGAGAGAATGAGAGGGAAAAGGTGTAATGTATGTAAGTGATCTTTGAACGGGGAATTCTTAAGGGGTCCGTTTTTTATTAATTTTGCATTTCATTGGGCTTTTGTGAATTAAAAAATGTAATTTACAGCCCAACAGTACTTTAAGGGTTGTAGTCGAATCAGGTCATTTAGAGGCACCTTTTCTAGATTTACACAATCTATCTTTGGTCAAGTTGGTTATAGAACAATTATTGGGCTATATACGAAAATACAAAGGAAGATGCGTCGTCACAACTTTGAATTTTTTTTGCTGGGATTGCAATAGCCATGTTTCAAATGAATACGCGCTGCAAAGCATAGTTACTACACTTCTGTGCTATTGAAACTGACATGAAAAAAAAGGCATAATTTTTATACTCGAGTGTCATTTGACTTTGGTTATGTGCAGTTTGATTATCTTTTTAGGAAACTTATATGAATTCTCTTAATTTTAATGCACTTGAGTCAATGGTTTGGTGGGATAATCTTTGTATTATTGTTGTTGGTTGCTGTCAAGATGATGATATTGGTGATTTGGGGTGTTTAGAAGATAAAACCAAAATCCCGTCGCAACGCGCGGGTGCCATCCACCTCGTTGTTTTACATTCATTATGCCAACTAATTTAACTTTTTTAAATTTTTTTTCTACTAAAACCTATAACTACATATGCTTATTATATTCAATTAAGTAAGAAGTTTATAAGATTCATACATCGTTCTTGCCTATTACAAACCACCATCCACACCTTTGCCTTAAACTTCAAACTAAATTCTTTTAGTATTTCACTAAACCATAGGTTCATCATCTTCAAACACTATACATTGTAGAAGATGATTCCATAAAATCTAAACAGTTAAAAAAATACCATAAACATACCATTGCTAATCTTAAGTACTAAAATTTTATATGGAAAGATCCTCAAAATATATGCATATATCGCTTTATACATAAATAAATTGTAGACCAGAGTCCTATGTTACTCTTGCAAAAGGGGCGATGACGACGGTAGTAAGGAAGGTCCGACAACGACTGTGGTGGTGTAGGATGGCGGCGGTGGTGGGAATCTGGTCAAGTGGTTGTGGTGGGACGATCTTGGTGGTACAGTAGCAGCAAATGAAGGTATTATATGTTAATTGTGAAGAGTGAAGGGAGGTCGGGGTAGAGAAGTGTTGAGTTGTTGATATATTTAAATGTTTTTTTGTATTTTTGAAAGAAAAAATAATAATTAAATGTATATGTAGATAAATCCGTATAAGAGAAAATTGTCACATAAGATGTTGTACATTAAAAAATTAGTATAGTGACTAAATTAAATATTTTCAAACATACAATATGTTGAATAGATATTAAATTTGTATAGTAGCAAGTTAGCTTTTTATCATTTATTTATAATACTAATACATCATATATAAAAGTTACTATTACCTGATAGATAAAATTGGTGTAATTGGATAGTTATATATACAAGCTACTAATGCAATGCCTAATTAGAAATTAAGCCTTGATTCACATTCATTTTTAACTTGAATTCACGTTGCGTATGATTATTATATGAATGTTTTAGTTTGTTACTATTGTTTTAAGCTTTACAAGCCTCGATCACATTATTTATTAGCTTCAACAAGTTTTAAAATGTTTAGTAGTCTAAGGGACACATGCATTTAGTTTTCGTTATCATTTAGATTAAATGAGTAGTTTAGGTCGATATATGATGTTATTGTTGCAGTTGTGAAATGTTATTAGTTGAAAATGTAACAAATTCTAATCATGTGCACTCACGCACTTCGATTTCGGTGAATTTGTATTACATTAGAAAAGTAGTTAAGGTTTATAGTTGTTATTGTTGAAGGCGTGGAAGGTTATGGATCGGCTCCATAGGTATGAGTCATAGGTGTTGGATATTACCCATCTTATTACATAAATGAATTATTACAACATTTTATGTGAATGACCATATGTATATATTTTACAAAAATAACATGTATTCTTATAATTTTACTTATGATAACTTTATATTTGTTATCAACAAAACACAAAGAGATCGCTAAATATGAATAAACGTTTTTACGGTTTATTTGTATTAACAAAATTAACAGATGACTAAAAGGTAGTAGAATATGAACGTTGTAATACTAAACAACTTACACATACTCCATCGCCTTAGTTTCAAAGAATGAAGCATTCCTTGATTCCATTACTGTACCTTTTTGTATATCCGGATTTTTCGAATCATGTACAATGAAACGATAAGCACTGCTATTGTTAGCATATCCGATGAATATACAATCCATAGTTTTAGGTCTAATATATTGATCATTGGGTGCCGAGACAGATAAACACCCCCACATTCGTAAGTACTTATAGGATGGTTTTCTTCCCATCCATAATTCATAGAATTATCTTCTTTTCCTTACAAGAGATCTTATCTAAAAGATATAGAAAAATCCTTAAACAAAATACATAGATTATTGGGGGAATTTTATATATACCCAAGGAAACTTCAAAAATTACATATTTCCTCAAAACACAAGTTTTCATGATGCGTGATGTACAATGCTATTAAAGCATTTGGGGAAATATGTAATTATTGAAGTTTCGTTGGGATATATGTAAATGCCCCATTATTATTATTTAAAGATATAGAAAATTTATGAAAAAAAAAAAACCGCGGGAAAAGCCAGAGTAATTGACTCTTGGCTAGGATAACCCAATCCACCGCCAATCATATTGATTATATATAATAATTCTAATTTACATCAAATTAAATTAAACTACAATGGGTTTACATCAATCCAAAGGCAAGCTTTTGTACCAACAAGTCCGTTACGGTAATTCTCAAGGCATCAAAGGCTTCGTAATGAAGGCGCTGATCTTGAGGTATATATAATTCTTTTTAAATTTTTGTCATTGTGTATGTTCAGATTATACATAACATACTTTCAGTTATTTACCATTTTTATTTGAACTTTGTTGTTGTTTTTTGTGTAGTGGAGGGATATGAAAGGAATGACGCCTTTAATGGTGGCTTCTATGAATCCGCAACTATAAGATGTTGCGAAAACGTTGATAGAGTTGGGTGCTGATGTGAATAGTTTAACTTTGGGTGCGTTACTATATCCTCATTTGCTTCTAAATGTATGGTTGTATATATTTAATATTGTCCTCATTTTTGGATATATATATATTCATTCTTTCAGCCTTTTATCCCGGAACTCCTCTGCAGTTTGCTGCACAAAGAGGTTTAGAGCAGATGGTCAAGCTACTCCTTTTGAATGGCGGTGAGTTTTTGTTGCTACTTAAATCCATCAGTTACTTTTGTTACGTGTCACTTGCTTGCTTAGACGATATTATTAACTATCTTGATTTTTAGCTAATGCGTTGGTGATGAATTTGAAAGATCAAACTGCACTTGATCTTGCAAGAGTCAAAGGATATAACAATGTTGTCCGTGCAATTGAGGTACATATACACTTGCAGGCTTTCTTTTCACACTTCTAATGTTTGAAAGGTTAATTATCTACACTAATATTTTATGCTATTCTTGTAGAACCATATCTGCTTATTTTCTGGTTGGCTGCAAGAGCTTTATGGCCCAGGGCTGCTACTTTCTAGAAACGTGTAAGTATTGCATTTTACTACTTTATGCCTAACATTGTCTTCTACATAGAGCGTTTACAGATGGTCCTGTTTGTTATAACGTATTCGGAATATCCATCTATGTCTTTGGTATATCTCACTTTCGACCCGTCTGGTGAACTTGCAGGTGGGTAGTTATACTACCATGTGGATCTCGTAGACTTACAAAGCCTTACGATTTGGAACTTGCCATATACTGTGGTGCACAGGTATATTTGTTTGCATCTTGCCACTTTAACTGAAATTTAAGAATTCGACAAGTTTTCACTTCTATTCGTCCATACAGAAACATGATAATGCCAATATTTAGAACTATAAACACCATCACTAAATAAGGTTATTGTAAGCAAAGAATGGCATATATAAAGGTTGCATCATTGGTACTTCAATATTTTGCTTGAAACTATTGTTGTTGCATGTTTTGATTTGAGAAGTTGGACTTCACATCTAATCTTTTTTTTTTTTTTTTTTTTCATGAACAAACAGGATGCCAGACCTTACACAACTATTCCACTTTGGAAGGCTAACATGGATGAACCAAATTTCAACCAACCTGTTCCTGTAGTGATCATTAATAGTCCCAACAGTAATTTCTCGTCCCATTTTAGTTAGATATACTTGCTAGTGCCACATAGACATTGCTGTTTTATGTTATTTGTTTATCTTTTATATGTATAGTCCCAAGACGCTCGAGAAGGAAGAAATAAGTTAGTCGTCAGTTTATTGAGTTGACATCAGCTTAGTCATCCCACAAACACAAAATAAAAACATTCCTAGTTATAAGTAAACATCAATCTCTTTTCACCTCATATGCTTCAAGTCCTCATAAACCTCTATTATGGACATAATTAACATGTGAGAATATTCTACAGTGCAAGTTGAATAGATAGGATAGTAGCTCTAAAATTTGTTAATAGCATATCTTGGGACAAGATGGCTTCCTTGTATTAGGCTTGATAGGGATAACGCTAAGACGTGTCACTCGGCAAATCTGCGCTATGCGTTTGTACATGCTTGAATGTGTTCATCATCATTATATGTGATTGGCTATGTGTTTTTATCTGCAAAAAAAGAGGTGTAGTATGTGTAGATGTCCAAGTACCATTTACAAGCAAGTACAAGACTTTATGTTTGCCTAAACCCAAGTTTATTGTCATTTGCAGACCACCCCATCATACTTGCTGCAGGTAATGAGAATGAAAAGCAGCAGCTTTTAAATGCTTGCCAAGGAATTCCTCAGGTATAATCATCTTCTTGACGCGTCACAATCTTTCAAATACTTGCTTAATGTTCAAACATTACTTTGTAGCTACTATAAGAGGTGTCAAAATGGGCGGGCCAGGCATTTTGGGTAAATCGGTCAAAAGGGGGTTTTCTGTACGTGCAGAACACTATTTGTCAAAAACTTTAATTTTGGTAAATTTTATTATGAAAATTATTATTTCTTAATAATTTTTTACTGGTAGTTTAGTAACTAAACAAAATGATATCAACCAAACATGATACTTACATCAGCATTCATATATACACATTTCAGGTTATGCATCATTCATTTCCGTTCAACAATCAAGGCCCTAATGTTGGACCAGCAGCCCACACAATAATTGCAGAGGACCCTGCTGATCTATCTGAGACTATACCTGCTGCTATGACAGCCGAGAAGGAGAAAAAGGACGGTGAGTCTTCATCATGTGTTATATGTTTGGATGCACCAGTTGAGGGAGCTTTCATCCCATGTGGTCACATGACTGGATGCATGTCGTGTTTGACTGAAATTAAAGGCAAAAATTCGGGGTGCCCTGTTTGTCGTGCCAGTATTGATCAAGTTATAAGGCTTTATGCTGTATAGGTTTGAATAGTAGATTTGGGCGACTTCCAACCTGCTTAACCCATTCCCATGTAGTGTTTTTTATTTGACCTGTTTTAGGTAAAACAGAATCTATACCGACTAGTTGATTGGTACACAATTTTTAAATTGGCATCTCTAATCGAATCCATCGGCTTGGTTCATTGTTATAGTTATTGAACCAGATCTAATCATTTGTATCAATCGAGTTTAAATTGAATCTTATAGACCCTTACTATTAGAGTCATTTTAGAACTTTATCCCCAAGGTAGAACTTAGAAGGTTACATGAAAAAAATACACCATTTCAGAGGTGTTTGTTGTGTTTGTATTGCCGTTCCTATTTTTTTCTAACGATATATGTTTTACACACCGAAATATATTACCTTAAGCCAAGAACCCTAATGAAAGCTCACCAACTGATGCCGTTGGTAACTCCATTGCTAAGGTAAATACATATTACGAAATGTCATATCCTCCTTGGTTGCGCTATATTAACAGCTATTAGAAAAACAATGCTTCTTGAATTTTGTAGGAAAGTTCAGTCAAGTTTATTACTAGCACTTTTGAAAATTGTCATATTTGTTGGAAAAGCTGCTGGTAGTCTGTGGTTGTTTATAGTCAAGTAATATGCTTTATATACCTTATATTCTTAACACAAAATTATATGCGAGTATTTAGCAACAATGCCCGGTTCCATGTGACTTTGACATTGAGAAACAAGAAGATGATCAGAAAAACTTCTTAATAAGTAATCCGGACACCCCCTTAGTTTTTAAACTGCTTCAAAGCTTATTATAGGGAATAAAGGCTGCTTTTTATTGGATGGGATATATTGGAGTTCATGCAATTTCGATTTATAGATTTTTTTGTTGTTGGAGTGTTTCCGCTATCGAATATATATGGCCACTCATAAAACCTAATGCTTGCATAAGTCAACTGTATCTTGACCTCTCGCCTTCATTCTGCTGGATATAACAGTCAAAGGCTATGTTTTTTTTAAGAGTATTAGTTACACCTACTTGTGTCAATTAGTTGTGATAGAAATTATACTGACACTACACATTTATCGACTACAAACGATAAAAAAAATATTAAATGAAACGAGAATGAAACCTGCCACGTAGAAACGAAACCAAGTATAATAACTTCAGCAACTTTTACAGACAATAACTATTCTTTAGCAACGGACTCGGACACCAAAACAAAGAGTCATGCACGGGAAGAGGTTCCATGTCCTTAAAAGGTGTTTACGTGCCCGATTCGCTGCAAGCCTCATACGTAACGACCCCAGGATTGATGCAGACCCACGTTGAATATTGTCAGCTAACAATTTCAACGTAATGTAAATGGCGAAGCAGAAAAACTGGATCAAGATGTTCATGTCTCTAACATGTATAGCATGTATGGTTTTGTTTGTTGTATTCACGTCACAACATCATGAATCTGTTTGGTTCTATATTGACGTCAAATATTTATAGCTAGTAAACTAACATCATGGTGATCAAGCATGATTATGTTGGTTGCCATAAAATATGGGAACATGGGGATAATGGTTGCAAACTACTTGTTGCCTTCCAAATTAAACCAACATGTCCTTTTACCAAGTCAATACTACACTAACTAATTCCTTTGCTGCATCATCAGCTTGTACCACACACTTAGCTACATGTACAAGTAGTTGCTGCATCACTCACTTGTATCTTTTGCATCTTGAATAATAAAACTTACCAAGCTCACTAATAATTCCAACAATCCCCCACCAGGTTGGAAAGTTTTCTGCTACTCTAATAGGTTGTGTCACGAAAATGTCATAACGATTAAACCTTCATTTACTCAAAGCATGTAAAATGAAATTGATTCAATGGTGTCCAAAGGAATTAAACCACCGAACCTTAATGATCTCACCCAACACACATTTACACACTTCCTATTATAACCATCTCATTCTCAAACTGAGCACGAATATGGCCATGCGCTTAAATCCTGTTTCATAACCCTCTAAGAGAGAAACCACAACTCTTCATTCAAGGCGGCACCACCTCTAGGTTATATAGGCAAAGCTACTCTAACGTCTTCGTTGCTAAGACGCCTCACAAGCTTTGTTAAGAGAATATCTCATCCTAATTAAAACGACAGCAGTGCTATCTTCGCTATACATGGGTCAATTGATTGATAGCACCTTCTATCTATTAGTGACTTCGTTATTACCCATTAAACTCGTAATGTAGGAGCACTACAATCAAGTTGGGTTTCCATCACTAATCGATTCTTGATGGTTTCAAACCCATGCCTCTAGCATCCCTCAATAAGTCTCTCGTCAAAGGCTTAAAGAAGATATCCGACAAGTTTATATCATATGTCGGTCACATCACAAACACTCACTAAGTCTCTAGTCAGAGGCTTGTAGTGTCAAAATCAAGTTTCTAAATCACTTGATGAACATGTCGATAATGGTACCATTCTCATTAATTTGTCTAGACATTCCATCACAATGGAATTTGAGGCATTAGATCTCTAATCCATTCAAAAACCTCGATAGCCACATCACAGGCGATAACCTCAACTTCCTTCATGAAGTAAAACTACACATTTGTTTCTTGCGCGGTCAAGAAACAACTCATAGTGTGGGTGGAGAAATTCACCAACCTGTGAATTCGAATGACAATCCCAGATTCTAATCACTTTGTACCCTTTCATACGTAATTGAGTGACTTTATTTTGACTATGCATGGCAAATTAGCTAAAATGTGTAGCAGACACATCAAGCACCCCCACCATTTTGCATATTCTGGTTAAATCACTACTCACCATAGTTCGATGTCAACGAGCCTACTTGCATCGTTGATATGGGTATTATCTACCATTTAGTTACAAATTTAAGCTATAAATGCTTAATGTACTTTATCAAAATAACTCATTGTGCTTTCTCAACTTTTTTTATTGTCATTATACTTAATGTTGTTTCCAGTCGATATCATTATACATAACCGTTTTCATTTTATTCGGTTATTTTCTGTCTGTTTTTATCCGTTTTCGTAAATCGTTCATTTTTATCCGTTTTATTTTAATCTGTCCGGATAAAAACAGATAAAAACTGATTAAAACCGTTTTAATTATCCATGTCAAAATGGTTTTTATCTGTTTTTATACGGACATATTAAAATAAAAACGGATAAAAATGGACGATTTACGAAAACGGATAAAAACGGACAATAAACGAATAAAATAAAAATACATTATTGACAAAAGTGAAGTAGAGAGCATAATGAGTTTTTTAAAGAACGCGTTATGAATTTTTAGCTTTTCTTGTTGACTAAAAATGCTTCGAATTATCTCAATCCTACAAGGGTGATCGAGCATTGCAATCAAAGTATATTAAATCTAGCATATTCTTTCTATTTAATAAGATCATTATATATAATCTTCTTTTTTAATCTTCATTCCAAACGACGTCGTTTTGGGCTTTGAAAAAATCGGATGAAACGACAATTTGGTGCCAAATCTAAAGGGTAAAACGACATTCTTCAAACGACGTCGTTTTATTGTTTCGGGTAACAAAAACCCGGATTACATCATCACCGCCTTACTCTTTCTCTCTTATTATACCAAACCTCCCAAAACCCCAGAAGCTTCACGAATTAACTGCAAACTCACACTTGATCATCTGCATTTACACCTCGCCAACCACCAACTGCAAACGTATAAGGTACAACAACTACTTAATTTAGTACGGCCATTGATTTATGATTCTACTCTTCTTTTGGATCTTCCACATAAGACTCCACTCTCTAAACAGATTTTCAACCGCCATTAAACTACAGTAGATGGAAAAGATGACTGGAGGTGCATATTATTCGGCTGCTGGTAAGATCGAACATAAAATTAGGAGACAGGTTTCTGTAATTTGATTCAAACCCTAAAGTTGTTTTTGGGTTTTTACAGGAATTGAATGGGTCAAGGGCGAAATTGGTTGGATGGATTATTAGTTGGGATTTGTTGGTTTTTGCAAGTAAGTTTTTATCTTTTCTTTTTCTACGGATTTTTTTTTTTTTTTTAATGATGTTTTAATATTGTGTTCTTCATTGTTTATGGTAAGTAGCAGCCAAAATTTTTTTTCAACAAGAGTTTCTTACAGGGGAGTACATAAAAAAAAGGATCAATACCAAGGAAAGATGTAGAAGTGGATCAATACCAAGCTAAGTCAGGTATGATATATCCTTTGTTTTTTTACTACTAAATACAGCTATACATAATAACCTTACTTGGTATTGATCCTTATCAGTGTAGTTTACTAGACACATGTATGATGTTGGCCTGAACCCATACCATAGGATTTACTGTAGCATGTTAAAACAAGCTCGAGTCTCTAAAATATAGGTTTTAGAAGTCTACCCGAACTAGAATTCTATGTTACATCAACACCTTTATCATAACCTGCATCTAACTTGGTACATACTGATAACGATTTGAATATTTGATAGGCTGTGTGTAAATGCTAGGTAGGACTGTAGGAGTAGGACTAATCATAACAAACCTGACCTCAAAGTGTCTATGGTATTACTCCATCATTACTTTGTATCTATTAATCTGCGACGTCGGTAGCAAAAAAAATTAGTATCCGAGCCTCGAGTGTCGGTGACACCATATAATATTGTTGGTCGGTGCAGGCCTAAAGGCTGTTGGAAATGGGCTTAACGTTTGAGCCCAACAACTTCTATCAAGCAGCCACTTTTTGCACACAGCCTCTTTTTGGAACCTGCATATGTTTGTATCATACCGATTCTTCCACATAATTCACATAGACGGCAAACAATCTAGAAAATAGTCATTTAACAACAACCCTTAAATCCTTAATTGCAGGTTCCGAATTTTTAATCATGGGTTACAAAAGAAAGAACACTCTAATTAAAGTTAATTCCTTTTTATAAAGGTTTTGTATTTTTATTCTTGGGTTTAATTGCAGATACCAACATATTTTGGATCCCTGAGTCTTTTTTTCATGTTTTTCAATATGAGCTGGAGATTGTGAGTCAGCCGTTGAGGAAAAAATTGTTGAGAAAAGGTTATGGGGGGGATACACCTGAATCAGGACATGAACTTGAAGGTATAATTACATCTTTAACTATTAATTGTTTAGCTATTTGAAAATCTGAATGATAAGGTAGTCAAAGAATAAGTCTTAGTTATGATTTGGGATACATCTAACGTTACTAATTGCTTGCTTCTACACATGTTCTTATTAAGCTTGAATATTATCCGAATATTTTGAACTGTTGCCGACTTTATGCTTTTTTCAACTCATATGTGAATCTATATTGTTTTGTGAATATTTGTTAATGGTATTTTTTGCTGGTACGACAGGCTGCTCATGTGAATCGTGGTGACTACCAGCTTATTGATATATCATAGGATGGAGTTGTATGTCACTTTCTCATGTTTGTTAGTTTTCTATCGTCTTTTTCTTACAATGTATATGGTCTAAGGTTGAAATTATTGATGTTATATTTACAGGTGAGTCTGCTGATCAACTGTGGTGATACCAACGTTGACCTGAAGTTCCCAACCGATGATGCTCTGCTTAAACAGGTTTGTACATTACTCATGCCGTATTATTTATGTGAACATATTCCCATCTTTGACGTTTTTCAAAGTACCCAAGTTTGTTGCAGTATCATGTGTAACCATGTGTAACCAACTGTTTAAAAATTGTGAAAAGGTACAGTAGGCCTCTAAGAACAATATACTATATAGATCGTCGTCATGGGTTTCTATCGTCACATTGATTGATACTATATGACCACTTTTTTCATTAGTTTGCTTTTGAAAAGGATTGGTGGTTTAAGAATAAACAATACAGTTAAAGGGTTATTAAGTAAAAGGTTAACACTTTGGATGTGTCTAAGATTGCTTATTAGGGGCGTACGAGGTAGGTAAACAAGGGTTTTTTTTAGCCAAGTACTCATCAATGCATTACTTATTTGTAGGATTGCAAATAAAGCAACTCTTGCTTCACTGGCGTACACTGAAGCTCAAATTCATGATGCACGCCAAATTGTTGTGATGAGTATGTCTCTTATTTATTTTATTTTTTCCACATTTACATTGGTCCACCATCACGTATAGGCAAACTGTCTATGTTTAATAGCTTTTATATTTTAGACTTGCTGCTATAGATGAATTTATGTTGATGTTGTTATGCCTACATCGTCCATTAAAAAAACTCCAAGTATTTAGTAACCTCAAATATCCAGTAGAAAGTGGCACTCATTACTTGATGAATGCGCTGACTCGACATGTTATATCTAACAGATCAAGCTGGCAGAAAACGTTAGAAACGAAATGGGTTGATGGTTACAGTTACAGGTATTCACAGAGTTTAGAGGCTACGAAAGAGGTGATGAGTAAGAAGTACAATGAGGTTTGAGTCTGCTGAAATGAATCCATCGTAGTGTGTTAGGAGCTGTTACTGAAATGAATCCATCGTCTCAGTTTTTGTAAACGAGTTTGCGTGTACTTTATTATAGAATGTGAATACAAGTTAAGCTGTTAAGAGTAAGTAGATTAGGAGCTGGGGTGCAAATGATTTAATAAGTGTATAAGTGCACTCACTCGATATAACTTTTGTTTCTATAAATTGATTGCATTAAGCGAGGTTTATGATTGTGTTTGGATTTTGGTTATATTGTGAAGTCGTTTAGGAATATATAAGGTCCAAGCTGTCGGAAAAAAACGTGTATCGAGAACAAACGACCGGCCGCAACGCGGCGGGGGCCTTTTACTCGTTCTCATAAAAGCACAATTGGTTTTGCATCAATCAAAACAATAATAACTGTTATAATTGCATGTTCTCAGAAATTCTTGATATGCAATTTACAATAATTCATTAGTAAGTCTAGTTCATTTAAAAGAAACAATTTACTCATTAAATGAATGTGGTTATTTATAAAAGCAAAATAGCTAGAAAACATTAGTAAACAAAACAACTAATAGTGACATCTGCAAAGTGATAGTAAATCACCATGTCTACTAGTTCATATCATCCTATTTGTTATTTCATATCGGATTTTCTTACTTAGAGCATAATGCCTTGTTTCTTCGCAAACATGGCCTTTTCCGAAATATCGTCACTATGTCACAAACAAGCCTCTTTGTAGTAGTAAAAGTCTCGTCATAAACAAAGTATGTTCACAATTAGATAAATGTGGTTACTACTAGCATAACTCCTATTTTCTCATATGTATGATATCTAAACAGTGGTTCTCCTTCGCGATCTATGGTCCATCCCACCATGGATGTAACCGTCAACAATAATGAATTGTTTGTCCCCAGTTAAGTCACACCTGCTTGGTGACCTGTTAACAAAATTCATTTGCCACAATCATCTACAACCAATGCGTCCATGTGCATTGAAAACTCAAAAATTATGGAATTAGATTATCTTGTTGAATAAACAAGTAGGGTTGGATCAGTTGGAAAACCCCTTGCCTCTCAACCGAGAGGTCGGGATCAGTGGGGTAAGGCCGTCTACATCTTAACCTCATGGCTTAAACACCGGAAAAAGCGGTATTGGATGCATAACCCGTGGAAGGCGGCATTGGAGTTACTTTACTTTACTTTTTTAGATTATCTTGTTGAATCTCTAAAATGTAAACTTCTTTTACAAAATCCAACGTAAAAGTTAAAACTGACCAAGACTAAAGGTTTAGCCCATTTATGAAACTGATTACCCAACTTGATGTCTCAGTTCAATACACACATGTATCACACAACCGAATATAGTTCCTTACACAACATGAAAAGAATTTTACAATATGTTTCATAAACTCTTAAGCA
The DNA here is from genome assembly GCA_910596185.1 of Chrysanthemum makinoi. Taxonomy (NCBI): domain Eukaryota; kingdom Viridiplantae; phylum Streptophyta; class Magnoliopsida; order Asterales; family Asteraceae; genus Chrysanthemum; species Chrysanthemum makinoi. The sequence goes on from OU343217.1 coordinate 139,918,780, forward strand.
GACTACACCTCCCCACATAAAAACCATGTAGTTAAACACCTTTTAAGATTGCTGGATATTACCGTCAAAGGCTATGTTTTTTAAGAGTATTAGTTACACCTACTTGTGTCAATTAGTTGTGATAGAAATTATACTCGAGACACTACACATTTATCGACTACAAACGATAAAAAAAAAAATATTAAATGAAACGAGAATGAAACCTGCCACGTAGAAACGAAACCAAGTATAATAACTTCAGCAACTTTTACAGACAAGAACTATTATTTAGCAACGGACTCGGACACCAAAACAAAGAGTCATGCACGGGAAGAGGTTCCCTGTCCTTAAAAGGTGTTTACGTGCCCGATTCGCTGCAAGCCTCATACGTAACGACCCCAGGATTGATGCAGACCCACGTTGAATATTGTCATCGAAAAATTTCAACGTAATGTAAATGGCGAAGCAGAAAAACTGGATCAAGAGGTTCATGTCTCTAACATGTATAGCATGTATGGTTTTGTTTCACAACATCATGAATCTGTTTGGTTGTATATTGACATCAAATATTTATAGCTAGTAAACTAACATCATGGTGGTGATCAAGCATGATTATGTTGGTTGCCATAAAATATGGGAACATGGGGATAATGGCTTCCAAATTAAACCAACATGTCCTTTTACCAAGTCAATACTACACTAACTGATTCCCTTGCTGCATCATCAGCTTGTACCACACACTTAGCTACATGTACAAGTAGTTGCTGCATCACCCACTTGTATCTTTTGCATCTTGAATAATAAAACTTACTAAGCTCACTAATAATTCCAACACATTCTCCCATGACTATGAGTCTGACAGTGAATGCCTCATGTCAATGGTATTGATTACCATGTCGTGATCATCGGAGAATGAAGATGTTGTCGTAATGTTAGTCACAGTGATACCATTCTGTGCTCCTATGCAACTTTAAACTCTTCAAGGCAGTACAAGAGAATGTACTGTAAGATAACATATGCTGTGCTATTTTTAGTCATAATGCTGCCTAGACAGAAACCACGTATTGACTAGATGAGTGTAACTTGTTGGAATTAGATATCATGACAATCAAATAAATAATCACAAAACATCAAATAACACATTCGAAAGCGTATAAGATTTATTAACGAATAATTAATTAACATAAAAGAATATGCGTACATTTACTTGATTCTAGCCAACGAATCAAATCCACAAATTAGCAATGGAAGAACCCTAATTTGATTTAATTAGGATTATATGAATTACCCCTTACCGTTTTGTAATTCAATCCGGGAATAATAACATATTGTGTTATTACCACTTTCTTGTACACGTACTAAAACTGAATTAAAGTAATGCTAGTTTTGATAAAACAAATAACTTGGTTTATTGGAAAAGAGTGGATCGATCCCTTAGAGGGTGTCGACCGGTTTTGAGGACAAGAAAACACACAAAACAATTTTAGGTTTAGTTAATGAGCACAAGAGATGATTTACAAACACCATAGGTTTTGTATATATACTCAAGCAAACTTGGTGAACAAGTTTGAGTCAAAGTTGGGTTGGGTTTGGTCCTTGTGGCCGATCGGTTTCATAATCCCACAAGGGATTCGGAACCTTCCATCTTTTGCAATTTAGTCCTTTTCCAAATACATTTAGCGTTAGTCCATTACATTAATTACATAGCGTCCGTTAGTTATTTCGTTTAATCAATAAATAAATATAACATTTATATTTAATTATTAACTTTTAATTCTCATACGTAAAGTGTGCAATCCCATGGTCTCGAGTTCGATCCTAACTCACGCCTACTAATTTATATCCATAAAACTAACAGCTCCCACTTGGATATATCTTAATAGAGTGATCACATCGGTTAGCGTCTAGGAACACTTCGATGCCTCTAGTACGACTCGAGCAAGGCTCCTGGAAAACCTTTTAATGATTTCTCATTATTATTATCCTTTTTGTTTCTAATACCACGTTAAATAAATATATGGAATTAAGTAATTCTTTATAAAACTATTATGTTTCTCGTTGTAAGTGATTGACCAAGATTACCAAATCATCTAAACATATTTAGGGGAGATTTTGGGTCTTGGCGCCTGATCATCTGTCAACCCTACGGGGCATGATATTAAACTCCAAATGAATTTGAAGGAACAAATTCTATCTTGACTCTACAAGAATAACCCACAATTTTGTAACATTTAAAACAACCCTTATGACTACCGGTTCATTATAGCGTTAAGTTGCTCCGATAAATGCACTACATTCATGACACTTATCACGGTATCTCAAGTCGGAGGATAACTATTCATAATTTACTTATAACAATATCCACAAAGTAAATTATGTAGTTGGGATAAGTCTATATTCAATTCATTGAATATCATCCGAAATTGGTATGCATTCTCATCAATATACTTTCAAGTATATTACGCTACATCTCTGATTTGTCTTAGTTTAATGATACTCCCATATCATTAATCGACAACGGACATTTTGAATAACTTAGTTACTCACGAATTAAACATGCAAATATAGGACAACAATATTATAAATGAAAATAAACATAATCCAAACTTTATTTCATCAAAATAATAAATGTTTTATAATATCCTTTATCAAATACTAATCACAATTTTGCATGAAACTATTAGCTAAACGAAGTCCAATTCCATTGGCAAGTCCAATAAGCTTGTCTTTAGCTAAAGCCTTAGTGAAAGGATCAGCTAAGTTATCATCTATGTGAACTTTCAATAGATTAATTTCACCTTGGACTTGTTCCGAACATAGTGATACTTAGTAGAAAATGTGCGTGCCCTTCATGACTCGGGTTCATTGGCAAATATGATTGCAGGAGAATTGTCACAATACATATCAATAGGCGATTCAATTGAAGGCATAACACCAAGCCATGAAATGAATTTCCTAATCAAACGACCTCCATTGCGGCAGAAGCGGTATGTATTCGCTACATGTCGCAGACATATCATGTCGTAGTCGCTTCTTGCTCTTCGATCAAGCTGCTCCTCCATTGATGACAAAGACATAACCCGATGCGAGACTTCATATCATCTTTATCACACTGCCGGGGCGCATCGCGGTAACTTTGTAACACCAAGCTCGTGTGCGGATTTCCACCATACACTATAAACATATCTTTCGTATTCCTAAGATACTTTAGAATATGTTTAACAATAATCCGATGAAGTTCACGGATTACTGTTGATATCGACCGGTCATGTTACGGCGAGCGCCACATCGGCCTTGTGCATCTCACGGCATACATAATAGATCCTACCGGTAGAAGCATAAGGAACTTTCGCATCGTGCCACCTCGGCAGTGTTGAAGCACACATATCGCTACATAAGCCATGCTTCACTTCCATCGGCAAATATCCTTTCTTGGAATTTTGCATATTGAATCTCTTCTATATTTTATCAATGTAAGCGCTTTGACTTAAACCAATTAATCGCTTTGACCTATCTCGATAGATCTTGATTCCCAGAATGTATGCAACTTCTCCTAAATCCTTCATGGAAAAACACTTCCTAAGATATGCCTTAACATTTTGCAAACTTAGAATGTCTTTTCCCATAATTAATATGTCATCGACATAAAGAATTAGGAAAATTACATCACTCCCACTAACTTTATGATATACACATGGCTCATCAAGATTTTGAACAAATCCATACCTTTTGATTTCTTCATCAAATCTCTTATTCCATTGCCTTGATGCTTGCTTCAATCCATAAATGGACCTTTGAAGTTTGCATACACGGTTTGAAAATTGTGGATTCACGAACCCCTCAGGTTGCTTCATATAGATGTCTTCATCTAGCGACCATTTAAGAAGCGGTTTTGACATCCATTTGCCATATCTCATAGTCATAGTATCTTTGCTATAGCTATGAGAATTCTAATAGCTCTAATGTCCAATCACCAGGAGAAAAGGTCTCCTAGTAATCAATGCCATAAGTTTGAGTAAAACCTTGCGCAACTAGACGAGCTTTATAGACGTGTATATTGCCATCCATGTCAGTCTTAATTTTATAAAGCCACTTACTTCCAACCACCTTGGTGTTTGGAGGTAAATCGACCTCTTCCCAGACTTCATTTTCTCTCATGGATTGCATTTCCCCATTCATTGCAACCTGCCATTTTTCCTTATCAGGACTTGCCATGGCAACTTTATAACTAGTAGGCTCTCCAAGATCTCCTAACATAGTTTCCTCAACCTCTACGTTAAGACATAGGCGTTGAGGTGCAGCGTAGTCTTCGGATCTAACGGAATCACTTCAACTTCGGTGGAGGACCTAGACTATCGGTTTCTCGGAAATGCGTTAGTGTTTTCGGAAGGTAATGGATCTTCTTGATCATCTTCCGGATCATAAACTCTCCCTGAATTCTTGAGATCACGGGATCTCTTTCAAGAAAATCTCCATACCTAGCAACAATTACTTTATTTTCAGTTGGATAGTAGAAGCAGTAACCCATAGTTTCCTTAGGGTATCCTACGAAGATACACTTTACAGATCTTTGTTGGAGTTTATCTGCTAAGTCACGTCTAATGTTAGCCTTAATACTTTTTATTAGAAGTGATGGTCATTCACATTTAGGAACTTTGTAACGTGTGTTAGATATCGTGATAGAATAGTCATGGGCTGTGATTGGGATAAGCTAATTGGCTAATAGTTATGTTTAGCTAGCCTTTTATCTCTTGTTATCCAATCCAAGTCCACGAGGCCCATCCAAAGCCCATTAGGGCGTTTATGTCTTGCACTATATAAACCCCTCAAAGTCTCATTTGAGGGGTGTGCTTGAGTGTGTGTTTTGTGTGTGTTTTCCTTTGATATAAACATCTTATTGTTTTCATCTTTATCTCTACACATACACGGTTATAACATCAAGTCACCATCACCTTAATCTTTCCTTCTTTTTTAAGCATATGTTTGTGTTTGTGTTGTTCGTGTTCTACGCATAACGTGTTGGGTTTGTGAGAAGGTTGATAGATTTAAGGTCCTACAATTGGTATCAATCGCCTAACAATGGTTTAGGAGTGTTTGTGTTTGTGTTGAAGTTTGGTACTATACGCGTAAAAGCTCTCGTTATACATCTTTGACACGCATAAAACTTTAATTTTTGCACTTAAAAATTTAAGATTCTTGTGGTTTAAGGTTTATTTGGTGCTAAAGTTTCAGTTTTTTGCAAAAGTTGAAGCTTTATGTGTTTTTCTTCATTTTAAACTCGTCTGAATTGGGTAGTTCATTTCTACGCATAAGCTTTCAAGGCACTTTGGGTGATTAAGGTCAAAACTTTTGTGTTATTTGAGTGTTTTAAAGTTTGTTTGTGCATCGAAATCGGTTGAATCATCGGAAATTTTTACGCGTAGGTCAAAACCCTAGTTTTCTGGTAAGAAAGTCAAAACCCTATTTCTACGCATAAGTTTCTCGCATAAGAGTTTTGTGCGGTTTCTTGAGCTATAACGGTGACTCGATGCTTCCTCACTTGGATAAGTTTGTGGAACACTTGACTTTTGGATATCTTTTACCTTTGTGATAGTGTAAAGGATTTTTAGGGCAAAACCCTAGATTTGCATAAGCTAAATCTTACGCTTATAATTTCTTACGCATAAGTATTTTCTTACGCCTAAGCTTGTCTTACGCATAAGTAAATCCTACGCATAAGGATTCTACGTTTAAGTTTTTAGTCTACGCATAACTCTATTGTTACGCGTAACTTGGGTATTAAGCGTAAGTTATCTCTACGCCTAAGCACAATCTCTACGCCTAAGCATCGTCTACTCAGTAACCGTGTTGTCGCTAAGCTCTTCATTTTCAAAAAAAAAAAATCAAATTTTTGGCGGAAAACTTGAGTAAAATTTAAATTTTGAGGAGACTAAGCGTTTAATTTTACGTGAAATTCAAATTTTGGTATAACTTGGAAAATGTTGGTCAAAAATTCAAATTTTTGGACCCAAATTCAAATTTTTCGATCAAATTTGGCGTCAAAATTGTCATAACTCAAATTTTTCATACGACCTTAGAATTGATTTTTATAGTGAATTTCAAATTTTGGGAGAAAATTTTTCGCCTAAGAACCAAGTTCACGATGCGACTTTCGAGAAAAACTTCAACGGCAATATCTTATTAAACACAACTCCTTTATCGTTGAATCGATCCTACATCAACTTTATCGGATCATACCTTCATCAATGGCAACTCAACAAGATATTCATGCGGCCGGTGCCGAAAACCGTCCTCCTATGTTGGAAAAGGGTGGTTATCTTCAATGGACAAGTCGTATGCTTTGTTACATCAAGACCAAACCTAATGGAAAACTGATGATTCAATCCATTCAGAATGGACCCTTCAAGCCTCGACAAGTCCAAATCCACGGAAATCTGATGCAACACCTCCCATCCCACCATCTTCTGTGTTCAAAAGCGAATCGAAATACGAAGGGATAAGAAACAAGTCGTCATGAGATGACATGGCAATTCATATTGTCCAAATGGGTTTACCAAGAGACATCTTTCTTTTGCGTGAGCGGTTGTGAAAGCGCTTTCGATATGTGGGAGCGTGTTAGGCGGCTTTCTCATGGAGCAATTGGTCAACAAGACAAGGAGAACAAGCTGCTAACTGAATGGGAAAAGTTCACTTCAACTCCAGGAGAATCCATTGAATCCTACTATGGAAGGTTTTGTACTTTGATGAATGAGCTTATCAAAAACAAGTTAGCACACAGAACTATCGTGCAAAATATCAAGTTCCTGAACAATCTTCCAGAAGAATGGGGACGATATGTCACTATTGTCAACCAAACAAAAGACTTACATCGGGTGAACTTTGATCAACTCAACGATTTTCTGAAACAAAACCAAAATGAAGTGAATGAAGTCAGAAAAGAAAGATTGGCAAAGCATCATGATCCTTTGGCACTTATTGCAAGGACTCAACAACAAGCTTCATCATCGTCCACCAACAACAATTTGTAGCAATACATTCCACAACCACAAGCTGTTATCCCTCAACAACAATTCTATCCACCAGAACAACAAGTCCTTCAACAACAACATTATCCACAAAACCGGGAACAAGGAATCGATCTGGCCGAACAAGCGACTTTGCTACAAGTATTTTCTTTATTGGGAAAAGCATTGGCGGTCATCGCTATTCACACCTACTAACAACAACCAAAGGATTTCATCAAACACTCATAGCAGGAAAATTGCACGGCCGGGTGTGAATATGGGTAATCAAGGACAAATGGTTGGAGTAGCTTGGGAATCAGCAGGGATATGCTACTGGATTTCGCATGGGTATCAGGCGGTTCCGTATCGGGTAATCAGGTTAGGTTAGAATGTTGGAAATCGGATGGAGACGAAATGTTGGGAATAAGCGATGGGTATCAGAATGGGAATGTTGCGGCTCGATCGTTGGGAATTATGGAAATGTGAATCGAGGGTAATCGAGGTTAAGTGTTATAACTGTCAAGGAGTGGGTCACATGGCAAGGAATTGTCCTACTAAGCGGAAAAAGAAGGATCTTGCGTATCTTGACTATCTTGTTGGTACAAAAGGAAGCGAGCCTTCGGTTGAGTCTTTGAGGAACATGACTTCTTGGCTATTATGGATGATTTGGAAGACCTCGAGGAACTCAATGCAAACTGCATCTTCATGGCAAATCTTGAGACTAAGTCGACCGACTCGGCGCACCTCTGTCTATGGCCCAAGCGATATCGAGGTACCAATCATTGATCCATGCTATAACAATGTCATATTTGATGTGTTTACTCATGACGAACGACGACTGCATTCTGGCGCCAGGCACCTACTTATGATACATACATGGACAATCCGAGTTGTAGCAATACTAACTCTGAAACTCTAGATGTGGATCCTAGTGGAGGTGTGTGCCACAAAATCTGAGGCGGTGAGGAAACACGTGCTTATTTTGAATCATTAATCAATAACCGTGGCATTGAAATTGAGAAAGTTAGAACGGTCAATCGCGATGTTAAGGCGCATAATGCTAAATTGACCGCTGAGCTTGAGAGTTACAAAGAGAACGCCAAAGCATTTGAATTTCATACAAACAAAGTATCATAATTAGAAATTGGTTATCGAGATTCTGTTTTAAGAGAACAACAATTGCAACTCAAGTATGACACACTTGATGTGAATTTGAACTTGAAAATAAAATCTTTAAACAAGGTAATTTCTGATCTAAATGACCAACTTTCTAAACAAAAGCAGCATTTTTTCGATCTTGAAAAGAGAAAGCAGTTGATTGCTGATTTTTCAAAACTAGAAGATTCTCTTCTTGATGAAAGTCTGGATAAAAATGATACTATCAAAAAATTGGATAATTTGCTTCTTACAACGGGTCATTCCGCTAAAACAAACAAGATGCTTTCTAATCAAGTAAATCCGATTTTTCATATTGTGCATAAAATGGCTCTTGGTAACACACCTCCTTGTTTCCTCAAAAAGCTCGAAAAGAGCGGAATGTGTTGAACAACGGAAAACCTTTGCATGCACCCATAATTGTACATGATTCTCTTGAAACGTTGGAACTATCTGCGGAGAGTAGATCAAAAATGAAACAAAAACATCCAGAAATCAAACCAATTGATTATAACAAATGGAACAAAATTAATGGTATTTCGTTTGTTTCTCATAAGAACAATCAACATTTTCCACCACACCAAGTGTTTCAAACAAAGTGTCAACACAGGTTCAAAATCGGTTTCAAAACCGGTTGTTGTCTCCAAATCTCTTTAGAACATTGAACAAATGTCTTCAAACAATCCTTTTAACACAAGTGATGCGCGAAGTATTTTAGAAAATGTGAAAACTAGAATTGCGGATGTTCAAGAGAACATTAAAACTAAAACCACTATTACAACAAACATCTGGTTTAATAGTTTTGATAATGAACAGAAAAAGTTTTTGAAACTCAAATTGCCCTCGGTGAATAACATCAACTCTAGGGTAATTCATTTTGAACAAGCATTTTTGAAAGAAACAGTTGACTTTGTCAAGGACCATAAATCCACAGTAAAAGCAAGCTAATGAAAGTGTTGAACATATCAAAGTTTTGGAAAATTTAAATGATTCTCTCTTGAAGATGTTCGACTCTTGATATTATGTCCATCATTTTGCAAACATATTACGTTGAAGATCATGAAAGTCTCGGTCTGAGACCTCAGAAATTGTTTCAAAATATGAAAAAGCTCTTGAAAAACTTGAAAAGAAAATGTGTCATATTTTAAACAACTTGATCGAAAAGCGAGGAATGCAAATATGAAAAATTGTCGTATGGCGTGCCTACAATGACATGGCGAAAAATGATATTTTGAGGGCTCACTGGAAAGTCAAAAAGGAAAGCGTGGATCTTTGTGATTACAAAACCATTATTGAGGAGAGCAAATGTTCCCAAACCGGTTTCCAAACCAAAAATGTCTGTTTCTATGCCTCCTCCAAAGGTCAATGAGAAAAATGTTTCATCAAAACCGTCACTCCGTGCCTACCTAAACATAATGTTGATAAAGGAAAAGCGGTTATCGAGAAACCAAAAGTTTTAGCATCTGGCCTTTTTAAGATGAGTACCACTAATGCGTCTGCCTCCACATCTAAAACATATGGAACAAACGAGATAAGTTTAGAAAAGCACTCTAAAGAGACTAGGAAAATTTGAAACCACCTCCCTTGCTAAAAATGTGAATCCTAATGTGTGTGCCTTACCTTCTACAGGACTAGAAAGCACCTCTAGGAAAAGAGACTAAAGCCTAAGAGCAATACAAGGAAAAATAGAGTCTCATTGCCTCTAAGAGTAGTCGCTTGAATAAAGAGAAGAAAGTAGAAGAACACCCTAGGAATTTACCGCTTTTGAATAAGAAAGACATTTCATCGAATGTCTTGAACCTATGAAACTTGGTAAGTCTAATGAATGTGTTGAATCTCTTTGTTTAACTTGCAAGAAATCTTTAATTAATGATCAAGATGATTGTGTTTCTAAGAATATGAATGATAAGCTCTGTTAAGAAGAGCGTTCCAAAAGATCTTACGCTAAACAAGTAGGAAGACTAGTTGCAAAACTTAGGCTTTTCACTCTTGACAAAACCATAGTGTTTACTTTAGGGATGATATTTGGAAACCCACAGGTAGAACTTTCACACTCGAGAATGGTAAAATGAGTGATAAACCGAACTCCACAGCAAACCTCTTTGTGTGTGATCGAGTTTTACCTCTAACCCAAAGGAACCAAAATCAAACGGTTTCCAAAATATTCTTTTTACATTCTTGAGGTTATCGAAATATGTCTTTGGATCGTCGACTCGGGTTGCTCCAAGCACATGACCGGAATCTGAAGCTCTTCGATCAATTTCGATCACGGAAATTCATGGGAACCGTGCGTTTTGAAATGATCATGTAGCAAATATCATGGGTTATGGAGATCTACCTTTTGCAAATTATTTGATCACTTTCGGTCTAATATGTCGAAGGATTGGGACACAATTTGTTTTCGGTCGGGCGGTTCGTGATGCGATTTAGAGGTTGCTTTTAGGAAAAATGCTTGCCGTTAGAAACACGGATGGCGATCTCTTAACTGGGAATCGTGATACAAACTTGTATGCTATCGAAATCAATCAAATGGCCTTTTCATCACCAATATGTCTTATGACACGAGCATCACGGAACAGTCACCCGGTTGTGCGCAGAGCGGTTATCCCATCTCAATTTCGACACCATCAACAAAATTGCCAAAGGCAAAATCGTCAACGGACTTCCAAAGTTCAAATACACCAAGGATCACTTATGTCCATCATGCGAACAAGGAAAAAGCAAAAGAGCATCATATAAACCCAAAACCGTACCTAGTTCGAAAGCAAAGTTGCATATGTTGCACATGGACTTATGTGGACCAATGAGAGTTGAAAGCATTAATGGGAAAAAGTATATTCTTGTTATCGTCGATGATTATTCGAGATATACATGGGTTAGGTTCCTGAGATCAAAAGACGAAGCACCGGACATCATCATCACCTTTAAAGCGAATTCAAGTACTTCTTCAAACTCGATGTAGGGTTGTAGAGCAGAGCAACGACCAGGCATTGAATTCACAAATCAGGAGTTAAGAACTTATTTTGAAGATGTTGGAATTACACATCGGACATCAGTTGTTAGAACTCCACGACAAAATGGGGTAGTTGAAAGAAGAAATCGTACTCTTGTGGAAGCTGCTAGCACAATGCTAATTTATTCTAGTGCACCGTTATTTTTATGGTGATGTTGTTGCCTTTGCTTGTTTCACTCATAACCGATCCCTTATCCATCCAAGATTCAATAAAACCCCATATGAGCTTGTGAACAACAGAAACCGGATATCTCTTACTTTCACGTGTTTGGCGCTTTGTGCTATCCTACGAATGACAGAGAAGATCTTGGAAAGCTGAAAGCAAAAGGTGATATTGGAATCTTCATTGGATATTGAGATAACTTCGAGGGCATTCGGGGTGTATAAGAAGAACTAGGAGGATCATGGAGACGATGCATGTGAAATTTGATGAACTTTCACATATGGCTTCGAGACTTCGCTCTAGAACCCGCACTAAACCCTGAGACTTACGGACACATCGATTCGAACTCGTACCTCAAAGAGCTCAATCAACTTTATTTGACAATCCTAGAGAACAAGAATGGGAGAATTTCTTCGAGTTAATGTTCGATGAATACTATGGTGGAACCTCGACAAATGCATCAAACCATCATTCATCTGCACCCGCTCAAAATCATCCACCACCACCAACAGAAGATGCATCTACAATGGTCGAAACCAATGCACCAACTCCATCAACATCATCTACATCTACTCCGGTTATTGCACCCGTTCTACCAGCAGTTGATGAGCAAAACCAAAACCATAACGATGCAACGTTAGATGAAGACTTATTTGAAAATCCGTTTGCTACGAATCGGTGAATCATCTTCATGCTTAAGAGAACCATCTAACTCGCATACATTATAACCAGCGGTATCCTTCTACTCTGAAGTGGACAAAAGACCACCCAATTGAACAAGTTATTGGTGAACCTTCAAGGCCAATTGAGGCGAGGCGCCACGCGTAACTTGCCACGATTGTGACTTGTGCATTTACCTTTGCTCAATTAGCAATATTGAACCGAAAAACATTCGGAGGCAATGGCGGATCCGCATGGATAGAAGTGATGCAGGAGGAACTTCTCCAATACCGTCTACATGAATCTTGGGATATGGTTCCAAGACCCATTGGCGTTCGCGTCATTGATCTTAAATGGTTATGGAAGAACAAACGGGATGAAGAAATGATTGTCATTCGCAACAAAGCTCGTCTTGTGGCCAAAGGACCTGACAAGAGGAAGGATAGACTTTGAAGAGTCATTCGCGCCGGTAGCGGACTTGAAGCGGTCGGGATATTCTTAGCCTATGCAGCTCACAAAAACATCACGGTTTATGAGATGGACATTAAGACCACGTTCTTGAATGGAACTCGAAAGAAGAAGTGTCGCGTGAGTCGGCCCGAAGGCTTCATCGACATGGAACATCCGGACTACATCTACAAACTCAAAAATGCAATCTATGGTTTGAAACAAGCTCAGAGGCGTGGTATGATGACTGTCCTCTTTCCTAATCCAAAACAATTTCACCAAAGGAACAGTTGATCCTACCTTGTTTACACAAAAATGCAAAAATGACATTTTGATTGTTCAGATTTATGTGGGCGACATCATCTTTGGGTCCACTAATCCGAATCTTTCAAAACACTTTGAAAATCTCATGAAAAGCAAATTTGAAATGTCCATGATGGGGAACTAAAATTCTTTCTTGGTTTACAAATACATCAGTCCCCTCGTGGAATTTTTATAAATCAAGCTAAATACACAACTGAGATTTTGAAAAATCATGGTATGGATAATTGTGACTCTGTCGAAACACCAATGGTAACTTCACCAAAAATTGGAGCCGATTTGTTTGGGAAACCTATTGATCCGAAGAAATATCGAGCATGATTGGTTCTCTCATGTACCTCACTTTGCTAGTCGACCGGATATTCATTTTCTTTGTTTGCTTATCGCGGTTTGGGCAAAGCCTCTGAAGCGCACCTCAAAGAGGTTAAACGGATCTTCGGTGCACGAAGACATCCATTCACATGGGACTTTGGTATCCAAAGGAATCTGGATTTGATCTAATTGCCTTTTCGGATCACGGACCCGCGGTGATCAAGTTACTGACAAAAAGTACATCCGGAGGACAATTTTTGGGTGAAAAGTTAGTGGTGGTCTTGAAAAAGATTGCCTGCACTTTCAACCGTGAAGGCGGTATGTGTCTCTATCTATGTGTTGTGCTCAAGTTCTATGGATGAGAACACAACTCACAGATTATGGCTTTACTTTCGATAAAATACCTATGTATTGTGACTCAAAAAGTGCCATAGCCATATCATGCAATCCTGTTCATCACTCAAAGACTAAGCATATCGTGTCGCTACCACTTCATCAAAGAGTACGAAAATGGTACCGTTGAATTATTCTTCGTGAAGGCGATTACCAACTTCGCCGATCTATTTACTAAAGCCCTTCCAAAAGAAAGGTTTGACGATTTAGTTCGACCAATTGGAATCTGAAGCCTAACCCCTAAGGAGTTAGAACGTCTTCTCGAATCTTCTTGAAAATGATTTTTTCCAAAAAGCTCCGCTGTAAATATTTTTGAAAAACAAAATACAAAATTTGAAAAATCAACAAAAGCAAAATATAAAAATATAAAACTTTCAAAAAATTCAAAAACAATATAAAATCAAAAATTCAAAAATATTCTTCTCACGACATGTCTCTCGTATAATATATATTTCATGCGTTTCTAGAAATGTCATTCAACAATGATACTGGGTATGTACGAGATGCTTGGCGAGAGTTCTTTAATGTTTTTCAAAACATGTCGTTTCTCAAAACTTCTTAAATTATGGCTTTCGTATACTTGATGCGAAACCGGACTAAAATGATGACTTTTGATTATTTTTCAAATCAAAACTCGTGCTTTTATAGAAAAAATCAAGTGTACGCGCTTGATTGCACTACATTTAAAACTGGTGAGAAATCATCATCATCTTGAGCACCTTTTCAAGATTGTTCAAAAGATTTTCAAAATCTTTCAAAATATTTTGTGCTCAAGATAACTCCCTCTAAAACCCTTTAATTGATTATTCTTTATTAAAGGGGAAGTATAAAACTAAAATGTTCCAAATTCATGCTTAAATCAAATCCGTTTGTCTCCCCAAAAGATTCTAAAATGTTGTTTAATCCGTTTATATCAAAATATCACGAATATGCTATTTTTGAGGGGGAGGAGACGTGATTAAAATATGATCAAAAAGTTTAATGATCGTTGTTTGAATCTCAAAATGAGCTCGACTCGAGACGGAACCAACGAATTGACGGGAATCAATGTTAGTAAATGTACCATCTCGAGAAACTTGTGATAGATATGCACCTTCATGGGTCTAACCTCCTTTTCAAGGAGTGTTTACAACTTCAAGTTAGTTATTAGAGCTAGTTGTCGCCTAAAAACTGACAATGGAACTCTTTAACTAGGCAAGCGTAGTGTCTCGTGGGGAATTGTCTATCATGAGCGATCAATTCAAAGTCACGAACTCTACCCTCTATGTGCAGATTTCTATCAAAACTTATAAGCACGTGTGAAGGGGGAGTGTTTCTGAAAATATAAAACTCTCGGAGTGTTTCAAACATGTTTTCTTTTATATACACTCTGAGAGATTTTCAAGAAAAATGGTTCTATGGCAACAATAGGACAATCACAGAGTTATAAGGTGAATAAGGATAGGAAAATCTGTCCTATGAACTGCCAGAGCCGGAGGGATCTACCCAAGGACAATACCCATAGTTTGTATTATAAGTCCTTAGGTATGATTGAAAAAAGGAGCAATGTGAAAAAGGAGAAAGAAGGGGTTGAAGAATTAAAAAGAAATGTAATGAAAAAGGGTGAAAAGAAATAGCCCTCCATATTCAACTTTAGGGCAGAAACGGGTTCAATTCATGCACTCTGGTTGTCACTTAGATGACGCCGGTATTGAAGACAAAGGCGTCATGGACCCATGGCGCTGCACTAAACCTTCTTGCCACTCAATTCCTCTTAAAAGGGATTTGTTTCTTTCTCACTGGGAACCCTACATAATCTATCGACTTTCTCTTAGAGATGATTGGTATTGAAGAAGGAGACCCTCTCCCCAGTCTTCGTTTAGGAAAACCAAAATGCACTATTGAGTCTAGAGCCACGAGATTCATCAAAAGATCTCATAGGAACACTTGACATGACATCGCTTGTTGTTCATCAATAAGGACACAAGTGATATATTCTAGAGTCCTACGCAGATCTTAGCTATCTGCCAGAACATTTATGAGAGGTTTCAAAATTGTGATCCTCAGTGATTGAATGGAAACTCTGCCGAGGTCAACATCAGCGACCTTGGCAGTAGTCACCCGGTAACTTCCGTGGATTCGCAGTGTGTATCAAGCGGTCTACGATCGTGGGGTGATGCTTGGTTGTACCTCGTGACTCATCTGAGTAGGTGTACCTCGGTACATCGCGTTATCTCACTTGTGGGACTCGGTTCGGGAATGGCCTTTGTAAAATTAGAGATGTGTTTTCACTATCTTTGTTAACACCCTCGAAATTCAAACTTGTAAGTCTAGGAATCCGCTTATTATTAACTTGTTTTATGTTTTCTTCTTATGGAAGCTCGGGCCGGATTGATCGTCTGCAGACTCTCCACATTCTCATACCAACAACACATGAAAGTTCTCATCAAAATCAAAGGCTACTCAAAGTTAAAGATGATTCTTCGTCAATGTCAAAGAATCTACAAAGTTTAAAACTTCGAGAACTACATCATTGGTAACCAAAAGACAAATAGGAGTGTGAGCATGGTGGAGAAAGACGTGGAGACACCAAACCAACGAAGTTGACAACGGCTGAACAACCACATTATCGATCACAAAGCATGAAGGAACAAAGATTCAAGATTATTCTATATCTACACACAAAGTTCAAGCTCGAGAAAAGTAAAGACCTAATCAAGCTGAGCATCGTTTGAATGACCACCCCTTAGGGGGATTGTTAGCATAACAGTTTTTATTAGAAGTGATGGTCATTCACATTTAGGAACTTTATATCGTGTGTTAGACATCGTGATAGAATAGTCAACGGGCTCGTGGATTGGACTAAGCTAAATGGGTACTAGTTATGTTAAGCTTGCCTTTTATCCAATCCAACCCATGTCCAACCACGAAGCCCATAGAAAGCCTTTTAGGGCATCATGTTACTTGTACTATATAAACCCCTCAAAGTCTCATTTGAGGGGTGTGCTTGAGTGTGTGTTTTGTGTGTGTTTTCCTTTGATATAAACATCTTATTGTTTTCATCTTTATCTCTACACATACACGGTTTACATCTTAAGTCACCATCTTTCTCATCTTTATTTCTTTCTTCTAAGCTTAACGTTTGTGTTTGTGTTGAGCGTGTTCTCACGCGTAGCGTGGTTTCGCGATGGCGATACTTGTGTTCGTTAAGTGGGTTTGTGATAAGGTTGATAGATTTAAGGTCCTACATCTAACATACCTCGTAACCCCGGAACCTTTAAATAAGGCAGGTTAGGAGCTTTACCATGCCATATTTCATATGGTGTCTTATCAACCTTCTTTGTAGGAACCATATTTAGAATCGACAGCTTGATTCCAAAGCATAATCCCAAAAGGATAAAGGTAGAGTGGTAAGATTAAACATAGATAGTATCATGTCCAACAATGTACGATTTCTTCTCTCGGATACACCATTTTGTTGTGGAGTATATGGAGAAGTGAGATTCTGGACAATTCCATTCTCGGCTAAGTAATCTTTAAACTCTAGGCTTAGATACTCACACTCTATCGGATCGAAGAGCTTTAATCTTCTTTCCCAATTGCGGTTCTACTTGACTTTGAAAACCTTAATTGTTTCAAACACCTCATGTTTATGCTTAAGTAAATAAACATAACCATAACGACTAAAATCATCAGTAAAGGTTGAGAAGTAGCTAGCACCTCTCTTTGACACATGTCTAAGTGGTCCACACACATCGGTATGAATAAGACCAAGTAGATCAGAAGCCCTCTCCATATTGCTATGAAAAGGTTTCTTCGTCATCTTCCCAGGTATGCATGACTCACATTTATCAAATGATTCATCATTGATATTTTGCAAAAGCCCTTCTTGTTGCGGCTTATGCATGCGAGCCTTGCCTATATGAGCAAGTCTACAATGCCAAAGATAAGAAGAATTCAAGTCCAACTTTATCTTCTTATTGATGCTAAACATCGAATTATTATATTTGTTAGATTCATTTCTAATCACATCAATTTCAAACATACCATTCACAGTAATTGCATTAAAATAAAATACACCATTTAAATAAACAGAAATTCCATTATGTGAAATAGTATGAGTAAAACCATCATCCAACAAAACTGAAAAGGAAACAAAACCTCTAATTATAGAAGGTGCGTAATGACAATTGTTCAATAACAATACTAAGCCCGAAGGCAATACTAAACTAAGCGTTCCTATGGCTTCCATTGCATGTCGCCATTTCCACGTGTAGATATTGCTCCCCATAGGCCGAGCTTCCTTTCCACTCTAAACCCACGTAGTGTATTACAAATGTGAATACCACATCCATCATATACCCGGAATTCCGCATGATTTAGAGTAAATAATTCAATGACAAATAAATTACCGAAGAACCGAAGGCCCAAGGACCCTTCTGTACTTCATCTTATTTTCCCGTAATTCATCAAGATAGAGAGCAAAGTTTCTCTTCCAATGCCCAACGCTCTTACAGTGGTGGCATGCTTGATCCTCTTTAGGATTTTCCTTCCTAGGAGTAGGGTTCTTCTTGGGTTGTGGTTGATAGGCCATAACTTGTTTACCCTTATCAACTTTCCTTTGCCCTTTCCCTTCTTGTTGTTCGCATCTGCGGTTTTGGCTTATTAATCCTTCCACCCGAATGCAAGTACGCAGAGGAACCTTTTGAGGTAACCCTTTTTCATAATCAATAAGCAATGCGTGTAGGTCGGCTGTCTTCCCCGATTGCATATTGAAGTTTCTAACAAAACCATTAAAATCCTTGTTAAGGGATCTATTAATCGATTCACGTACCATGTCATCATCATAAGTTTTTCCAAGTGCCTTTAGTTGGTCCATGTAACCTTTCATTTCCAGTACATGAGCACTTACGGTTTACCCTCTCCACCCTACAGTATGTAATCGTCGGTCAAGTCATAAATCTCGACGGCAGTTGGTTTCTCAAACATAGTTCGAAGTTCATTGAGCATATTATATGGGAAATAATGTTCGAACCGCTTTTGAAGAGCAGATTCCATCGTTCCCAACATAAGACAAGCCACATCATTATGACGCTTATACTCAAGCTTGCCCTTTTCAGCTTGAGTAGTCAGTAGGTCCTGGTTGGTTCAAGCAAAGGTTCTATAAAGGTATTTCAACCGGTCGGCAACTCTACGCAATTCCCTCAAATAGCGAGCCAATCATTGAAATTTTAGAGCTACTAACTTTTCTCAATCAAAAAACTTTTGAACGCAGAACTTAGTGCGTTGTTAGTGTTATCTATTTTGAGCCATTTCTATAGAAAAAGTTCAAGTATTAGTATTTTCGATAATACAACTTTTCAAGAAAATAAAATATACCCAACGGTAATATAAACATATAACCATATAACCATATAATTTTCTCGAAAACTAGGATCCAAATTATCATAGGTTCATTACATCAGTTGATCTGCTAGTAACGAAAGCATATAATAAGGTAATCTGTCAAACATTAATTGGCAAACAATTTCCAACTCCTAGATCATTATGGGATTTATATTTTCCAATGCTATTGCAAATAAAAACATGTGTCATCCCATCTTATGCCATGAGTCCAGTTCTCACTTACTACTCAACTTAAATGTCTAACTTAAAGAACTGCAAATATGTCCATGTAAGGTCTGACTTTACATAGAGATTTACCTCTCCATCACAATCTAGCCAAGTAATCGGCCATGACGTAAATTGCAAATTCAAGTGTTCCTTTTAATTAGATGGCATATAACTTAATTTAAAAGGGTACCAGTTTTGATTTTATGTGGTCAAATCAAATATGTACAAAGATGTCATGCATTCATCTTGTAGCATAAATTTAATAAAAACTTTTTATTACCAATTCATAAAGATCAAATTATCAAAGTTTTGATTGAGGTATTGGGTTCACCAATCAAGAAATTTAGCTGCTAATTAACGCCTATTATACCGTACTTTTGCATAAGTGTAAACACTTAGTGTTTCGGGTAATTACCACCAAAGTGGCGCATGGAATTAAAACTAATTACTTAAGATGAGTTTGCATATTTTATGGCTTACTAAGTAGCTCCATTCGAACTTACATGGGGCAGAGGACGTGTTTAAAAGCATAACCTTAGACATCCTTTCGGTGATGCGCACTTCTTTATTAACCCCTTTATAGTTCATTCTAGTGGGTGAGCCGTTGAGCATTTGAACCAAAATCACCAATCAATTAAACTATTGAAAACTTAACTCTTCCAAAACAAATCAAATTTCACCATTGTTTAGTCCGTATTATTTTTCTATTCAAAATTACCCTTTACTTAAAACTGTCAAACATAATAAACAAACAAGTAACAAATAAAAAATAAACTACTAAAACAATGCGCACATAATAAACAATTTATAATGTAAACGGTAGCCACATGCAACTAATTCGATAAAACCCTATTAATAATCAATATCTAGGTTAAATTAATGTATATATTAATTAGGGCTTTCACTCTCCCAATTGAAAGTGAGCCACATACATCGATGAATCGATTGCGTAAACCCATAATTAATAATATACCAAATTGCATATAATTGATTCATTAATATATATAATTGGAGTCTTCCACAATTCAAGATTTATTGTAAATAAATATATCTAAATTAAACAATATCAAAGCAACTTATCCATGACTAACATGCATGTATAATCATGGATATATCATAACAATTATACAAATAGCCACAAGATCGCATATCAAAATTCCATGACACATAACAAATTATTCATGAATTAATCACGTAACTAATATATATTAATTCTAGATTTCGATAAGGTTAGCAAACAATTTTCAAAACCCTAAAAAAAATTTATGAGTCGAATTAAAATAATAATGGACCTAATTAAAAAATCTAATTCCAAAAAAAATAAAATAAAACATAAACCCTAGATTAACCATATCAAACAACATACAATTATTTGTTTTAAAACCAATGGCTCTGATATCACTGTTGGAATTAGATATCATGACAATCAAATAAATAATCACAAAACATCAAATAACACATGCGGAAGTGTATAGGATTTATTAACGAATAATTAATTAACATAAAAGAATATGCATACCTTACTTGATTCTAGCCGAATAAGAATCAAATCCACAAACTAGCAATGGAAGAACCCTAATTTGATTTAATTAGGATTATATGAATTACCCATTACCGTTTTGTAATTCAATCCAAGAATAATAACAATATTGTGTTATTACCACTTTCTTGTACACACGTACTAAACCAAATTAAAGTAATGCTAGTTTTGATAAAACAAATAACTTGGTTTGTTGGAAAAGAGTGGATCGATCCCTAGAGGGTGCCGAATCGGTTTTGGAGGACAAAAAAACACACAAAACACTTTTTAGGTTTAGCTAATGAGCACAAGAGATGATTTACAAACACCCTAGGTTTTGTATATATACTCAAGCAAACTTGGTGAACAAGTTTGAGTCAAAGTTGGGTTGGGTTTGGTCCTTGTGGCCGATCGGTTTCATAATCCCACAAGGGATTCCGGAACCTTCCCATCTTTTGCAATTTAGTCCTTTTCCAAGTACATTTAACGCCCGTTAGTCCATTACATTAATTACATAACGTCCGTTAGTTATTTCATTTAATCAATAAATAAATATAACATTTATATTTAATTATTAACTTTAAATTCTCATACGTAAAGTGTGCAATCCCATTGTCTCGAGTTCGATCCTAACTCATGCCTACTAATTTATATCCATAAAACTAACATAACTTACATGTGTATGTGATCTAAAACTGTTGTAATCGGGGTTAGTTTGTCGAAATTACTTATCCATGTGAGCATTTGCCTATTTGCAAGTGAAATAAGCGGTTTCAATATGCATATTTTAATGCACTTTTATTTCATGTAATAATGAACATATAAGCCTAAGAAGTTTTAATAAGCAATGTCAAACACTCCCTATGGATTACATTGCTTCTTTATATGTAATTTTGCTCTGCATATGCTTTATCCAATGTGTTGCTCTTTTCCTTTCTGTTCCCTCCTGTGGCGTCTTAGATATGCTCAAAATTATGGCTTCGGCATAAAGCAAATGGTGTTGTTAGTACTTCTAACACAATAATTTTGGTCTTTAGTTTTAAGGGTTACATAGTTCCATGTGTGCAAGCCTTTGTGAGCAAATGGTTTTAGGATTAGGCCATACGACAATTTTTAGTTTGCCCTCAGCTATCATTATCCCAAATTATAAGCCTTTAAAAAGAGTTTGTTATTTCATACTTGATACGGACATTAGAAATTTTAAGCTAACACAGTATTTAACTTGTTTCTTAAAATGCTGAGCATTTTCAAACCTTTTTTTGTCTTAAACAATGGTGTAAGAAGCTTCACAGGTTCATTGGAGCAAGTGTTTCACTTAAGACACCGCATCTAAACACCGTTTGATAATGGAAGGCTAGGAGGCTAGGTTCTTCATGGTACTCATGTGTACAATTCGACTGAGGGTTGTAGATGAAGCGTAAGTCGGTATTGGAAAAGTTAGTATATGCGATAATGCCTCACAATGTTGCACCTGTTTCCAATGTAAGAACATATGATAAGTGTGTTTTGAGTTTGGTTGTCAAAGTTGGGATATAAAGAGCTTAAAAAAGTTTATTTGGGCCTACTTTTGAATATTCTAAGTCCAAGCTGGTAAATTTGATCTCTTTTGATAAATGATTATAGTTTTGTGCTGCTTTGTTTTAAGGTGTCTTTAGCCGTGTATGTTGCTTCTGGCTGTATCAAAAATATTGAGTCACGTGCATTGCATCTCATGCATTTTAGTGTTGTGCTCTTTGCCATATATATTGCACTTAATGAATGGCTAACACAAATTATATACTTGTATTAAACAAACGAGGCATGAATGCACTTGATAGAAACGACGCTATGGCTATAAATTTCAACTGTAAATAGTTAAAAAGGCTCAAAACAACCAAAAAAATTCATGAGGGATCATATAAGATTTAATTCATCTAGTAGTTCATCCATCAATAGCAGCAACCTAACCAAACCACTGATCAACAATGGATCTATTGATGATGCGATTTGAGCTCTTGACTAATCTCAGTTTATTTTAATTTCTAATTTTTTATGTCAATGTAGATGCATATAATGCTATGTTTTGACTAATTTTGTTTTGTTTTCAGCTATTGAACTATATGTAATACGTAGTACCAATTAAGGTTGTTGCAGCTATGGTTGGGTTGTTTGTGTTGAGGCATCCTTTGCTTAATCGACTTCTTTCTGCGTCTATGAACTCAATGGCGGACCTCTTTGAGGGCAGGGGAGGGTCCCGGCCCCCCCAAAATTTTCAGCACCTAGTGTAAATATTATAGGTTTTAGGGGTAATTTAGTTGAGGTTACAAACAAATCCCCGATTTGGCCCCCCCAAAATAAATTCGGCCCCCCCAAAATAAATGGTCAAGTTCCGCCATTGTATGAACTTCATATAGTGATCACCCAAATTTGAATCCGTACATTCTAAGATTTTGAATCTATTATGTTTAGTTTCTTGTTTGGTTTTGGTTGTTCTTGATGGGACCGGTATGAATGTAAAAACTGTTGAGTTTATAAAATATATAACATACAATAAACAAGTAAACATCAAGAGTACACAGCGGAAGACTTAAAGATCATAACAAATAAATTAATTAACTGAAAGTATGCGTACGCACTCTTGCGAATATCAAATACCTCGAGCAAAGCAAAACAACCCTCGAGCAAAGCAAACCAAAGAAGTACTTATTGGTGTAAGAATAATGTCTTACAACCACGTTCTTGTACACACGAATTAACCAAACGAATCAAGCGATTGCTAGATCTAACACAAGTCCTCGTTTAAGCAAAACGAAACCAAACTCCCTTACTTGGGGTGTTCAGCCGAATAAAAGAGAGGAGAGGAGATCTAGGGTTAATTCAATGCACAAAGATATGAATGAAACCCTAGAACCTAGCCTTGCTTATATAGTGAATGGAATTCTTGAAAAACAAGTTAGGGATTAGGCTTGGATAAAGCCCTTGGCCGGCCATACTACAAGCCCAAACCCAAATCCATAAATTTTCCAAGTTTTCCATTTCTAGTCCTTCTCTTTTCCATTTAACGGTCGTTAGTCATTTTCCCGTTAAATACTTAACGATCGTTAACCGACTTAATGTGCAATAATTAATCGTAAACATAAACATTAATTATTAACTTTAATTCTCATTCGCTAATGTGTGCAATCCCGTGGTCACGAGTTCGAATCCGGACATTCACATGTTTGTAAATATATACATTTCCAACATCCCACTTGGATATGTATACAAAACGTGAAATGACATTGGTTAGCGTCTAGCAACACGCCAATGCCCCTGGTACAACTCGTGTATGGTTTTCTGGAGAAAAACCAAGTTTGATGATTCATCATCATATTCATCCTTTTGTTTCTAATACCATGTTAATAAGAATATGGATCTCACTCATTTCTTAATTAACTATTCTTTTTCTCGCTTTATGTGATTGATTAAGATTACCAATTCTTCCGAACATATTCCAGAAGACCTTGGGCATGGCCATGCAAACATCTTAACAACCCTACGAGGGGCCCAAGAGTATTATACTTCAAAATAAATTTGAAGGAAACAAATCCCATTTTGACTACAAGCGAGGATTCATAAATTTCACAACACTTCAAAACAACCCTTATAACTACCATTCGTGTAGCGTTAGATTGCTTCACACAAATGCACTACATCCATGACATATCTCTTGTATCTCAAGTCAGAGGATAAATATCCATGATATACTTAATGACAAAGATCCATAAAGTATTATCATGCGGGTGGGATAAGTCCTATATTCAATTCATTGAATATCATCTGAAATTAGTCATGCTACGCATCAATATACTTTCAAGTATATTCTAACTAATACTCGATTTGTCTTAATTTAATATCATTCCCATGTTATTGATTGACAATGGACTATTTAGAATAACTTAAGTTATTCAAGGATTTAAACATGCAAATATAGGACAACATCATAATAAATGAATAATAAACATAACAAAAATACTTTATTTCATTTCAATAATAATGTTTACAATATCCTTTTATCTAAAATACTTAGTCACAGAGGGGCATGAAACTACTAGCTAAACGAAGTCCAAACTTATCAGACAAATGATTAAATTTTTCACCAGGTAAGGCCTTCGTTAACGGATCCGCTAGGTTATCATCTCAGTGTGAACTTTGAGTAACTCAATTTCACCTATCTCGACTTGCTCTCGAACACAGTGATATTGTCTAGGATAGTGTCTGGTGCCCTTCATAACTCGGGTTCATGGGCAAAAGTAATTGCAAATTGAATTGTCACAATATACTTTAATAGGATGTTCAATCGACGGCATAACACCAAGCCCCAAAACAAACTTCCTTATCCAAACGGCTTCCATGGCGCCTCGACGCCGCTATGTACTCACTTTCGTAGAAGACATTGCAAGTGTTGTTCTGTTTCTTACTCTTCCAATCACAAGACCTCCATTGATGACAAAAATGTAACCCGCTTGAGACTTCGTATCATCTTTGTCACACTTCCGTGATGCATCGCAGTAACAGAATGCACGCTTCGCTTCGGATTTCCTCCATACATTATGAACATATCTCTTGTAGCCCTAAGGTACTTGAGAATATGCTTAACAACAGCCCGTGAATTTCACCCGGATTACTGTGATACCGACCGGTCAAGTTTTGAGCAAACGCCACATCAGGCCTTGTGCATCGCACCGCATATGATAGATCCTACAACGAAGCATAAGGAACTTTCTTCATACGCCACTGCAGTGTTGAAGCACGTGCCTTGGTACGCTCAAACCATGATTTACTTGCATTGGCAAAAATCCCTTATTGGAATTTTGCATATTGAATCTCTTCAATATTTTGTCAATGTAAGCACTTTGGCTTAAACCAATTAGCCCTTGATCTATCCCTGGTAGATCTTGATTCCAAGGATGTATGTCTTTGCTTCCCTAAGTCCTTCATTTGAAAAACATTTACCAAGATAGGTTTTCACCTCATTTAGACTTGGTATATGATTTCCTATGATTAATATGTCATCGACATATAGAACAAGGAAAGTAACATGACTCCCACTAGCTTTGTGATATACACATGGCTCATCAAGATTCTCAGTAAATCCAAAACCTTTGATTTCTCCATCGAATCTTTTATTCCATTGCCTTGATGCTTGCTTCACTCCATAAATGGACCTCTTAAGCTTGCATACACGGTTAGGAAATAATGGATTCACAAACCCTTCCTACTGAGCCATATAGATGTCTTCATCTAGACGACCATTCAGAAAAGCGGTTTTGACATCCATTTGCCAAATCTCATAGTCATAGTGTGCAGCTATAGCTATGAGAATCCTAATAGCTCTTATGTCCGCTACAGAAGAGAATGTCTCCTCGTAGTCAATGCCATAGGTTTGAGTAAAACCTTTAGCCACTAGACAAGCCTTGTAGGTGTGTACATTGCCATCCATGTCAGTTTTCTTCTTGAAGATCCACTTACTTCCAACGATTTTCGCATTGGGAGGAAGGTCAACTTCAATCCAAACTTCATTATCTTTCATGGATTGCATTTCCATTCATAGCAATCGCCATTTATCCTTTTCGTGATCACCATGGCGCCTTTATAGTTGGCAGGTTAATTAAGATCCCCAACCATATTTTCCTCCACCTCTACGTTAAGACATAGACGGTCAGTGCACGTATAGTCCTTCGACCTACGAATGGGAACAACTTTAGAGGAGCACCTAAGCTTTTAGGTTCTTCTGTTGGCTAGTATTTTAAGAAGGTGTTGTATCTTCTTGATCATATTCCAGATCATATACTCTCCCATCGAGTTCTTGAGATATGAGATTCCTTTCAAGGAAATCTCCATACCTAGCCACAAAGACTTTATTCTCACTGGTAGTAAAAGTAGTAACCCATAGTTTCCTTAGGGTATCCTACAAAGATTCACTTAACAGATCCGCTTGAGCTTATCGTGTGTCACGTTTAACAAACGCTTCACATCCCCAGACCTTTAAGTAAGAAAATTTGGGAGCTTTTTCCACCATATTTCATATGGAATTTTAACAACCTTCTTTGTTGGAACCATATTCAAAATGCGAATAGCAGTTTCAAGGGCATAATCCCAAAAGTAAAAGGTAGAGTCGTAAGTTCAAACATTGATCGTACCATGTCAAGTAAGGTACGATTTCTCCTTTCAGATACACCATTTTGTTGTGGAGTATAAGGAGATGTGAGTTCCGGATAATTCCACACTTAGCTAAGTAATCTTTGAACTCTTGACTTATATACTCACCACCTCTATCGGATCGAAGAGCTTTAATCTTCTTACCGAGTTGTAATTCCACTTCACTTTTGAAAACCTTAAATGTTTCAAAGACTTCATGTTTATGTTTAAGTAAATAAACATAACCATAACGACTGAAATCATCCGTAAGGTTAAGAAGTAGACAAGACCACGCTTTTGACACATGTCTAAGGGACCACACACATCAGTGTATTAATCCAAGTAGATCGAAGCCCTTTCCACTTGTGGTAAAAGGTTTCCTAGTCATCTTCAAAGAATGCAAGACTCGCATTTGTCAAATGATTCATCATTGAACGCTTGTAAAGCCCATCGTGTTGCAGCTTTTCCATGCTTTTCTTACCAATATGGGCAAGGCGACAATGCCAAAGATAAGAAGAGTCACAGTTCAACTTGCTCTTCTTATTGCTAATGCTATACAACTAATTATTTTCATTGGATATACAACCATCCATATCAATTTCAAACACACCAAGAATAGGAATTGCATTAAAGTAAAAACATTATTTAAAGAAACTGAAATTCCATAACTTGTAAAAGTGTGCACAAAACCAATATCTTTTAACAAAGAAACTGAAATAACACCCCTAACAATGGAAGGTGCATAATGACAATTATTTAGTTCTAAAATTAAGCCCGAAGGCAACACTAAATCAAAAGTCCCTATGGCTTCGACAAATGCACGCTTTCCATTTCCAACGTACAAGTATCTTTCTCCACGTGTCAGCTTCTTGCCCTCTAAGTCCCTGCGATGTATTACGATGTGAGTACCACATCCCTGTATCATATATCCGTGAGTTTTGCTTATGAGGAAAAGAAAATAATTCAAACATAAAAATACCCGATGAGCTAGGCACCATCTTATTTTTATTCTGAAGGCACTCATTCAGATAAACCGGACAGTTCCGCCTTCCAGTGACCCGGTAAGTTGCAGTGGTGGCAAGACAAATCCTTCTTAGGATTCTCCTTTTTCTTTCCGGGTTCTTCTTAGGAACTGGTGGGATGACAACTTGCTTCCCCTTTCCTTTTCCTTTCCCTTTCTTATCCGCTTGCGGCTTAGGCTTATTCACCCTACCACCCTCAGTATTGCGAAGTACAAAGGTGTAGGAGCCTTTTTTGGCAATCTCTTCTCGTAGTCTACAAGCATTGCATGTAACTCATTCATCGTCTTCCCGTGCAATGCATGTTATAATTTCGGACAAAATCACCAAACCGATCCTGATTAAGGGAGTGATTGATGAGGCCGACACATACATCATTCGAGTAACCACCGCCAAGCTTCTCCAATTGGTCCAAGTGATGTTTCATCTCTAGGACGTGGTCGGAGACAAATTTGCCAACCTCTTGCTTGCAACTATGAACCTTTTCAATAAGTTCATACAGTTCAACTGCCGGTGGCTTCTCAAACATACGTTTGAGTTCATCTAGCATGCTCATAGGCGGATAGTGCTCAAATTGTTTTGGCAATTGAGCAGACATCCCCGAAAGCATTAGACACGCCACATCATTGTGCTTCTCATATTCAACACGATATGCCTCTAATTCAAGAGCAGCTGCCGTGTTGGGAGGAGCATCGTGCGAGGTGTAGTCAAAATTACCCTTTTGGCAACACGAAGGATGATCCTAAGTGAACGATGCCAATCATTGAAATTAGGGCCAGTCAGCTTGTCCCTTCCAATCATATCTTTGAAAGCGGCACTCAGTAAGCTCATAGTGTTTTCAGATTGAGCCATCTACAAAAAGTTCAAAAAAAACCATAATTAGTATTTTGATAATTTTCCTTTTCAATAAACAATTAAATACCCAAGGTTCATATTCATATAACCAATTAATATTTATTGAAAACTAGGATCCAAATTGTCATAATTTCATCACATCGTTGATCTTAGTAATGAACCTTATTCAAAATGGTAGAGCATTTGCTCAATTGCCAATTTCAATTGCAATTCCTAGATTTATGGGATTTACATATAGCCAATATCAATCGCCATGTAAACATGTTTTATCCCATCTTATGCCTTGAGTTGCCGTTTCACCGCTTAACTCAATTAAGTTGTCCAACTTAAGAAACCGCAAAATCGCCCATGCCCGTTCACGACATCGTGGACATTTTACCTTTCAATTAAGATCTAAGTCACGTTCTCACGCAAATAGAAAGTAATCTTAGGTGTTTCCGTTCCGTTGGATGGCATATAACTTAAATTAAAGGGTAATAGTTTTGATGTTAAATCAAATATGTACAAAGATGTCATGCATTCATCTTTGTAGCATAGTTTTTATTAAAACATTTATATCTTGTTTTAATGTATAAGCTTTTCATCATCAAACTTTAATTGAGGTATTGGGTTCACCAATCAAGGAATTTAGTGTTAATTATCATCCATTATACCGTACTTTTGCATAAGTGTAAACACTTAGTGTTTCGGATAATTACCACCGAAGTGGCGCATGGAATTAAACTAATTCTCCCTTAAGATGAGCTTGCACATTTAATGGCTTACTAAGTAGCTCCACTCGAACTTACAAGTGAGGACCAGTGCACGCCTAAAGCACAACCTTAGACATCCTTTCGTGACTGTGCACTTCTTTAAACCCCTTTTGTTAGTTCATTCTCATGGGTGAGCATTTCAGACCATTTGTACCAAAGTCATCAATCAATTAAACGATTATGATTACTAGTCTTAAAATACATGTTTCACCATTGTTTAGGTCAGTTTATTTTTCTTGTAAAAATACCCTTGTTACACATAACAAACAAGCAAGTATTTATAAAAATAAACAAATAAACAATGAATGCATAACAAATAAAAGTCATGCATATCAAATAGCCACATGCAAACGGTTTGATAAATCCTATTAATAACCAATTCTAGATTTGACAATATGCATATATTTAATTAAGACTTTCACCCGTGTTCATCTATGTACAAGGTGAACCACATGCATCGATTCATCGACATTGCTAAGTCAAAATTAAATACTTACCACATAGCACATAATTGATTAAATTAATAATTATTGAGGTCTTCCCCAATTTTAGATCTATCAAAAATTAGTGTATATCACTTAAACATGAAAGACATACAATAAAGTAAATCCATGATAAAACATGCAGATAATTATCATGGATATAAAATTACACTTAACAATTAATGCAATTAATCAAAGTTAAGTACCTCTTGCGAATACCACTGTTGAGTTTATAAAATATATAACATACAATAAACAAGTAAACATCAAGTAAACATCAAGAGTACACAGCGGAAGACTTAAAGATCATAACAAATAAATTAATTAACTGAAAGTATGCGCAGAACGCATCCTCTTTAATATCAAATCCTCGAGCAAAGCAAAACCACCCTCGAGCAAAGAAAACCAAAGAAGTACTTATTGGTGTAAGAATAATGTCTTACAACCACGTTCTTGTACACACGAATTAACCAAACGAATCAAGCGATTGCTAGATCTAACACAAGTCCTCGCTTAAGCAAAACGAAACCAAACTCCCTTACTTGGGGTGTTCGGCCGAATAAAAGAGAGGAGAGGAGATCTAGGGTTAATTCAATGCACAAAGATATGAATGAAACCCTAGAACCTAGCCTTGCTTATATAGTGAATGGAATTCTTGAAAAACAAGTTAGGGATTAGGCTTGGATAAATCCCTTGGCCGGCCATACTACAAGCCCAAACCCAAACCCATAAATTTTCCAAGTTTTCCATTTCTAGTCCTTCTCTTTTCCATTTAACGGTCGTTAGTCATTTTTCCGTTAAATACTTAACGATCGTTAACCGGACTTAATGTGCAATAATTAATCGTAAACATAAACATTAATTATTAACTTTAATTCTCATTCGCTAATGTGTGCAATCCCGTAGTCACGAGTTCGAATCCGGACATTCACATGTTTGTAAATATATACATTTCCAACAAAAACTTCATGGAATATTATATGCTACTTGTATGACAACTGCACTGTTTGACTTTCAAGAGTCAAACTAAGTAATATCAGGTACAGTATATGGAAATAATGTTAGTTTGCTACAATTACTAAGTAATAGCTAGTCTATTAAGGTACTTGAATGGTGACATTATTGACACACTTTTAAGAGGTATAAGTTAGTTAAAATGATCACAACATATTGATGTCCGTTTAACTTGTTGCTGAGTCTTTGACTTAACTATGTTGACTATCAAGTTTACTGGATAAACTTCCGCCAAGATCGTAGTGTTGTGCCTTTTTCCTTGGATCTTGTACCAATTGATGGATAAACTGTCTTTTCTACAAGTTATACAAGTGTAAAACTACATGGTTGAGCAAAAGACTCTTAAAAGCATATAAGTCATTGAATCTATCTTTTATTCTAAAAAAATAGAATTCTTTTAGTGACATAAATGATAAAAAGAAACTATCAACTTTGTGATATACAATAATGCTGAGACATGTTTAGAACAGATATACAATAATGCACTCAGTAAAAGGCTAAGGGTTACGTTTGCTTTGTTAATGGAATGTGATACGGATTCGGATTTGAATTATGATTTGGATTAGTTTTACCTTAGGTTTTAGAGTTTTAGATTAAGAAAAGAAAGTGAAAATGAGGAAATGAAAAGTAAAGAAAGACGAGTGTGAAAAAGAAATTGTCTTTTTCGGTTAAAAAATAAATGAGAAAAAGAAAGAAAAGTTTAATCAAACTCTGTGTTGCTGAGTTGAAAATATATAAAAGAGAAATGAAAATAGTTAGTGTATTTACAATTACTCTTATTTAAAAGTTTTAAAGTTTAGAAAGCAAGGATATGTTTGTCATTTGAAATGTTAGACTTTAGTATACTTTCATTTCCGTCCATTTTTCAGGAAAAAGTTTTAGGGGCTGTTTGATAAAAAATATGATTTAGCTAGAATGAATTAAAAGCTTTCTTTGAATGATTTCAATATGCTGAATGAACTTGATTCTGAGTGAAAATGATTGTTTGATAATTGTTTTGAATGAGCAACCTGAGTTGCCTGAGATTACTAATTTAACCTTCTGTTTGATTTTTTTGATAAAATAATTGTTAACTCAAATAAAAATATAATATAAAGAAAGTAACGTCGGACTAAACAAAAGAAAATATTAATGGTCTTATACATCATATAACGATTACGAACTAATTTTACGATGAATCACTTAAAAAATGGTATATAGTAAAATACCAAATAGTAAATGTTCTATACTTATGTATAATATAATAGATATATCAATGAAGTTATAAAGTGATGGGTAAAAAGAATTAATTTAACAAGTCTTAATAATTTTAAGTTTTAAAAATTTATTGTAGTGAATAATGATAGATTGTTAAAAAAGTTGAAAAGAATC